>QNUK01000062.1:1255000-1600000 GCA_013621035.1 Clarias magur | reverse complement strand
GGTGTCAGCTGCAGAGATGTTTGACATGTTCTAGCTGCTGCAAAATAAGTCACTTGATAAATTCTTATTCATATTAGTTCATTATGTTGTTTGTTATTTAATGAGAGAGGAAAGTGAGAAAGAGAGAGAGAGAGAGAGAGAGCTGTTTTAATGAGAATTAAGCACTCTCTTCATAGGAATAATATCTGTGAGAGAAAATCTTCTCACAAGCTACTGCACTGTTATTCATACAAAAAAAAAAAAAAAAACAGTCAGTGCCTTAATTAGAACAGACTTCATAAGCAAACATGAACAGATGAAGTTCTGAATTCCATTTTTTTGCAACATCTTTTAATACCGTGACAGCTGGTTGATTTTAATTGTTGCTTTTAATGGCTGGTTGTAAGGACATTACTGGGGAAAAAGATATATACAGTATTCAAGACATGCAATGGCTCTAATAGCTTGGATTTTTGGTGGTGGAATTTTATCACACTTACATCCTCATATCGCTCTGAATGAGCTTGTCTGCCAAGAGACATTAAGTGATTAATGTTTTAACTTGTACAAAGTTTTTTTTTAAACCTCTTGTAAAAATCATACAAAAGGCAATCTAAAAAGACATTATAAAATCATTAAGGTATATTAATGGGGTTGTTGTATTGTGCTTTTGGATTTTTTAATAAAATAAATTCTATTGCACCAGCAATAAATGTGGAATGAATTTATGCTAACTAAGCAGGGCATTTCCCTCTTTATGCCTGCTTCCTCTCGACTCTGTTTTGGGTAATGATGTGTCTCTGTGATCAGCTTCCTTTGCTTCAAACACTAGGAAAGATAAAAGTGAGTTTACACAAGCTTATATGTTAATCATGCAGTGATGATTAATAGTGTATGAGCTGTAGGTGAGTCCTGGTATCAGGGTAAATACTATGTACTGTATGAAGAAACTCATGGAATGACCTACCTTACGATTAAGTACAGAATAGGGATGACAAGAGAGAAACAAAACATGCCTGAACCTGGAGGTTTCAAGCAGAATCTATGCTAAAATATTCATGAGATATGTCGAAACCTCTTGAGATTGCAGTAACCTGGAGGGTTAATGAAAAATAAAACAGTTTTGATCTGAATATGTTTCTTAGTCAAACATACAGCAATTAGACCCTTAGGCAGGGAAAAGATACAAATATTTAACCATGTGAACAGGCAAACACCCACGAATTAGATCCTGTAGACAGACAAATACATATGGATTAGACCACGTAGAGAGATGATTAAATACACATATCCTAAAATGTTCATTCCGAAACCTTACATTTACATCACCTGCAGATTGGCTGTATTAATCAGACAAAACATTCACATAAATCACATTTCACTGATGGTACCCGTCACAGCTTTTTGTGTTGTGAGTGATGAATCTTGTTACAATGCTGTAAGTCAATCTTTTTTATCAGGTTTACCTACCACATCCTTTGTCAATATATAATTACTGACTCTAATCCATATGTCATTATGTACTCAGTCCTCCACTATACAGAACATCAATGTAAAGTGACCACCACTGACCAAATATTTGGTGGATCGTTTGCTGCAATTATTTATTTTATATATTTTTTCCTTTAAGTGAAGTTCCAAGGTTTTGGCTGACAGCATTGTTATGACTAGGGGTATTCATTCAAACATCTTCAGTAATGCCTTTATTTAATTAAATTCTATTCTATTCTATTCAATGTATCAATTCTCAATTATTTACATTTACATACATATAGGCATTTGGCAGACTGCAAAAGTATATAGCGCTTTTATTAATGCTCATTGTTGCCAGGCAGCTTTATAGAATCAAAGAATTCATGGAAAGGACTTTGAAAAATGTGAGGAAATACGTATAAATCATCATTATCAGCTTGACCCTTTATTCTGGATAGGGCCATGGTGGATCTGGATCCTATCGCAGGAGCGCTGGGTGCAACCTGGATGGAATCCCAGTCTATCTGAGGTGGACATCACTAGATGATTATGTCATTAAAATAACAGCATTATGATGGCATTAAAAATGCTTAAAAAACAAGACAAGTTCAACTTTATACATTAAAGCTGAGTCCAATCATGTTGAGTGTAAATTCTGCCAACATGAAAAATTGCTTGACTTAAATTCAAATAAATTATACACCATATTTAGTATTTAACAAAGTCTATAAAACACATTGATTCATTCTGGTCAGAGTTCTGTATGCACACACAGTCATACACTCACTCATTCCTGGGGGCAGTTTTAAAATAGATAACATTCCTACAGTATGTGGCTGTTTTCAGAAGGCAAGAGGATATTGGACATATGCATAACTGAGGAAAACATATATACAAATTTGTAATTATTCTGTAAATTTCATATATGACTTAAAACACTCCACTCCTATGACATTTTAGTTATATAGCTCTCTGCTTGTTAGAGAAACAGTCTATCAAATAAAAATCTATATCCAGCAGTTTTTCTAAAATCTGACATGGATGAAACTGAGAGGAGGACATACCCGACTTATACTTGAAAGAAGAGGAGCTGTACAGCAACATGATATGAATCTCATCTAATATACAATACAATAATTATATCTAATAAAATGTCCAGTAAATGTACACCTTGTAAAAAAAATTGATTACACCAGATTATTTACCTACTGTACCTACTGTATGTATACTGTATGTGATTTATAAGACAGAAAAAACAAATCAAAGAGAAGTAACCCAAAAAAACTGACTATATTATTATACTTGAACAAGCACACACGCAAACACACATTCACACAGACAAGCGCGCACACCCACACACATCCACACCCACCCACACACATCCACACCCACACACACCCACACACATCCACATCCACGCAAACAAGCGCGTACACCCACCCACATCCACACCCACACACATCAACACCCACACACATCAACACCCACACACACACACACCCACACCCATCCACATCCACACCCACACACACCCACATTCACGCAGACAAGCGTGCACACCCACCCACATCTACACCCACCCACATCCACACCCACACACACCCACACCCACACCCATCCACACCCACACACATCCACATCCACGCAGACAAGCGCGTACACCCACCCACATCCACACCCACACACATCAACACCCACACACACCCACACCCACACCCATCCACATCCACACACATCCACACCCACACACACCCACATTCACGCAGACAAGCGTGCACACTCACCCACATCTACACCCACCCACATCCACACCCACACACACCCACACCCATCCACAACCACACACACCCACACCCATCCACACACATATACACCCACACACATCCACACCCACACACATCCACACCCACACACATCCACACACACCACACACACCACACACGCACACACACACACACACACACACACACACACACACACAAACACACACACACACACACACACACACACACACACACACACACACACACACGCTTGTTCCATATAGCCTGAAATAAAAACAGGACAGATATTTCATAACAGAAAATCACTATATAGAGACTATAGAGACAAAATGATAGCTATAGTCTATACCTTTTTTCCATTTATTTCTTTTCATTTTTACATAAGGTAAAGCTGCTTTGTATAAAGTGCTATAAAAATTTAATTGAATTGCATTGAATTTATATATAGTACTCACAGTTTTATATGCATAGGCAGTGGTGGCTCAAATGGTTAAGGCTCTGGTTTAATGCTGAAAGAAGGATGGGGGTTCAAGGACTGCCAAGCTACCACTGCTGGGCCCTTGAGCATGGCCCTTAACTGTCTCTGCTTAATTATGTAGTAAAATGCTTAATTACTTAAGTCTTCTGTTGACTAATCAATTCCAAGGTTTTTGATGGATCAATGATGACAAACTGCTTTCCGACCCCAACCTCTTACTGTATAAAGCGGCAATATACAGTATGAAGAAAGGGATTTCACTGTGCTATAAATGTATGTGACAAATAAGGGGTTCTTCTTAATAAATGTTTATTGAATTTATTTGAATTGAAACATTATTTATTACTAAAGCATTTTATCAATTAAGAATTTAGAATCAGTATCAGAATGTCTTACAGTTAAAAAATATGGATGCAAAAAGGAGTATGAGAGAAAAGAGAGAATTGGAAAGAACAGAATTCTAAAATATTATAAGCGTATGAATTCATTTTATTTGGAAAAGGAAAGACAAAGTTCTGACGAGTGAACATTATAAATGTTCACCTGAGAGTTTAAGGGGTTAACTTTTGGCATTTTTTATTTTCATGCTGTAGGCATAGGGTTTCTAGTGTGTGATTACAAGCACTGAGGCAAACAGACATTCATATTGCTGCTGCCACTGGTATGGGGTCGTTAAAGGAAGTAAAAGTGATTGAGAGGGAGAAGAGACAGATAGAGAGGGATTTTTTTAAATATATTCATTTAACTTATGTGTACAGTTAGGATTTTACACCAACAGTGTGTGTGAAACCAGGAGTGATTGCAGCCCTTCGGCCAACATTAAACCCAACGACAGTTTTATGTGAGTGCATCAAGTTTTCTGCATGTTGTTGGTTTCAGCTTTCAGCAGCCAGTCGAAAAAGCTGATATGTGTGGTTCTAGGGGTACGACTGAACCCCTCACCATATCAGCACATGCAGAACCATTAACACTGAAAATGGCCTGGGTCCCTTTATTTGTGTCCCATGTGCCACATTCCCATTTATTTTACAGACTCGTCTTATGTTTCTTGCAATGCATTATGTCTCTGCAGAGACACAAATATAAAATACCAATCTTCATGAATGTGATTAATGTACAGCTTGTTTCTGTCTCAGACCACAGGATCGTGTTCAATCTATTTACTCTACTCTAGCGCTGGGCCATATACAATATTTATGACTTGGAAATGCTTGTGGTGTAGTTACAAATCTTTTCAAGCCATCTACACATACGCATAGACTTTTGATGAATGGACTGCAATAGCTAGTGTGCTGAAAGAAGAACACCCCCCTCCCATCCTCGCAGTGTTCATGCATATTGAAATAACGTGACCTGGTGTATTTATGAGCAAAGGATGACAACTGAAGTACATCTTCAGTGTGCTTTCATGATGTTTTTCGATTAAGATGTATAGTTGCTTCATCTCAAATTTTTACAAATACATCTTTGCAGGAGCATTTGATGATGTGCATTTGATAGTGCCATGGGATTGAAACAAAATACAAGAAACAAATATCTAAGTGTGTTAACTTAATCAAATAAATAAATAACTCTAGCTTCAATATGCTATACATCCTGTATATCTGTGGAACTCTACATTGTTAATCCATTGATTGATACTTTTAGAAAAAAGTTTCATCTAGCACCATACAGAATTATTTGCTTTGTCCTTCTGGGAAAACCGTAAAAGCAGGCATGTCAAGTACAAGGCCCACCAGCCCTATAAAGGATAATCCAATCTAATCCAATCTACCAGGTGAATTTCTACTGGGGAAAAGGGCATTTTTGAGTAGGCAGTCTACTTACCCATGTGGAAACAGGGAAAATCTGCTCATAAACTCTACACAGAACACAAGATACCAGATGGTAACTAGAAACAAAATAACTTTTTTGGGTCATTACAACAGGATGAAAAAACTCTTGATACTCAACTAATGTGCAACAGCTGCTGCTCACTTGCTTTTAATGTCAAACCATCATATGAATGCTATCTGACATCCGTGATATCATGTGTTGCAGTCATGTAATTTAAAAGGAAGACGAAGAAAATTGTTACTTTTGTCAGACTCTTGTTACTCATAATTCTTTTGCATTTCTGTTATGTAATACGCTATGTCATGAGAGCAGGCAGCAAGCTCTTCTGTCTGTACCATCGCTATATGCAGTTCCATCGCACATTTGTTCATTTCCTTTGCATTGAAGCTCTGACAAATATTTGTAATCACTCTATGTAAGAAAGAAATGTATTTTTTAATCATGTCAAGGGTTGACAAAGCATTCATAAAAACATTCATAATTTTTGTTAAATATACAGTGCTTGGTTTGTGAAATATGACTTTCACTTTAAAAAAAAAAAAATTGAAACCGAACCTTATGCCTCTACAAAGTAAGTCTTCCTGAATTTTTTATTACGTAATCCTGCCATCCTATCTTATATAAAATACCCAGTGCATTTTGTGATGTTCTTTTGAAGATAGGTTCTGCTGTAAATGATTTTCAAAAGTAGCTTCTTTTTTATGTCAAGAGGCCATCACTTGTGGTTTGTATTTTTTCTGAGAGTTTACCATGAGAAAAACTTTTATTCAAAGAGGCAAATGACCTTTGCTACCTTGGTTAAACCCTTTCCAGCAACACAAAGACACGAATAAGGAAACTGAATTGTGTTTCAAAACTATAAATAGCACCTCATAAAATAACCTCAGTAACCGGTTCAAACAGGATATCAATACTATTGGTCCCTCATGACAGAGCTCAGCACATTTTAACCATGTTTATAATGATCGTCCTGAAAGATGACTCTCTAATCACTTCTGTATATAAAAAGAAATCATGGTTTTGCTTTTAGAACCATTGTTCAGCGCATGGTTCTAAACGTTGGACTTAGGCATGCTGCAATTACTTAACCTGACAAATAACATTGGAAGAATTTTTTTTAAGTATGTCTCACTCTCTACTCCATCATGCAGCAGAAACAATACTGCAAACTGCTACAATTCTGTGCAATTTCTTGCTGGAGAAAAATATCAGCACTTGAACTTGTACTGGTTATACAGTATCTCAAATGATGAAACAACTATATGTAAACCCCACAACAAAAGACAGCAGAACATAATTTTCTGTTTCAGGTTTTAAAGTCAATGACAATAGTTGACAATCAAGTCTGTATGTATACTGTATTTCTATAATATAGCTACTACATATGCACAACCCCTTAACAGGAGCATCCGGAAGAAGAAGAAGAAGAACAACAACAATAATACTGTGGTTAAACATCAGTATATATCTACATTTCACTATATAGCTATAAATACAATTTTAAAACCAGTTACTGTAGATGGCTTTCCCATATAAATCTGCACCAATTTCTCGTTTTTATATATTTTTTCTCATTTTTATGATTTTTCTTAATAGTCAACTACCATGAAAAATACAAACCTCTCTTGAAACAGCAGTTAATGATCTGTAGCTGGAAGAAAATAATGCTTAGCCTACCGGGCCATATTTTTTGCACACAGCATTGGTTACTACATGTAGATCATCTTTATATATGTATATGTTAATAAATTAGTTGCTGTGATATAAGAAGAATAAAACAGTGTGGCATACTATTATACAGTAGGAAAATAATCCACTCCACCTCTGACTGAGATACATCACAGCACATAATTGTTTTCTGTTTGCACTGTTATGTTTCACTAACTACATACCGTAGATATATGTTATTGTCATCTTAGTTTGCCGTTCCTGTTATCCGATTTAGTGTCCAAATAAACCATTTTTTAACTTGAAAAAGATTAAAGTAAAAGCTATGCCTTGATTTCCCTGATGAGTTAGATTGAGGAGTCATTAAATATCCCAGTCATTAAATAAGACCTCCTGCAAGGACAACCCTCAAAGCTGTCTAAGCAAATGGGGGAGAATAAAAACTTCAGACCTTTGGAGACTCTCCGAGCACAGGATTAAAGCTAGAGCTCAAAGTATAAATAACTTTAATGGGGACCATCTCATTGCTTCTACCTGCCTGAATAAGCAGCCTGAAAGCCACCACTTTTCGATTGCTGTTTTTCTCATCTGCTTAGGTAACATATTTTCCAGTCCACATCTTCCTTTTAATAAAAAAATATATATATATCTGTCCTTGGAGGGGTCTTCCTTTATTTGAAAGGGCTCTTAGGAGAAAGAGACAGAACAAAAAAGAGAGAGAGAGAGAGAGAGATACAGAGAGAGGGAATAAATGGGAGAATATGATTCATATACTTCAGTTACTGACAAAGAATTTAATTACTACAATACATATGTCAATGTGTTTTAACAAATAATAAAAAGAGATAAATTATAATGTTTTATTTGTTTGCTTCTGGTCATATGTACATTATTGGTATGGAATAAAATATAATGTGGTATATTAAAATAACAAATAAATAAATAAATAAAGGTAATATGTGTGTGGTGATCTGCATGCAAGGATCATGTTGACTATGGAGTTGGTTCAAGAAACACAGCAGCAAATACTAACTGTCTGCCTAACAATATATAAAGTGTTAATTGCTAAGTATGCTTTTGTAAGGTTTTTGGATAGCCACGTGGACATATTGCACATAGCAAAATTGGCAAATTGCTTCATTTCAGTTCGTAAGCACTCTAACTGTCTGTGATACACTTGCTCCATCACATGATCATTTAAGTTATAAAATGTTTAAATGATTAAATAACATCCATTTATTCATTCATTCAGTCTTCCTGTCAGGAAGGCACTCAGTCGTCTTCACCAACCAGTTTATCCTGTGCAGGGATGAATTATGAGAGATCATTTAGGGAACACTGGCCAAAAGGCAAAAGTCCACAGGGTACAATTCCTACACAAACGCACACACACATTCAAACACTTTATCACCTTGGGGTAATTAAGCATAGCCATTTTTACCTCAGGTGGGAAAAAGAGAGATTGATGTTACTGGTGTTTTCCATAGGCAAAATATCTTTCAGTTGAAATAAAATACGTTCTAAAATATGATTTTTCCTGTTTTTGATTACTTATTTTAAAATGGTTGGTCTTCATTGATGAAATAAAGAAACATTCAAATTTTTCAAGTCAAATTTTTGCTAGCATCAAGCCACCTGAAGGATAAGATTCTAATCTAAAAAAGATCCATGATTTGAGAGCAGTTAAACACTTAAATGTGATTTTGCAAGTGTTTGTGAAGTTGTATCATAAAAACAATTGTGTGGCCATAAGAAAACCACTAGTTAGTCAGACTAATCAGAAGATAAAAAACTTTGACCCTATTCCAGAGCAATGGGTATATCAGGGTAAGGAGATAAACGCATGAAGCCATCATGCATAGTGCTCTATCATGCATAGTTCTCAAGCCTTTGGAGGCAGTGTTATGATCTTGGGTAGTTTCAGTTGGTCAGGTCTAGGCTCAGCAACATTATGTGGCAAGAATATAAGTCAGCTGATTACCTGAATATAGTGAATGACCAGGTTTTCAAATCACTGACTTTTTTTCTTCCCCGATGACGATGACATATTCCAGGACTAAAGTTGAGTCATTTGGAGTTAAGTTGTTCTGGAAGCATGAAGGATCATTTTCACACGTAAATTGGCCATCACATTGCCCACCAAAATCAAGGCTAATGGTTGAAGAATAAAATATATGTTATGTTTTTTGGCCAAGGGCCCAACAGTGGCAACTCTAGTTTACATTAGAAAATATCTGTGAAGAGGTTTCCCAGGTCATCATAGGGGTTAATTATGAAATGTTGCCACCATGTGGTTGTTCTTCCCATAAAAAAAAACTTACAGTAAATAAAAAACTTGGAATCTAATCTGTGAAAGATGCAGACAAGCCCTTAAAGGTAACACATCATACTTCTTTGGATGTCTTTGTTACTGATGATGATGATGATGATAATAATAATAATAATAATAATAATAATAATAATAATAATAATAATAGTACCATATCTCTTTGAACAAAAAAACACAGAAAACAAGAATTTAAAGCAGACAGACAAACAGATATACAGTCTGTCTGTAATCAGTAATTACACTAACTGCACATTGTAAGTATGGTCTCTGTACATTGTTTGCCTAAATGTAATTTAATGGATTCGTAATGTTTGCTTTGAAACATGATTTTGGCTGGCACTGATTTTTCTTAAAACACCCCTGCCCCAGTAGAAACCATCCAAGGTTTTACTTTCTCCACCTACAACATTATTCCAAAACTAAAATAAGATAAGATAAGTGGGCCCAAGCACATGTGCCATAGCTGCCTGGGCACACCAAAAAGACAGTGGGCACATGTATTTAATGGGGAAATACCAATACATAATTTAATTCATAATTGGAATAAGTGGAATTGTATGTTAAGACCTCCAAAATGCCCGGGATGCTGGAAAACTATCATCACACTATGATGTCACTCAATGTGTCACTCAGGACGTTAACAGTCACTTTTCAGCAAATGTTTAAGGCATCGTCATGACTTAAGAGGAGTATATCAAAATCCATTGGGTGCATTTTGCAAACAACCCAAAATAACTGATTTCCTGTTTAGTGGAGCCCATGACCTGCATGAAAGTTGTTCAGCTCAATGAGTTCTAAATGTGCACCTGGTTTCACATGTATATGTGCAAGTGTGTATGAGCTCGTGTGACAGTTTTTGAGCATGTCAAGTCCCCAAAAGCCCCAGATGCTGGGAAGAAAAATCTTTGGAAGAAAAAAAGGACACTTCACACACACACGTAATGACATACTAAGACTGATGTCATAGTGCTTGGGCCCTACAAAGATAAGATGAATCTTTATTAATCTTAAGGGAAATTACAGTTCTGCAGCAGCACTGAATAACATGGTAAATGATAGTAGACAGTAATGAGTAGTCAAAATAAAACATACACAGTTACTTAGTGGGGAAAGAGAAGGAGGAAATAAGGGATACACCATTTATTTATTTATTTGAAAAAATTACTATAACAGAATTCTGTTTGGACAGTGTTTGTGTGTTTATTTGGCCAGTTGGTGTTCACCGAATGTAACAGCATCGTCATCATCAACATCATAAATTATAAAAAGCATGTAACAGGCATTCTTAATCTAATGTAGCAGCAGGCAGGTCATACTGTCATACTGAGAGCTGCATTGGCAGGTAATGGTAACACACAGGCATCAGGATATGCACACTTGCTCAGCTACAGATAAACCTTTACAATATACCTACACTAGCTTAATAAAATGGTGGCTTAGTGGCTGCATGTTCTCCTGGTGCAGGGTGGCTTTCCTCCGGGTACTCTGGTTTTCTCCACATGCACAGTAGGCCAACTACATTTCCAAATTGCTCGAGTGAGTGTACACGCATGCACTTGTCCCCTGTGATGTGTTGGCATACCAAGTTCCCTGGAATAGCCTCCAGGCCTCAGGATACACAAAATAAGCAGGCGGATGGATGGATGAACTCGGTAGAATGCGACCATAAAAGACAGCGCACGCATCACCCTTGACCGCTAGAGGGAGCATTACACTGAGCTCTATTATTAGTTACTGAAAACATGTAGTTTTAGTTATTAGATACGTTTTAGTTATAGGCACTTAGCTATTTTATGCTGCATTTTGTTCAGTCACTATGTAAAATATAATTGATGGGTTCTGTTATCACATTTGTGTCTTACATTTTTCTTTAGAAGCATTTTGCCACAATCGACATAAAACTGCACTAGAAATAACTTTGGACAAATAAATAAAATAAAATAAACGTGTCGTTTAACGTTGTCGTCAGGTTTTCTTGACTTTGTGACATACATTTTATTCAGGCAGATGGTTTCCTGATTTCTTTTCACTCAGGCACTACGAGGTCGCATAAGTTGGAATACGGGTGGGAGAAACCGAGCCGTAGGAGTGTTTACTGAAGGACCCCAGCCTCTCGCATTCACTCATACACGTGTGTGTGTACATGCAGACATGGCGGATCTTCAGATGAAGCTTCTTCGGAAGAAAATTCAGAAAAGAAATGAGAAGAATAAAGAACGCAAGCTTAGGCAGAAGCAGGAGGAAGAGAGCGGTAGGTGATCTGTTTGTGTTTGAGGTTTATGTGTGTGCTACTTGTGGCTGAATGTTTAGCTGAACTAGCACAGGAAGCGTGTTAGCATGGACACACACAGGAGTTATGCTATTTGTGCAGAATTAGAGATTTGACCAGGGTTTATATAATGGACTGTTTTTGACACACATTTGTTTATCAGGTTATCTTGAATGCTGACTCCTTCAACGTTCATTGTAACTCAGCATGTTCTTAGTTGAGAGATTAGTGTGAGCTCACGTGTTAAATATCCTAACCCTGTTACTTTCTCTTGATGTTTGTGTGCTGAACAGTTTCCACCTAGATGGAAAGCAGTGAGATGTAATCCTGTAAAATGCTATGGGAATGTATTTCTTTTCAGCTTTATTTACAGAATGGATTAGTTTGAATCAGTTTCTGTGATTTTTCTAACAGAGTCCAAAGTAATAAGTGAGGACTATGAAGGCGAGACATCTGAAGAGGCTCCAGCTGCAGACATCAGGCAGGAGCTGGCTGACCAGAATCAGGAGAATGAATCCTCTCAGGAGGACAACAGCACACCAAGCAGCAGCAAGAAGAAGAAGAAAAGGAAGAAGCGGAAACTAAACGAAGCTGGAGATCCTGACATTTGTAAGTGTTATATATATTTCTTTTTCACGGTCACATAATACAATCTGTAATGAAGATACACAGCTGGAGCACTATGAGCTGTTGCATTGTTAACATCTTGGATGATTCTTTAAAAAAAGAGCTTGTCTATAATATTACGTTGAGTACCCAATGAACCTTAGTGTATATAAAATCTTTGCCTGTTTAGTTGTTAGTATTAGTATTTAGTGTATTAATAAACCATATTGAGTAATGGTTTATTATATATCTGTGCTTTCCTGACAAAACAAAAGAGGACATTGTGTTATATACTGTGACAGGTTTGCTGAACTAAAGAGGTTATTGATTAGACTCTTTAACGAATCTCTGCAGGCCCGAGGTGATGTCGAGCTATTTGTTGCTGTTGAAGAATAAATTGCCACTGTATATATGTTTATTGTCCCAGCTTCTGGACAATCTTGCACACAGTAAACGCATATTTGCCCAAAAATTGATTAAAGTATGAATCGAGATTCTTTTGTGTGGCTATTCATGTATTGTCTAACCACCTTCTGCTTATTTACCAGTAAAAAAAAATTGTTGAAAATTGCACGCATTAGAAGCCACACACGGCCACATATGCTCACTGTCAGTTTGAGTCTGTGTGGTAGGAGTGACTTATTTGCTAAGTTTGTTTAGAAAAAATAATAGGAATAATAATTACAGATTCATGAGATTTCTCAGTAAAAATGTTTTTTTTTTGTTTACTTTTAAATGTTAAAATCTTGTATAAGTTTGTTTGTGATGTTTAAATGCTATGCTTGGTTTTTAAGTGAGAACTAAAGTTTTCAGTACTTTAACAAAAGTAAAATTTCAGCAATCCTTAATTTTTTAAGGATTAAAATTGTAGCAAAATCATGGAGAAAATGGTTCAATAGTTAAACCTCAGAATGATGGTAATGTGCATGCCGTTGTTCTGCCACAAAAAGTGACTGGCCATGCGGTGTGTATTGACAAGAGTCTGCAGCACTGTGTATCTCGTTTAATGTCATTAGTTTAATGTTTCGTTTAATGGTCTTTTTTATTTTGCGATGACATCCACCAATGTTGATTTTTAACAGTTTGTTGCTATGGAGCATAACTGTTAGCAAACAACTTTTCTGGACTGTCAATATTTTATTTTATTTTAATTTTTTTAAAGAACATTTTACAAGCCCTTCAAAATTTAAGGGAGCCCTCATCGATCGGAAAGTAATTTTTACAGATCAGTTGGCCAATCCAAGACTACTGTGATGACGCGAAATAAATTGAGTCGTCAGCCATATCAACATACTGTCGCCAGACTGGAAATATTACCCAATTTCATATTATTAGTCTCTTTAAATGATGCCCAAAACAAAACTATGTGAGGGAAGGTCTGCCCAAACGTTTTAACACAACAAACTGTATTTGCCAGTTAAGAACAACACCGCAAATAATCTGAGAGAAAAGTTGGCAGCTAAATCTTGTAAGTCGACTCTAGCTCAACCTCCTATAGTAGAAGTGCTTAAAAAGCTTGAGCCTTACTCTGCAAATAATAAAATGGTTAAAAGCATTATCAAAAAAATTTTTTTTTAGAGTGATTTCCAGCCCTGGCCAAGGCAAGGTTTATCTTACTGATCCTACTAATGAGTAGCCATATATAAAGGGACTGCACCAAATGTTTAAAATAAAATAAATACTTAAGAGTTTCTACTTGTTATTCTTTGACACAGCCTTTTTCCAGGTGCTGCATGTTATAACAAGTAAGTATAGTAGAACAGTCGCATTAGGGATAAGTATTTCAGCGTGTGTGAGCGCCCCTTGATGCTAGTTAAGGAATGGAACATTTTGCTCTTTAGTCAAGCCTAGGCTATTCTATTGGTTTTAGTTTCTTTATAATCTGCAAGTAATAATTAATAATAGACATTCTTTTTCATTTTTTTGTCATGTTTCCTCAGCTTTGATGGACAGTGCACATCAAGTTTGACTGTCAATTTAATGGCTGTTGAATATTCCACTCATTTCCCTTGTTTTCAAAGTTTCTTCACCTGTATCTTAAACAATGCTTTGGAGTAGGAAATGGACATAGACGTTGATGTGCAATCCAAAAGCTACAGATTGCTGTCGTTCTTTGTCTGCAGTTTGCTGGGCTATTAGAGCTATCTCTATTGATTTTGGCAAATCATTGTGGTACAAATTGAATAACACTTCACACGCTGCTGTTTTGCAAAATTAATCTACTGCTTTTGGACTGTAACATGGACTCATAAATGCCTTACACTTTTATACTGTAGATAATTTGTGGTTATAAGAAATTAGTGTACTGTATTCCTTGTTTATTTATGATGAATAATTTATTTTCTAGCTGTAAAAAAGACCAAACAGGAGACGAGTGAGGGCAATGGTGCCGGGCTTTCTGAGGGAGAAGAGGAACAGGAAAGTTCAAAAGGGGAATTTAAGGATGAAGAAGAGGATGCCGAGAAAGATGACGACGATCAGGATGATGTACCCGAGCTTCCATCTGGTTTGACAGGTGTGACAGAACCTCCTTTAGTTTGTGTGTAAGATGATTGTTTGCCTGACAGCGTGTTGCACTCTGGTCTGTATGTTTGTCTTTTTCCCTTTTCCCCAGGAGCATTTGAGGACCAGTCATTTGCATCTCTGGCAGAGCTTGTGAGTGAGAACACACTCAGGGGTGTTAAAGAGATGGGATTTGAAAACATGACAGAGATTCAGCACAAAACAATACGCCCTCTACTGGAGGGAAGGTGAGTTTACAGCACCACATCACATCTTAATTATGTTTTCATGTTTCATGCATTTAATGAGATTATGAGGGAAAGTGCAGCCATATCATTGAACTGTTTGTCTCTCTACAGAGACGTTCTTGCAGCTGCTAAAACCGGCAGTGGGAAAACTCTGGCCTTCTTGATTCCTGCCATTGAACTCATCTATAAACTCAAGTTCATGCCCAGAAATGGTGAGTAGACAAACACTGTCCTGGCATTGATGGGTACTGCTTAAAGGAAATGTTCGCCCTAAAACTCTGTTAAAACTCATTCAAATAAATAAATAAAATCTTAAAACCTATTTTGAGCATATTTCTTATGTGCATGTGATCTGCTGCTGTTGTTTGAAGCGGTGTGTGCTTCTGTGTTTCTCCTTATCCCTGTGTGAAAGCACTGATTTGACTCTTTAAATTGATCACTAGTACAGTTACAGTAGCAGAACTGCCAGAGTATAAGATTCTTGAATACAGTGTATGCTTTTCCACGGCAGTTATGTAAAGTATTTTTACAGCCTATATAGATAGATAGAGATTTTTTTCCCCCTCAGATCAAATGTATGCTTTAAATAAATGTCCTAAGTAAATGGGATCAATATTGGTTTACTTTTCATTATTTTGTCTTTTCCCTCATTACCTGTTGCCCTTCACTAAACAATTAGTGGAGAAAACACTGAAATCATGATGTTCCATAAAGCATTACTGTTACATGATGGTCTGAATTTAGGAGGCTTACCCAGCAACTACGGATGGGAATTACCATGGACCTCCCGATACAATACTATCATGATACCTAGGTGCCAATTTTATTTGTATTCCGATTCTGTTCGTTTCAAAATTTTAGAAATATCCCAAATTACTAAATCTGGGGGAGAAAATCCTCCTAAAATGCTCTTACCTCACGGGATGATGTGCTGTGCTGTGTAAATATTTGTAGAGCACACCATCTGTAGGATTAGAGAGGAACAGCAACATTTTACCACTTCAAATTAAGACGTGCGCAAGACAAATTTATTTTTGTCTAACATTTCTCTGGCAGGTACTGGAGTGGTGATTTTGTCCCCAACACGCGAGTTGGCCATGCAGACATATGGAGTACTGAAGGAGCTAATGACTCACCATGTGCACACATACGGCCTCATTATGGGCGGCAGTAACCGCTCGGCAGAAGCCCAAAAGCTTGGTAATGGAGTCAACATCCTGGTGGCCACCCCTGGTAGACTTCTTGACCATCTACAGGTCAGAGCAGTGTTAACATTGATTTTAATTTCTACAAATTTGCAATAGGATTATATATAATTTCTGGAGGTCAGAGGTCGACACAATGCATGGTCTGGCCTTGGATTAACTCTCCCTGCCTGTTTGTGTCTTCCTCTCTGTAGAACACTTCTGGTTTCATGTATAAAAATCTGCAGTGTCTGATTATTGATGAAGCGGACAGAATTCTTGAGGTGGGATTTGAAGAAGAACTTAAGCAGATCATCAAACTGCTGCCAAGTAAGATTATCTTGCTTTCAATAACAGACTTCAGTATTAAAAAAAAAAAAAAAAAAACGTTGCCTCTAATGACCATTGGTTCAGAACTTGACATTATATTTAGATTGATTTGTGCTTCTATAACTTTCATTTCTTAGAGAAGAGACAGACCATGCTGTTCTCGGCTACGCAGACAAGGAAGGTGGAGGATCTAGCACGAATCTCTCTGAAGAAAGAGCCTCTGTATGTGGGAGTGGACGATAACAAGGATACAGCCACTGTGGAAGGACTGGAGCAGGTAAAATAGTATTTCTGACAATGGACTTGTTCAGGAATACAGGACAATGTTGCAGTTTAGTGTAATGAAATTTGATGCATAGTCCTGAACTGTCAACTTCCCAGAACAAATGTGGTAAGAGGAATAAGAAATTGCTGGTCAGCTGGTGACCTGAATGTACTGAATGACCAGAATTAGTATCAATGCTATATTATAATTTAATTTTCCTTCATGGCAAAATATTAGTTGCCGTCACTGGATAGCAAAGCAGTGCAATATCTCACCACAGTAATATTGCTGTGTTGCACAAACATAGACACTTTTTTAGAAAGTTTAACCTATGAACTGTAAAGTGGACATGCACTTAATTTTGTAACAGCTGTTTAAAATGACTTTTATATATTCTGGCTGGTTATAAATCCAAGTATTTCAGCCATTCCTGCTGGTATCATGGAGATTGTCAGGGTAAAATACCATATTTTGAATGCTGCCTTTGTGTGGTGTTTTTTTTTTTTTTTTGAATGTGTGGTAAATTTTGTATTTTGCCTCAGGGCTATGTGGTTTGCCCATCAGAGAAGCGCTTCCTGCTGCTTTTTACATTCCTCAAGAAGAATCGCAAGAAGAAGCTGATGGTGTTTTTCTCATCCTGCATGTCTGTGAAGTATCACTATGAGCTGCTCAACTATATCGACCTGCCTGTTATGGCCATTCATGTGAGTTGTTTTGCAGATCTCATGCACCTAAAAGGCTGCACATATACAGCTTTACTTTACACCTTGAGGTTATGCTTTTATGCATCTTACATTTGAGCGAGAGGGAGAATACAACTGATCTGTGGAGACTTAAGGAGCCTTGCTGAAGGACCCTGCAGTGACGGCTCAGCAGTACTGGGACTTGAAACACATTCCTTTTAATCAGTGGCTCAAACCCCTTAACCATTATTGAGGTGCCACTGCTCTAAACACAGTCCTCTTTCTATAACCTCTGCTGGAGAAGCTGAATTGCCTCAAGAGGCCTTTCTGTTGTAGCTATTTTATTTCTATTTATGACACACTCTGTGTAAGGAAGTACTGATTTCTTTCTAAGTATTTAAGCCTATAGTTTGTGACTATGATGTGGTGTTAGCCTGGATTGTGATCAGTAAGGGCTGTTTTAATGTTTATTATATTTACATTTTAAATCATGATGGAACATGCGGTTTGAGAGCAGTATTGTTAGTAATTTATTTTCTATTTAAATGTTGGGTGACTTGTTGGCTAACATGAGTGGGATTTTAGTTTAATGTAAATTAAATCTAAATACCAGATTATACCAAGTTTATACAGCTTTCCTTATTACTAAACTGTGTATGCATCATTCTAGGTAAAAGTGCTGTTCTGAGGTTCAGCCTTATTTGCCTAGGCTTCCTAGAGTATCAGAGCCTATCATAATTGCTCAAGTGTAAGCAGTTTTTGATAAGTCAACAAAATGAGTATGTAACTGTTCTTTTGTGGTTTTACAGGGCAAACAGAAGCAGACAAAGAGAACTACCACATTTTTCCAGTTCTGTAATGCAGACTCTGGCATCTTGCTCTGCACTGATGTTGCTGCCAGAGGACTCGATATCCCTGAGGTAGACTGGATTGTCCAGTATGACCCACCAGATGACCCTAAGGTATAACGTTAAAGGCAAGCAATACATGTTTTAGCTACTCTGGGCATGCATAATAAGCTAATTTTCCATGATTAATTGAATTTGTCAGGAATACATTCACCGTGTGGGTCGAACTGCTCGAGGTGTTAATGGCAGAGGCCATGCCCTCCTCATCCTCAGACCTGAAGAGCTCGGCTTCCTACGGTTCCTCAAACAGGCCAAGGTAGCATTAATAACATTTAAAAGTAACTTAGATATTTTGAACAGTAACAACAGTGGCTATTTCTCAGATGCATGTGCTTGTTACATTTTTCCCCCAACCTCAAGGTGCCATTAAGCGAGTTTGATTTCTCTTGGAGTAAGATCTCAGATATTCAATCCCAGGTGAGTCTATTCAGTTACTTTAAATAAAGAATTAAACTGGTCCCATACAGTAATAGAATTACTAACAGGAGTTTGTTAATGTTCTGTCAGTTGGAGAAGCTGATTGAGAAGAATTACTACCTGCATAAATCAGCGCAGGAGGCATACAAGTCGTACGTGAGGGCATACGATTCTCACTCCCTCAAACAGATCTACAATGTACAGACACTTGACCTGCCACAGGTGGCGCTGTCGTTTGGCTTTAAAGTACCACCTTATGTTGACCTCAGTATCCTTTCAATATTTTGCTATTTTGTGTTTTTATCCTCATCACAAACTGTGTATAATGTATTTTGTACAATTAAAAATCTGAATGATTCTAGGCTTGCACCAACATAAAATGATGAATGGTTGAGAAATACTACCTGAACAAAAGGGACAATTCAGTGTAAGCAATCAAATTATGAATCACTAGTGAGCTAAAACACTACAAAGGTAAACAAGGTCAAAATAATCCACTTGCATCAAGCAAAGAAATCAGCTAATCGGCTAAAACTATCTAACTCATTTTTAAAACCTGGAAGAATAGAGCTGAGCCCTTACATTTGTGGAAGATATGAATTCATAAAATCATGAACGGCGATCACTTAAAGGTGCATCGTAAAAGAGATTGATCCTACCAATCACAGCTAGGTTTACATAAAGCTGTGAAAGTAAGATGATTTCTACATGCACAATGTGACAAGAACTCAGGATTGGGACTAAAAGCGCGACCATAAAGTTACTTGTAGTAGTGAAACTAATCAGAAAAAAGGCTTCAGTTTGCTAGAGAGCTTAAAGAAACGTTGGAGAAATACAAAAAAGTCATGGTCTGATGAGTCCAGATTGACCCTATTGCAGAAGTAATGGGTGTGTCAGGTTAAGAAGGGAAGCAATGAAACGATGCGCTCATCATGCACAGTGCCCATTGATCTGAGCCTCTTGATCTGGTGTTGCCTCAGTTGGCCATGTCTAGTCTCAGCAGTGTTGCCTCATAAAGCAGCTGACTACTTACTAAATGACCGAGTTGTCCCAGTTATGCTTTGTCCGTTTCCTGATGGCATAGGAATATTCCAGGTTACAAGTTTAATCACTGCATTTTGTGTGGTAATCAAAACTTAGGCAGACATTAGTTTCAAAACCCATGTTGGTTTTTTGGTCATAATGGGACAGGTTAATGCAGAAAGAGCCATGCTCATCATCATTAATCATTTAGCTATATTCTTTTTTTTCCTATGCTGTTGCATGTTCTCATGGAGCACTTTACACAGTTACGAGTAATTAACAATCCTATAATCGTTGCACTATTGCTTTGAAAATCTTCTGGGAAGAACACATCCAGTTTTCAAAACTGCATATTTTAATGCTTCTACGAGTTATCTATGATAATAATCTATATGATAAGTGATCTATGATATTCCTTAACATGTTCCTCAGATGTTCACAGCAGTAAAGGTGTAAAGCTTCAGAAGAGGGGAGGAGGTGGAGGCTTCGGCTACCAAAAATCTAAGAATGTGCATAAGGCTAAGATCTTCAAACATGTTAACAAGGGCAAGGGAGACCGCAGACAGTTCTCCCGCTGAGTTTGACGTTTCTCCCTAAATGTGTTTTTGAATAAGTTTTAAATGCTTCAGGCTAAACAACTCTTCCCATCTTTGCCTGTGGTTATTTATGTGCTATTTTGTATGCCTCTTCAGAAAAGCTATTGAAATAATTAATTTGTCTGTTTCCATTCCACGTAATCGTGTGGAGAATCTATAATAGATTCTATAATCTAGATTCTACCGAAACTCTTTAATCTGTATATTAATTTTCCATGACCCTCCAACTTTGTACTCGTCACCTGATTAATTAAACATCTTTTCAAGAATCCCACAATGATTTGTTAAAGGCTTTATTCTCTTAAATATTTTTATAACCTTGTGTAAGTTATGTTCAAAGAACTATAGCACAAATGTCTTAAACAGGAGTTCAAAGACTGGTTAAGATAAATGTTGAATGCATGATGGTTTACTTCTTTGTGGAAACTTTTTTGCAAAAAAAGGGATACAAACTATGGTGGTTGATTTAATCACAATTTACATGGAACATGTGCAAGTATGCTTGGCATTGTAGAAGTTAGGAAATGGCTCAACAGGATCTTGACAGCTAATCAGAATCAAAACTTTGTAAATGGGCTCTGTCAACATGTATGCATGGTAGATATTAAATATAGTTCTGAGCCCAGTCAGGTGCTTGCTGTTACTTTTCCTCCTGTGGGAATATTAGTTTGTGTATAGAATATTAAACGTCCATAGCTCTAATGTAATGGTGGAAAAATGAAAAGTTAGGATGCTCCCTTTGCTCTCAGCTTGGAAAGTAGCATCTCATTCTTACGGCATTCCTAGAACAGAGCAAAAGCAAACATTGTATATGAATATACAGGAGAGACATTATATATATACATACATATATATATACACAAACACATTTGTATTTCTTTATACTAATGGAGTTACTGTACTGTTAATAAATGAGCTGAACAAAAAGGTGCTTAGGTCATGTGTGTTAAACCCATACAAAGAAATATCCATAATTTTCAGGTACAAACCTTTTCAGTGAAGTGTGTTTAATATCAAAATGAACAAGTAGATTTATAAGCATATTTATGCAAAGTGCCTCACAGAGAAAAACACCGCAAAGTACACCATTCAGCTATAGTTCGAGGGCTGTTAAATTGTCAAAATATGTTAAAAGCATAGCTACAGTTTGGTTTTACTGTTCATGATTTGTACATTCTGCAAAAGTATCTGCTTCAGAAAAACCTTTTCCTTTTCCCATTTCACCATGGCATATCAATATAATATCAGTCACATGAAAGCTCAAGGCTTGTTCAAATAACACAAGTGTGAATTATGAACATGTCTCGATCTAACTATGACAAGGTGATTAGGAACAAGTTCTATTTATTAGGTTCACGCTAGTTCACATGAGCTGCCTAGGAACACGTCATGAATTTTAAATTTGTTTATATAACCCTTGTTTTCACACAAGAACAGAATTCAGATTTTTTTTGCCATGCAATGCTGACAAATTGCATGGCCCTGATGTAAGGTGAATTTTACTGCCAAACAGTGTTTAAAGAAAGTGCAGTGCACAGTTCCCACCTCCTTAAAGTCTTTCACAGTCTTAAAGTAGAGTCTCTGTTTATCCAGCAGTTCCAGATACTCATCATTAAGCTGGTCCCTCCTCATCTTATTTTCCTGTTTCTTCTTCTCCATCTACACAAGGGTAAAACATGCATTACGAGAGACTAAAAAAAAACAAGTTAAAGTTAACTAGCTTTTGATGCCTACAACATATGTGCAGAAGTATAAAGTTTCTCTTATTAACCTTTATTCGACTCTGTTTAATTCCTTCCACTATCTGCTCCATCTGCCTGAGGAACTGCTCTTTAGCTCCTGATGACGCCATGGCTCTGAAAAGCACACACATGCACGGATAGAGGGATCACACAAATACAGGGGGACACATCTATGCACAAGCTTCTACTTCTCAATGACAGCAGCAGATAAAATGGTCAATTGATTTCTTTGGTATACGTTAATACATATATAACAAAGATACACATATACGCACAAACTGTGCTCGATAATGCTCATCGATATTGATGTGACTCCTTTGACACTCACTGTTGGAAGTTGTCATGGATGGAATTGAGTAAATTCACCTGCAAAAAAAACACTGTCAAACAGAGCTAACCCTAAAGGAATTCCACTGAACACTTCCCAGGGAACACACAAAATATGAAATCTAGGAACGTGTGAATGATTAAAACAAGACAGAAATGTGATCAAATTTAATGCAGATTAAACATTGTCTGAATTTGCTTATCAGACTGATCTTAAAATTGTTCAATAGACACATCATTTGGATATATTAAATAGATTATTCACCAATTATTCATATTTATATGGGCATATTGTATCCACAAGAACAACACTGACCATTACAAAACAATCATAGATGCTAAGAAATAATGAAAACAGTCTCTTGTACCTCTTTCTCCAAGTAGATCTTTTTATCATCCAGAGTATTATAGAGAGTAAAGAACTGTTTGGTTTCTTTGTGTGTTGCTGCAACTGTAGGGAGACAAAAAATCTTTAACTTTATCCAACTGAGGTTCACCAACTAGGGTCAATAACACCATGTGATTCTCATGCTACTGAGCTTAGAATGTAAAGCAAGCTCATGTATAAATCATGAAGCAAGGCCGGCGGCCAATAACACACACACACACACACACCTTGGCTGTAGAGTTCAATGAAGCGTTTCTGGTACTGTGTAAGTTCAGCTCTGCTGGGAACCTCATCAATCTTCCTCTGCAGAATGGCGATCTCTCGATTTCTCCGGGCCTGCAGGGGATAACATTAAATGAGCAGGAACTCTCCTTCAGGCTGAAGAGTAAATGCTGATTCCCCTCGTCTTACCATCAGAAGGCGGATCTTCTGCAGCTTCTCCCGGTCGGTGCTGTACTGCTGATCTATCAACCGGCTTCTTTCCTGAAATGCACAAGAGACCAGAATGGAGCAAAAGAGGAATGTGAAGTGCATGACAAACATTTTAAGAACAGTGTGAATGAATCTATGGATTATTGTAGGGGAAATACTTATAGCAATATATAACATATTCTTGTGTTATTTCAATCATTTCATGCTATAATCATTGTCGTCTTTGTCTGACTATCGATCAATCATACTGTACATACATACACATGGATTTCTTTTTGCTTCTAGACAGCATTATAAAGCAAGAGTTGAATTAATGACATTGGCTTTTTTTTGTACAGTTCCAAATGCATCCAGAACAATGTGAGTGCGTACCCTATGAAAGCTTGCTTTATTTACCTTCTGATCATCAGCCTCATCTCCAAACTCTACCTTTAGGTCCTCAATACTCTGCTGTAGTCGTGTCATCTCCTCCTACATACAAAGAGAAGTACAATTATTGTAATAATTGAAATAAACAGAACATATGGTATACACGTCAGCTGATGTAACGTACACGGCAGTGTGTGCGGAACGCTTGCTCCTGCTGTTTGAGGTTCTCATTCATGGCCACAAGAGCACGCAGCTTCTCAAGCAAACTGCAATGGAAAACTGCTTTAGTTCACCAAACACCAGAATGTACAGGTGAAGAGCTATCATTCCACCTAGTTTAAAACTGATGAGACAATGATGCTTAATTAAAAAGTGACTTTTAAAAAAGGAATTCTACCCAGAGTCAGCTTGAGCCTCCACATCTGCCAATGAACTGAGCTCTTTCTCCAACCGCTCTCTCATTTCACTCGCCTACACACAAAAAAAAATGCACCAATATGTACCATCATAAACAATCTGAGTTCCCCTTACACATACTTAGCTTAAGCAATAGACAGCTTACCTTCTGCCTCCCTCTTAAATATAATAATGTTCAATACATGTTCAGAGTATTAAACACCTTAGATAGTAATGTGTTAAATGTATTTTATGCAATTATGTTACCTCAGTGAGTTTGCTCTTGGCCTCTTCACATGCTGCTTTCATTTCCTGTTGCTTGGCTTGCATCTGAAACAAAGGCAAGAAACAAACTGAAGCCTAAAGCTCAGACAGAACTCCATGCTGTTTATCAATATCTTTCAGTAAGAGAATATGTGTGTATGTGAAAGTCTTACCTCCTCCAGTTCTTTAGTCTTCTGCTGGATCTGTTTGTTAAGGGATGTAACCATGCGCCGATGCTGCTGCACAGGGCCATACCGTTCTGTACGATCCTCAGAAGAGCGCTCTGCCTGCAGAATCACACACTTTTTAACCCTGATTGTTTTAACATGTAAAACACCATTACAAAACAACATTATCCACATAAAATCCAGGTAGGTCTAAATTCACTAAAAATAGATTATCGCTGTAGAAGCCTGGGTAATAGGTTTGTGTTATGAGTCATAATGATAAGATTTATGATAAGATGGATAAGTCATATGGCATTTCCACAAAACATACCCAGTGATCATTAAGAGTACTCTAAACAATATGATATACCTATAAATGCAGAATTCATATTAAAAGTGTGGTTTATAGTGCCTCCAAGTGGCGCAGTGGTAAAGTGCTCACCCCATCATACAGAGATCACTAGTTTGATTACCGGGCTGTAGTCTCTAGCAGCAGAAGGCCTGGAGAGAGCTGACTGGCTGAGCTATCTCAGAGGGGAGTGACAAAATGTACTTTGCGCTTTTACATTAATCATTGCTCTACAGTAGGGGTGTCCAAATCCAGTCCTGGAGGGCCAGTTTCCAACACAGTTTGGTGCTTCTTCTCAAACACAGCTGATTTAACTAATCTGCTAATTACTAGGATCAGTGGGTGTGTTTAGGTGTTGGTGAATTACAAACTGAGATGGTCACTGGCCCTCCAGGACTGGATTTGGACACCCCTGCTCTACAGCATTGCTCTAAGCTCACGCAAGCAGAAGGAGCACATAGGGCTGTCCTCCAAGTTTGTTACGCCTCCCCCAACAGTGCTTAAGTAAGCAGTTTGAAAAAATCTGACTGGCAGGTGTCATGTGGTTCGGAGTAAACATGTCAGAGTCTTTCGACCCTACCTGACTGGTAGTAGTAGCCTTGATGAGGGAGTGCTCTAAAGACGGGTGGGGATTGGACACGACTAAAAATCAGGGGTAAAAAAAATCCCCCTCCCCCACCAACTACTAAAAAAAAAAAAAGTGTGGCTTAATAAAACCTCATGACTTGACACTATTAACCACCACTTCAATATAATAATCCAAAATTTTAAAACAAAGTTATCTGCATATTAGAAGTGAAAATAATGATCAGAAGACTCACCTTTTCAGCATATTCAAAAGCAATCTGCTTTATTTCCTCAGACTGCAGCCCTACAATCTGCCCCACTGTGTTAGCCGTCAACCTTCCCTACAACGGACAGATACAAAATCAAAGCAAGCTCGGGTTATCTATTATGTACTGTAAAAGAAGTACATTGAGACTTCTTTCACATGAAGGGAAAAGGATCTATGAAACCTTCGGTACCTCCTCTGTTGCCATGGCAGCCATACCAGTCATGAGAGCTTTGATTCTGAGCTGGAAGAGGAAAAAAAAATGTAACATTATAAATATTGAAGTGTATGAGCTCTGGAGTTCAATAATAATAATCATAAACCTGTACAGATGGAAATGTGTTCATGAACATTGTACAATTTGGGCACTCTCAAAAAGATAATGTTTGCCAGTCTCAAATGGCAGAAGGTAATTAAGCAATATCACACACATCACATATATCCAGTAATACTGCATGACCTCGAGTGTGATATTGCTTTTATATTATTGTTCTGTAAACAACATTTATTATGATCAGATTATGATTTGTTAGATTATTTAACCAGTTATTTTCCTCTATCAACACATACTCTTTGACTAGTGGAACTAATTAACTAAATGCGACTGTCAGAGCTGGCGATCAATTAGCGACTGAATTAACAGGAGTGAAAGTACAGTAGTTTTAAATTCTTATTGGTGCTACGTAGACAAAATATTAAGAGAATAAAACAAAGTTTACGAACAGTCATGTAAATCTATGAGTTTATATCTTTGTATTTCCACTTATTCCAGTTTAAAATATCAGGAGGACCTTGATCAGGGGTTGGAGAGCGATTTGGAATTCATCCTTATGTTAGAAGCTACTTAGCTTTGTAGCCATTAATAAAAGAACATGGGTGGTTCAGATACGATTCGGAACAACTTGGAAGCAATTATTAAAAAGTCCAAGTGTTTAAGATAACAACGTGATTGGATTTGTAGCTGAAAGTGCTTCTGTGACTGATTTTAAATGTAGTTTTCGCTAGGTAGTTACTTTTTCTCCCAAGTATAGCAGACCATGCAGACCTGCTTTCACCAATGCTGGAAACAGACAGTTAGTGTAATTAACGGTCATTAGAACATCTGGAAAGCGGAGTGATACAGATAGTTCAACTTCCCAGTGCCGTTACCAATATTATCACTTGTCAAAGGCCTCTGGTCCAATCGGATTGCTCGGTCAGAACTAACTGTAGTATAATTTTATTTAACTTGGGCGTGTAACTGACCTCCTCTGCTGCTTGTAGATCCTCCTCCTCTGAAACTTCAGTCTTGCCCGGGGGCAGATTCTGACCTCCCTGCACCAACAGGAGCTTCTTCTCTTCAGCCTACAAAACAAAGTGTCATAATGAACACTGTTTTTTTTTTTTTTACAGCTGCTTAATACATTATGATTTACTGGTGTAAGATCTTTTAACGCACAGAAAATCAAAGTTGTGCAACAAATTGAGAGATATAATACTCACTTTGCCCTGTTTAGAGTGCTTACTAAATCCATAACGCCTGTCAAGTAAGGAAAGGAAGCACTGTAATTTAGACACTGTATAATTTATCATGGAAGCTGTTAACAGCAAAGTTAAAAGTTGTTGTAATGTAGACACTGTACATAGAAAAGCACATAATATTTCATGCTGCTTTGTCCAACACATTTCTCTCAAAAGACATGCTAAAAACCAAAAAGAGTTATGGCTCTCTAAGGACTGGAAATCTTCTAATTAAACACACACGTACTTACTGCATGTAGAGGGAAATGGTTAGGCGTGAACTGATGGAATGTGGAAAAAAGATGAAAGAAAAGGGTGAAAGTGATTTGAGATGAAGCAGTCAGATTTTTGGAAGGGTTTTAAGCACCATAGGTGCAAAAGACCAGAACAAAGACTTAAATAATTGTACTGTATTGTAAAAAGTGTGTGAGTTTTTTGTTTTACATAATATTTTAATTGGTCAGTAAGAAACAGTAAAAAGCTTATGCACTACAGGATAAAGACAAAGATTGCAATGAAGTATAAAATCACTTTATGAAGTGCAGGAAAATGAACTGAATTATGAGAAAAAGATAAACCACAAGTGAGTAAGTGAAAAAGGAGAATGATGTGGCATGCTCCACAGGGGACCCAAAAGTCTGAATCTATAGATTTTCCCCCCTAACGTACATATAACTGGATATTTGTACTTTTACTGCAGACCAAAGATGCTTCAATACTAACAATAGAAGATCAAACAGAATTAGACCCATCACCACCTTTTGCTTTGAGGTCACCTTAAGTCTATCAGAATCAGGTCAGAACAATCAATGCACTAAAACGGAAATCATTTTGCATGCATCATCATCGCCACTACAAATGTTAAACATTTGTGGATTCAGTGTATACATGTGCAGAGAGAGCCAGTGTTTTAGGCCACCCTGCATACATGTCTGTATGTGTATACTTTAGCAGTGTGTGCATGTCTGTTACCTGCCATACTCGAGCAGTGTAGAGTGGACCCTGGACTCTTCGTCCAGCAGCTCTCCTGCATCAGCCTGTCTCTTATATCGCCTCTGAGGAGCATACACACCCTACACACACACACACACACACACACACACACGATTATGCTTCTTCCACGGGATATTTGAAATTCCTCAACAAGCTAAGCCAAAAAAATGTGTTATAGGCAATTGTAATGCACCATAAAAAGTGACATACAGACTTCAAAAAAATATTTAATGCAACTACACTGATATAGGTAATGTTATCCATAATAAATC
This sequence comes from Clarias magur, assembly GCA_013621035.1. Classification (NCBI taxonomy): domain Eukaryota; kingdom Metazoa; phylum Chordata; class Actinopteri; order Siluriformes; family Clariidae; genus Clarias; species Clarias magur. The sequence goes on along the minus strand of QNUK01000062.1, from coordinate 1,571,391 downwards.
CCAGTGTCAGATGGTACAATTAAAGATTACATGTGAATGAGTGAGTTTATAGAGAACAACCGTAATGAGATACTCACAGACACATCCACTACTGTTCTTACTGCTTTTTGTTTTCTCTGCTCAAACTCTTCATCCTGCAATAACATGATGCAAAATATGTTCAAAGCAGAGCTCTGATAATTATGTGCAAGCTAAATGCTAAGCTCTGGGCAGTCTGATTTTGATGAGGATATTAAAAACAAAAAACAAAAAAAAATGACAAGGTTAAGGGAAGATAATAATAATAATTTTTAAAAAAGTGTTTTATTCCCCTTAATAGAGAGATTGCTTTTTATTTATTAAAGAATTTTTAACAACTATAAACAGTTGTTCCGTCTCAGGCCTCACTTTAGTTCATTCTCTTAAACTAAATACATCAAAAAGAAAGACATCTATCTATACATGTTAAAGAGAAACCAGAAAATGCAAAGTCCCACGACAACTTTGGGACTCACTGCCCTGACGGAGTGTTACAAAGCACTGACCCACAAGACTCATTCACATAATTAATCAAGAAACATCCCCCTTTAAGAAGCTTTATATTTTTATTTACATTTTATTAAAATACATAAAACATCTACTAAATAAATCCTGCAAATTTAGTGTTACTGCAAAAAAGAAAATAGAATGAGCATATTAAAACCTGTGATTTTAATTACCACTGGCACAACTATGACTTCTTACTCACAGTTGTTCATTTTCATTTGCAGCATTTGGCAGATGCCCTTATCCAGAGCAATTTACAATTTTTTTCTCATTATACATCTGAGCAGTTGTGGGTTGAGGGCCTTGCCCAGGGGCCCAAAAATGGCAATTTGGTGGTTGTGGGGTTTGAACCTGGGACCTTCCGAATCGTAGTCCAATGACTTCCACTTCCAATGTAGTCGACTTAGCTAACCCTGACCCCTATGAGGGCATCATGTTGTAGAAAGTTGATAAACAAATACTAATCAGATTCCAAAACTTAACAGCACTTTGGATTTTAGTGAACTCTCACCTCAGGAAAGGTGTGTGTTTTCTGGAACTGAGAGACGGAGTAGGCACGTATGTAGTCTCCCATTTCCTCCCGAGTCTCTATGGCTCTCTTCACCAGCCACTGCAGCAGAGAGGTAGAAGCACTCAGTCTTTTGTATAATCAACAGTACTGTGTTTATTATATATTCATATCCAACTGTCATAAAAATATAATTAACAAGAATTATTACTAATATAGAACTGGTAACATTGTTGTTTATGGGAAGTTGTAATAGTCGTCTACAAAATAAAACCAAGATCTTTAAGGAGCTTAAATGTTACAGCTCACAAAAAGCCGTCCAAATTCACCTGTATAACAGGAAAGATGTGGATAAAGTCAAGGCCTTGGATTTGATGTGGCTCTAGCCTGTGAGGACACTTCATCTTGGGTAGCACAGAAACTATCTTCTCTGTCAGAGCTCTGAAAAAAATAAAAATATGAAGTACCTTATACAGTTAGGCCTTTAGCACAGAAGAATGCTCAGACAATAATATCCACTCTTGAGCAGATGTTTCCAACCCAAAATTGCAGGTAAAGTAAGAGATATTAATTGATTTTGATACAAAAATAATTTAAATAATTACTACTTCTACTATTTATTATTATTATTATTATTATTAATAATAAAGTATACTGTATATTTTTATATAATAATATAAATATTTAAGTAAGTAAAGTTTTCCAATGAAATATTCAGTGCTAATGTTTTCATTACAAAATGACTGCAGATAAATGGAGGTGGGTTGATCACAATCTGAGGTTGAAACCTTTTGAGATGATGTAAAATGCAAAACAAGCACTGCGCTCCACACTGTGAAAAGTGATGAAATATGGTGACACTACCTTCTTGTCTGGACCTGAAATGTCTTTCCTATTTTGAACATATTTCTTGCTCTGCAAAATCCAACTTACATCTTCTGTCCTATGGTGGAATTTTCTTGAAAGAGTAGATCTACATCTACGTCAAAGTTACATGTTGTGATGCACCAAGTCATGCCTCCAACCACCTGTGAGAACATGTAAGGGAAATAAATAAATATATATGTCTCAGAAGAAATGCTGTGTGGTATATTCTGGATCCAGAGAGCTTGAGTAAATGTAAACATGTGTTTGAACCTTATCAAATGATGAGAGGCCTTTGATGCGTGCTCTGAAATACCCAGCAGCCAGCAACAGCTCAAGGATTTCTGCCAGCTTGATGCTCTGTTCCTCATCTTCACGTGTCTCAACCTGTTCCATATCCACAAATTACAAATGAATAATCAAATTTTAACCTCTGTCTTTTCATACTTTGTCCATTCCAGTGCTCCACCAGCACTGGTTTTAGATCTGCGACTCGTTAGCTTTTGTGCATTTAATTTAAATGAATGAACAAACGATCAAACAGAAACAACTTCTGTTTCTGGTTCATCTTGTGGGCTACTTCATTTCGTGCTTCGTGAACAAACATACAAAGTTATCAGTCGCCTATAAAACAACTCAAATGGCTTCCCGTGGGATTATGTGGTCTCGCACCAAGGTCAGCAGTGTTAAGCAGCTGCATGAAATATGAACTAACACAGGTGCTCTGGTAAAAGCAATAATTTATAGAGCTTAAGTTCTCAGGCAGAAGTGATAACAGTACTGTGATATTGACAGGATCAATAGTAATTGTACAATACGGCATGCGGCAAAACAAGCAGTACTAAAACTTGCGCATCATGGACGCGCAAAGCTCCAGACACACCCAGTAGTTCCCAGTAGTGAAAAGGAAGTTGTGTCATGCATTTGTTGTTGGGAACGGGTCTCTCGACAGAGGAAAAAGTTCAGTATTATTTCCGCTTATATGGAAGTGGTTGTGAATGGAGAACAAAAAGGTGCCAGAACTATTCCTTCCCATACCTGTCCCATCCCCCCGAACACCACCTGATGCCTACTTGTGAGGAAGGTTAAAGGAGAGTGTGTGCAACTGTGAATAGCCACCAAAACATGTGCCATTTTTGTGTACAAGAGTGTTACTCATTCATATTACACAATGTTAATGAAATTGTGCTGTTAGGAAGTCTAAGATGCAGTCAGTGCTAAACGTTAGATAATGAGATCACTTGTAGTGTGAACAACAAAAGGACAGAGGCCATTTACAGCTACACTATATGGACAAAAGTTTTTGGCCATAGACTTCAACATGGATTTGGTCCCCCTTTTGCAGTTATAGCTTTCAATTTTCTTGGAAGGCTGTCCAGAAGATGAGTGTTTCTGTGGGAATGTGTGCTCATTCATTCTGTAGGGCATTTATGAAGTCAGCCCCTGATGTTGGATGAGAAAGCCTGGCTTGCAATCACCGTTCCAGTAAAGACCTCCTCGCTGGGGTTAAGGTCAGGCCTCTGTGTGGGCCAGTCAAGTCCTTCCACACTGAACTCATCAAACCATGTCTGTTACACTGGGGCACAATCATGTTGGAATAGAAAAGCACCATACCCAAACTGGAGCTGCAAAGTTGGAAGCAGAGCATTGTCCAAGATGCTTTGGTATGCTGAAGCATTAAGTTTGCCCTTCATTGGGGAGAAGAGCCTGATTGAAACACGTGAATTTAATAAATAAACAGGTTTTGCCAAATACTTTTTTTCCAGACACCATTCGGGTCCTCTTTAACAGGACTGATTGTGAGCTGGACGTGAAGACAAACTGAATGAACTGCTTGAGGCAGAAGTCACATGATGAGGATGTGTTATTTTCATAAATTTTACGTTGTTATTTGGCGCGTGGATGTAACATTCAATAAAAACTCCTAAAATAATTTTGAACAGCTGGCACTTGTGGGTGACTATTAGCATTTTGACTACTTCAGCTAACTAGTTAACTACTGAGCTGCACCGTTAACCAGTAGCAGTGAGTAGTTATGCTACATCGCTAGCAATATTAGATGTGACAGGCCAGTACACACGCATAGACTAAATAAACTAAACCCTTATTAGATCTGTCCGTTATTTGTTTCTGAAACACATTACACCCATACCTGGATGATGTTTCCCTCTTGGTCGTACTGAGCACCAATTTTAGAGCCTGTTCGGACTCTCTGAAAGACAGAGGAAGCCGCCATATTTGATCCGAGGTGTCACGTGACACGCCCCGCTGAGGCTGAGAGGTTTGCTCCAGTCATTACTGTTTAACCTAGTGTTAGCTCACACATCTGCTTACTCAATATCATTCGTTTACTGCTCGATTTCATCTCCCATTTCCGTCTCCTGGGCCCTTAAATATAAAAATACTAAAGTAAATTTCTACAGAACAGAACATTACTCAATGTTTGTAGATGCAAACATTATTTTTGTTATTTAACTACAGGAAATAAACAAGAATAACAACAAAACAAAAGCATACAGAAGCACAATAACCTTAAATCATGATCAACATATATGCTTGTTTTATATAGACTGTATATTCATTCACTCATTGTCTATACTGCTTTATCCTGTGTACAGGGTCTCGGGCCCTTGGAGCCTATCCCAGGAGACTTACAGGAGGTGGACAGGGTGCCAATCCATCGCAGGACACACTTACACACAATTACAAACTCATTCACACCCTACAGGCAATTTGGGAATGCCAATTAGCCTAATCTGCATGTCTTTGGAATGTGGAAGGAAACTTGTGTACCCATCAGAAACCCAGCAAACCATGGGGAGAATATGAAACTTCCATGCACATAGACCCAAGGAGGGAATCAAAACCCTCCTGGATGTGCAAGGCGACAGTGCTAACCACTAAACCACCATACCACCTTGACTGTAGACATAAACCAAGTGGAAAAAACGAAAAACATATATAAGTGTAAATAAGTATATACAGTGTGTCCATAAAGTCTCTTTACAATAAAAAAAAAATATTACAAAGGCAGTTGTTGAGATATTGTAACTAGATTTATTTTATTTTAATGAGTGTTTATTTTTTCAACTGCAGTTAATCGACCTCTATTTTTGTCACCATTAGTTACACGAAGCACATCAAGACGGTACTCGATTTCTTGCCACGTTCGCTGTAGGATAGCCTCATCAATGGTGGCAATGGCATTACAATTATATATATATATATATATATATATATATATATATATATATATATATATATATATATATATACTGTATGATGGCTCCACCATCACGTCCTTATATTTATTGTAGTCATTATAGTTAACAAAAAATGCATAAATAACACTGTTTCTATAACCTTACAGGTTAGGATATAGGTTATATATATTTATATATATATATATATATATATATATATATATATATATATATATATATATATATATATACTGTACTATACTATACTATATATATATAGGAACAAATTGATGTATCTTATATAAATATAATATTCTTAATATTATCATAATATTATCACGCATATCAATAAATAACAAATCATATCAAAAAATACTTTTTTTTGGCTGACTCTTATTTATTATTTTTTTTAGGCGAGAGAAATGACGTTAGAAACAACGACTTTGATTGGACGTTATTTCAACCAACGGCAAAGCGGCGGGGAGACGGAAGTGACCTAATGAAACTGAAATAATACGCAGCCTTGGCACTGTGGAAGACTGTAAATGAAACTGAGCGTTAGCAAACTGTCTGTTTACAACGTTTCTGAGGTTTTATTGGCTTCCGGATTGTCTTCCTTAATTAGAGGGAAGTTAAAAATGGTGGGTATTTTAGATTTTTATGTCGTTAGTGCCTTAGTGGAGACTAAGTAGTATGGTAACTACGGAAAATATGAGGTCATGTGTGACAAAGTCCTTGTCTGTGTGTTAGCTTTCGCTTAATATAAAATGTTATACATTGTACCGCGAGGTGGGTAATGTAGATAGCTAAAGCAGTTCGGCGATGTGCCTCATAGTGATGATGTGGCCTGCTCGTGGTTGTACTATTCAAACACAGGATTGAAACTTATTGAAACGCGCATGCCTGACTTGTGATTCAGGCAAACTATCTGATTCTAACACAGGTCTCATATGATTTTACATACAATCCCTTTCTATAATGTAAAATGTATTAAAGTATTTAAATAACAACTGGTTAATGATCCATACGTCTGGGTTTATTAAGAGCTCAGTAGTCCTGTTCATGTGAAACAGATCTGAAGTCTTAAAATGCAATTTGGGATAAAGATTTAACCTAATCCTTGGAGCAGTTTATAACTGTAACAAAATGAGCCCATAACTAATGGTCCAGAGTTCATGACCAAAACCATTTAACAAACAGTGAAAACAGCAATGTTTCGTATTGTTTAATATTTGAGATGGTGATTGACTTTGTCTTTGGTCAGTCCAGGTTTCCTCTGTTATCCATCTAAATTGAGGGAGTGAAGGTTGAGATGGTGAAATCATCTAACCTGATGATTTCATAAAATGATGATTATAAACCTGAATTGATTTATAACCTATTCCTATACGGATTTTATTGTGTGTTTTGCAGATGAGGTGTGAAAACAGCTGACAGTGGTATTACAAGAGTGGTGAATTATCCGGGGTTTGCTCTGTTATTGCTGCTATGGCGGAGGTTAACGGTGGGGGTCCCTACATAAGTATGATAACCAACCGTACAACTAACCTGCTGATCCGGGGGGCCTTGCTGTTTGGTATAGGTGTGTTTCTAGCCCTTGTGCTAAACTTGCTGCAGGTCCAGCGTAATGTCACGCTTTTCCCTCCTGATGTCATCAGTAGCATCTTTTCTTCAGCGTGGTGGGTACCACCTTGCTGTGGAACAGCAGCAGGTAACACATCATCTCATAAACTCACGGATTGCGACATTTTGTGTCATTATGTGAACCTTTTTAAACGTGCCACCTTAGAATAGAATAAAGCATTGAAAAAAACCTATGCATAATTAAAATATAATTTATATTTTTTTGTGATTGAGCTTTATATGTTTATAAATCTCTTCTTTTTCCCCTCCCTTTTTGTCCTTCTGTTCCTCTCTCGGTTTCTTTTTATCTGTTTCTGTCTCTTTTTTCCTCCATCTGTTTCTTTCTTCTTCTCTTTCAGCGCTGATAGGGTTGCTGTACCCATGTATAGACAGGTGGTTGGGGGAACCCCATAAGCTGAAGCGTGAGTGGTCGAGTGTAATGCGCTGTGTTGCTGTCTTTGTTGGCATCAATCACGCCAGTGCTGTATCCTTCTCTCACTACAACAGATACAACGCCCTCACTATGCTTGTTTTTTTTACATGCCGAACTCAATAAAAAAGCAAAGCAAATTCTCAAGGTCCAAACTGTTTAAAAGTTCCTTGAATAACAAAGGACCTTGTATAGCTTTGAAGCTAATGAACAGCTTGAAAGTTACAGTGCATTCACCTATTATACATATGCTACATGTGTTCTTTTGAGAATGCCACTGCCCTGTATTGTGTGTGTCATAGGGGAACAAACTGGCGTAATTGCTGTCGAGTTTGTGTGTGGCATTTAGTGGATTTTTGTATTTGTGATGACTGCCAGAAGTACACATGGCACAGAGGTGCCCTAAGGTTTTATGAAATTTTAGAAATTCGTTCCCCAGCATACCTTGTGTATCAATTAAAAATCGTAAAAACATCAATGTAGTTAGCATAATTATTGCACAATAATTATTACTTACATTTTTCATGCATCATTTTCCTCTGGGGAAATAAGCACAGCAGGTTGGATGAAAATATTGTTTTTAAAGCATCAATATGGATAATGACTTCTATTTATGTTAGTGCCTTGAACAGAGATTGACTCATGAGGTGCCTCCGGTGTTACTATAATCTACAAAAAACCTGAGTATATCTGGCGTATTTTCTTTAATTTCCTGGCTTGCAGAAAGTGGACTTTGCAAATAATGTCCAGCTGTCTCTGACCCTGGCTGCACTCTCAGTGGGGTTGTGGTGGACATTCGACAGGTCACGCAGTGGATTTGGCCTCGGAGTCGCCATCTCATTTCTGGCGACCATCACTACACAGCTGCTGGTGTACAACGGAGTGTTTCAGTGAGTTTCTCTTTCAAATTCAGCAATTACAATTGAGCAATTAAGCTCAGTAAGAAAGTGACTGCTTTGGAAAGTGCATGTCCATATGATTTTCTCTCTGTGTCTGTGCAGGTATACATCTCCTGACTTCTTGTACATAAGATCTTGGCTGCCTTGCATCTTCTTTGCTGGTGTGATTACTATGGGAAATATAGGACGTCAACTTGCTCTTGTAAGCACGCACACACAGTTGCTAAGGATGCGCTGTATATTGGTATTGTGTGATATTTGCTTTAACTCCAGTTGACACATCATCAGTTTTGTGCTGGTTACATGTTGTGTTGATTAATTGTAGTCTGACTGGGACAAAAGTAGCCTACCCATATGCAGCTTTGGGAAATATCCAATAGCTGGCAGTATAATACCACCCAAAACAGCCCCCTTTGCCATGATATTCTAACCCATTATGGTATTGGGAGGGAGGAAGAGCCAGGACTTAGCAATAGCCCTAGGATTGTTGATTTGCATGGACAGCCGAAAACTCACTTTTGTAGGGAGCTCCATATTGTACTGGTATACTGAAAAAAAAAATAAATAAAATACTTCATCCACACAAGTCCAGTATCCAGGACACTACATTTACAATTTCGTCATATTACTGCAATGTAGAATAGAACAATCAGTATCACCCCGGAACTGGTGCATCCTTATCAATTCTCTATACTTATGTTTAATGGAAGTGTCTTAACGGTGATTGTCAATTAATTACAAAAAAGATTTAGTCTTGTATTACCCTAATAACAATTTTATTTTCTTTCCAGTATGAGTGTAAAGTTGTTCAAGAAAAGATTCATCAGGACTAAAATCTACAATCCTAAACCATGAATTAAAAAAAAAAAACAAGAGAACCTGCCTGAACTCTTAAACATTAAGAGATGCTCTCTTACGGTAGACACGGTAAAGCCTTGTCTGCATTTTTACAGCAGGACAGTTTGGAGATCTGTGGCTATTCTCATTGGCAGCCAGTTCAACCTCTCTGAAGCTTAAAGAAGCTAAAACTGGGATTGATTTACTGAAACATTTTGCAAAGTGTACTGTATTTTAAACTTGCATACACATCTATGTTGGATATGACGTGCCAAAGTGACTCAGACATGGCTGTTCTTTCTGGAATATTAACTCATGATTATTAACTCATAACTTCATATATGCTGGTTCTTTCACAAGGTGCTGCCAGACAGTGTTTTTGTAGGCATAAATAAAAAATTACAGGGAGGACATCAGATATGCTGTATACAGAGGTCAAGAGAAATTGATTCTTTATCATACATGTGTGTTACTGTGCAAAAGTCTTGAGACATGAAATAAAAAAGTGCTGTAAAGGAAGATAAAGAAACACTTGCAAATAATTAAATGATTCTATGAAAATAAAATAGTTTAAAGAGCAGGAAGCATTATAATATTAAAAATTAATTATTTGGTGTGACAATACTTAGCTTTACAAAAGGTATAATTTGTGCAGTTTTATAAAAAAGTTTGCTGATTATTTTATTGAGCATCTTGGAGAATCTGATACAAGAGACTTTGACTTTCTCACACTCTTCTCTTTTGCATGAAAAACTCAACAGCCATCATTATTTTTTGCCTCTTGTTTGTTTGGTTTGTTTGAAAAGTGATCTGTCACCTGTTTCTTTTATCACCTTTTTATTTGAAAAAGTAATGTTGTAAAACAAAATGTTTTTATAGCCAGTACATAAGGTTCCTAAGACATTTGCACAGTACCACAGTTAAAGTAAGGTACATTTGGTCACTATGATGGTATCCAAAGTTGATTTTCATTCTTATTAAAGGTAGCAATGAGGCAAGCCGTGCAAATACTATCAAATTTATTGTGTTTATGACTATTACTCTGCCAGTTCTCACACCAGGTAACATGATAACATAGTGTGCAATAGAATAGAAGCACAATGAGTGTTAGTCCAGGTGTCTAATAACCTACCTGTCAATTAATGATTTATCTTTACCTCGGTGTTCTTTTATGGTGTACTGTTTAATCTTACTCCAACATTCAGCCTTCACCCATCTTCTGTTGTACTTCCTGTTTTAACAGTCAGAGCCCTCGGCGTAGGTAAGGGAAATAATAATGAACTGTGTTTACTTTTCAGGTTGATTATTTAATTACGCTGAGTATAACATTAACCACAGTAATATTATTTTTCTATACAAGGCTTTTAAAGGGACCAGAGTTCATCTGATGTGAAACATGTTGACTCTATTTACCTCTTTGATCAAAACGAGCATAAAGTGATGGCATGCATGTGTATAGAATATGGTATTTCATCTGCATTGTACAAAATTGATTATAGGGGCAGAAATTTTTGGACCATCAATTTGTTGTGAGAAATTTATTCAATATGTATTTGGAAATGCTACAGTATATGTTGTCACATTACGTATACTAATGTAATCATTTTGAAAAATAACTAGACTTTTAAAAAATATAAGTAAATTATATGTGACCTTTTAATACTAAGCTTAATACATATTGATGTGGACCAGTATGCTATGAAACATACAGCAAGAAAGCTGTATTGCTTAAGTTTTACTTTCAATCATGTGCCAGAAAATGAGCAAATGTAAAACATGCATGAAAAGGTGTTTTGTCAGATTGTGTGGAATTCCTTATACATTTCAACATTTGATTAAAAAAACAAAACAACAACAAAAAAAAACAATTGTTTAATAAAAGATATTTTAAGCTACATTGTGTTTTTGCAATATTTTATCTTGGCAATCTTTATCATATGTTCTTTAATTTTTTAGGTGGAGCAAATCTGTGGCTGGTTTCTTATACATTCCTAAAAATAATAATATATTTTTTTAAAAAAGTAAATCCTCTGTCTTACAGCATTTTGTGTCCTATAGCATGTGGTGTTTTATATATGCATATGTTTGTCTGTTGAATGTAACAACAGGTGAGGGCATTTCATTAACTAAATCACTCAATTCTCGTAAAAGTGAGTTAATTGCCTGAATAGTGTACAGTTATCTGGCAATAATGTTTAATGCAAGCCTGTGTAACTGATTTTTTCAGCATGTGTGTATAATCTAGTTACTCTTCTGTCTGTGTGTGGTCTGCATACTTACACAACATCTGAACTCGTGCAGTGCACCGAGTTGTTATGGAGCATTAACCCGAGACGATTTATGGAGCTGACTGGGTGTGAACATACCCATACACTTACATGCATTCTGCTTGATTCCGAAATAGGATCCACACACCGTGAAAAATCCCACACAACAGATAACATGAGGTTTTTAGGTTGTATTCTCTCAACGACCTGTGCTTTTAGTTGTCCTCTAAACATTTAATTTGTGACATTTTGGGCATAATTTCATTCCAGGTTTTATAGCTACTATACTGTACATGCATTCTTTTTTTTGCTGGGCCATCAGCCGGTTCAATTAAAACAACACATCCATCTGTCCATCTTTTTTTCCTATGGTAGTGTTCCAATCTGTTGATACAAACCATTTTGTACTAGCTCTATGTAAACAATTTTTTGTTTGTTTCTGTTAGAGCTATATTATTTGCTAATGTCTAATCTTGCCAAGTTTATCTCTTCCAACTGTATGTGTATGACCTAAAGTGGCAATTAGAATCTGGATTAATCACACGTTAGGATTGTGTTGCATGAGATATGGTTTAATGTTGGAAGGTTAGTATTCAAAGGATGGTCATCATGATCATCATCATCATTATCATCATCATGATACTTTTTCTGGTTAAAGAAACATCTTCACAAGTTTTCATTGTGGTTGTTTTTTTGTGTGCCTATAATCCTGAGTATAATAAATTTCCCATGTTGTTCCCACTAACATTTAATCATGCTAACATACTGCCTTATGGAGCTTAGCACAACCATGTTAGCTCACAGTGACTAAGATAACGCCTGATGTAGATTACAGATGTTCATGAATATCATCTGTGGTGTAAATGTTCTAATGTATTTCAGCCCGTTTTTGATAGCTTTAGCTTACGGTAGCTATTTGGTTAATTTTTTGGTTAGCTTATGACACTGCTATCTATAATGTTATTTAGCACAAACACCTAGCTCAAGGTGGCAAAAATGTTGGGCTATGTAGCTTACAGATTTTTGGGATATTCAGATTTTTAAAAAAGTATCAGCTGTTGTATGACATTACAGAACCTTGCATTGTATTTTTGCATGGTCATTAGTGATTGATGATGATATACATTTGTTTATTTTATTGTCATCATGCTCATGTTTTTTTTTTTTTTTTTTTTCAAAACAGTTGTGACAGTGTAAATGATCAGCCACCTGTTTCGTAGAAAACAAATGCAACCAAGCAGGCAAGATACATACATCCATTACTGTCATGGAAAACACAGACCTATGATGACTCGCGATTCCTGCCCGCATGGGAACCTGGACCACAACTGGGGTCTGGATTCAGGATGGATCTCTTGTATTTTTAAATTGGATGCACACACAATAAGTATCTATAAAATATAAATGAATATATTGTTTTCTGTGAATGAGTGAGCAGGATGATTGTCACATTATTTTGAAGCCACAAATACCTTGTACACAAATGTTATGAATGTGGTTTGTGGCTTTATTGCAGTGACTTCTTTTTTTATTTCTTTTTTTGTTTGTTTCCAATAACCATATAAACTTACATACATGCTGCTCATATATTACTGTAGCCTAGGTTACAGTATGTCAGGACATGTCAGAACTTCTTCAGGGCATCAAAACACCTGCAGACCCCTAAGGGATTTATTAAATTAGCTTATTTAGCTTTGCACCTAATGATGTAAGACATTTGCACACATTTTAATTCATTTAAAACAATTAATGACCATAATACTAAGTATATTGTGCATGTAGTGTTTACTATCCACTGTGATATCGTTTAGCTGGGGATAGCAACAGATGTGATTTATGGAGTGGCTGCAGTCATTTAAGAGTTTTCCAGACATGTAAAGTCACCAGGTTTGTGCACATCTTGTTACTGTGTTTTAGATGCTTTTTATTTCATTTGTACTCTGAAAGAATGTTGAATAAATGTAAAGGTATTTTGTGAAAAGTGGATAAAAATTAATTTAAACGTTTAAATTGTATTGTATATGGAAAATTGTATTTTATATACTGTACAATGTTAGTGTGATTGTATTTTGTGAAAGGTTTTTCAGCTAATAAAAGTGTTTTATTTAGTTTAAATATTTGTTTATTGTAAACCTGAGAGATGCATTTTTACAGAATATTTTACTGTAATCTAAGGTAGTGTTCAAACATATTTCATATAAGTTCATAATAAATTGAGTGAATGTCTTATTCAATAGGAAAAAATGGCTTTTTTTGTTTCAATATGTGATGTCGGAGCGTGGGTCACATGGCCAATATCACTTGACTGATGATGTCCAAAGCTTCAGGTATTTTGATAGTTAACACTAATATATATTTGCATGAACTAAAGTGGTAATTAGAATCTGGATTAATCACACATTAGGATTGTGTTGCATGAGATATCATTTAATGTTGGAAGGTTAGTATTCAAAGGACAGTCATTATGATCATCATCATCATCATCATCATACTTTTTCTGGTTAAAGAAAATAACATCTTCACAAGTTTTTATTGTGGTTGTTTTTTTGTGCCTATAATCCTGAATATCATTGGGTATCTTTGATTATCTGCCCAATCATGCCCCAATTATATCACAAGCATTAACCAGTCACAACATATAACATCAAAAATAAAATGCATAGACTATTTGAACATTTTATTGCAGTCATGTACTGTAAGTCATGTCAACATTTCAGGGAGGCATGACTGTCCTTCGTTGAATGACTCCTTTTACCATCTATGCCACTTTGTCTCAGACCAATGGTTCAAAGCTTTGAATCATTTTGACACAAATTCAAAGAAAGCCCCAAGGCTTAATAAGTCTTCATTCGTCCATCACTAATTGTATCTTTCATATGTCATGCTGATTTGCAATTCTAACAGCAAAAACTGTTTTAATCCAAACGCATAAATGATTTGTAGTGTTAGGGTTATTACTGTTAGTGATGTACAATAATAATTTGTGTTTATTGTACTTTTAATTATTGCATTTTCCTTTTTCTTCCTCTTAGATTTTTATTGAGAGAAATAGGAAATATAATCCTGGGCGGAATTTTTTCTAATGGTCACTCCAAAATGTTAAATTACATGACCTGAATAAAAACATATCGCAATAAAAAAAATGCATTGCAGAAAGAAATTCTCAACAAAAAAAAATTCTCAAGCATTGTAAATTCTGTAGGGATTTTTCCCCTCCCCCCTTTTTTTATAGATCACAATTGTTTATTGCAATTTAACATGGTATTTTGCTTTGAGGAATTTTGGCACTGATATAATTCATACACACATTTATTTAAAAGTGACAACAAGAATTGTAGCGCAAATTAAATTACCTTAAGTGGTTTGTTATTTAGCTGAGGCAAACAGTCCAAGTACTGAGGATCCACCTGACTACAGGAGTTGGCACTGGCACGCCTGTATCCTTAGTTCCGGGTGTTCTCCAGTGTGTGTGTGTGTGTGTGTGTGTGTGTGTGTGTGTGTGTGTGTGTGAGTGTGTGTGTGTGAGAGTCTTTATTTTGATGTGATACATCAATTAACTTTTTCTCAGATTGTCTGGAAAGCCTTGGTGCTTCATGAAGCCTCATTTGGCCATCACTAGGCTTTGATGCACTTTGGTTCAGGTAGACTAATTGACACATGTGCAGAGGAAGCAGTCGCTCCGGGTGTGCTCTTTGATTGGCAGGGGGGTTTCATTTTCCGCGCCAAGTGGCTGAACACAGGGTGGGCTGAAATCACTTGAATCTCATTACGCTTCCTTTGACACTCTCTATTACACAGTGCGTGTGGTCAGAGTGAACCAACTCCACATTCATGGTGAATTGGAAACGGACGTGTGTGAAATGCTTTATAGTGATGGATACAATTCTAGGGAGACAGTCTCTGTTCCACAGAAGTCACATGGGCCAGCAGAGCGCTTACTATCTTCACTCTTTTTAATACACCTTCTACACTGCAGATAAAACAATATGTTTGCCCAACATGTTTATTATGGAACACAAGATAAACAGAATTCTCCCCAGTTCTGTGTCATGTGTTTCAATGTGAATACACAGTCCGGTTTCATCCATCCGTCTAGGAACCTCTGTAGTCCAACTAATAACCATGGAGGCCAATGGTGACCACTGTATTTATCCATGAATATATATATATATATATATATATATATATATATATATATATATATATATATATATATATATAGTATTGCCAAATCATAAATTTGCTTTAGCAATTAAACAATTACAATAAACCTGTGTTGTTCAGAGACAACATACAGCACAGCAACTGTGCTATGGTGTTGATGATGATGATGAAATTCTGCATCCAGATGAGTCTGTATGCACAGCAATAAATATATATGCACAGCGTATGATTATGCTGATTTCGTGAAATAGGATATTATGTTGGATTATTTATATAATTATGCAGTACCTTTTTTGCCTGAAGATGTTATATGTTCCTTTTGACACAGAGCTTTGATTTGAAGGTCATGAAGAAAACAACTCAAGCAAATATCAGGGGAAATTTTAGAACTGATTAATATTTTACAGCAATTGAGCCCTTTCCTTTACTCAAAGAGAAGTTTAGTCAAGTGTGCTAACAGTATATATTCTTTAAACTAAAAGAAAGCAAGTATGATTTTAGCTTACTTTTTATGTACTTATTAGAGATATTTTTTAAAATAAATTTTATACAGAAAGTTTTCAGTATACTTTAGCCTCCTGGTACGTTGTATGACAAATATTTGATATATTTAATATATTTAAGAAAAGTATAATTTTTTTTATAATTTAGTATTCTTGCCTTATGTTTAAAGCTCACATATGTTTTAGTAGTTTAGTGTGTAATAGTTTAGAGTAAATACTACAAGGGTGGAAATGACCTTTATTTATACAGTGATATTAACCCACACAAAAGCAGGTAAACATTTGGCTGATTTTACTGACAATTCCTCTAAGGTGTAGGTCAAAATATTGTATGGCTTTGTTTTTGCATATTATAGGGAAAAAGAACAAATAAACTATGGACATCTGGTTTCATATTTAAACTAATACTCACACACTCACTCACTCACTCACTCACTCACTCACTCACTCACTCACTCACTCACTCACTCACTCAATCACTCATCGTTTATACCGTTAACTATATTAGTTAATTTTAGCTACTTTCACTGACTTGCAGTCATGCATGCATGTAATGATAGTGTCATTCGATTTGATTAATGCTTCAAATAAATGACAGTGTGTAAATATGTTCAGGATAGTTTGTGCCAAAGGCTGTTTCTGGATCTTGTTTCATGACCTGTGTCTTCGTTAATGGGTGTTGCTTCATTATATATTATTATATATCAAGTATGATATCATTGTACGACCGAGTATTAGGGCCAATGTGAGATTTTTTTAAAAAAGAGTTGGAAGGGGAGGGGCAGGGAATTTCAAAGTTTAAAACGCAGAAGTTTCAAGTTGTAAGTCGAAATTTTTGAGAGAAAAAATAGAAAATTTCAAGAAAAAAAAAAAGAAATTTTCAAGAAAAAGAACTCTAAATTTTCGAGATGTAAACTTGGATAAATGAGTGTATTGATGGTTTCAATTGTTTTGTTGAATGGATGGAAGCTTATATAACAAAAAATTACCCCAAGATTGTGGCTCATTACTATTGACCCTAATACTCCATCGTAGGGATAGCTTTGAACCTGTTCATGGCCAGTTCCTGATAAACAAAGGCAATCACCTCATCCAATTCACTATGGTGTTTTCTTCTAAATAGGCTCAGCTTACAGGAATGTCTCTTCGAGGTCCAAATGCTTATGATGATCTGGTGTTTCTGGGCTAAAATATAATGATATAATAAATATTTTCTTGTTGCTAAATCCAAGGGAAAAGTTTAATTATATGTTCCACTTCAAGCATAATGCAAAATAAGTGATGTCTGCCCAACCTTGTAACGTGTAGATGAATTTTTAAAAAACAGCAACAGATTTTTGAGTTTACATCTAAAACTTTCAAGTTTACATCTCGAAACTTTTGAGCTTTTTTTTCTTGAAAATTTCAAGGTTTTTTGTCATGAAAATTTTATGTTTTTTCTCGAAACTTTCGAGTTACAACTTGAAACTTCTGAGTTTTAAACTTAAAAAAATTCCCTGCTCCTCCCCTTCCAACTCTTTTTTTTTTTTATCCAATCTTGGCCCGAATACTCCATCGTATCATTGCCATAATTATTTACCATTCTTTTATATGTTGTGCTACATATATAATTTTTTCGGTTTATTTAGATAAATACTGATTAGCTTTTGTATTAATATTAAGTAGGAACTAAGATATGTTTAATGTCATGTGTATACACTGCTTAAAGAATTTTAAATATGATATTATACTGCCTGTTTAGTTTTTTTGTTTGTTTCTTTAATTGTTCCCCATGAGTGTGTGCAGGCAGTGAGGTAGGTTTATTTATATTTGTTTTGTTGTGCATATTTGGTTTCTACAGTGTGAGTGTGTGATGTGTGTTTATTTTGTAAGTCATCATGTGTTGGGAACTGTTTAACGGTGGATTGATTATATTAAAGTGCAATTTGTGCAGGAAGAAGATTAAGTCCATCAGTAACAGAAGAACCACAGTGTCGTGTATTTTCATGTGGCAGTGATGTTAAGTAAAATAACAAAATCACGGGATACACCACTGAATTTATGATACATCGTAAATAGGACCATGTAAAAAGAACAAGTTTGTTTCTATTTACTTGTTAAACTGTGTTGATTTAAGGTTTCTGACTCAGTCATTTAAAATAAGTTATAGAGTGGTACAACTTGTTTGTGGGAGTCAGATACTGATTTTAAAGTACTTGCATGACACCAATTCTAATCTCAAAATTCCCAGATCAAGCTTTTTGGTAGTAAAATATTTATAAAATATTTGTTTAAATGTGTTCTTAATCCTGAATTGTCTTGTGTGTTGTGTCTTCTGAATATGTCTTTTAAGTGTTTTTCAGATTAGATAACTTTTAGATGTAATTACCTAAACTGAAACCTTGTACACTTTATAAGTAGTAAATTACAAATATAACTTTACTTTAAAGTATACTTGCATAAACTAAAAAGTGAGCTAGAAATACATAAATACTATGTAAGTTTACTTATATTACACAGTAAAGTTACAGTACAAAAAAAAACCTAAACGTGACCTACTTGTGTATTCATGGTTTACAAATTTCACATCTAAAGTATACTTGAAAGTATACGTTTATAAGTTTTTAATGGTGTGCTTAGTGGATTTTCTTTGTGTTCCCAAATTGTCCATAGTGTGTGACTGTGTGTGAGTGTTGACGTGAGGTCCTACCACGACTGTAAAATGGAAATAAATACAATGGTAATCACTATTATACTCCGCGGTCCCTAGTTGGACTACAAAGGTCCCTAAGTGGATGGTATGTTTGTGAACTAAAAAGTGGGCTGAATTAATACATTTACATAGATATTACTAGTACATTGATATTAGTATACTGACAACATGTAATATAATTTGAGTTTCCTTAATAAAATACTCTTTAATGATACTTTTTTTTAGGTAAGGGTTCTCCAAAGCTACAAATTGAGAAGGCAGTGTCATGTGCAGATGAATTAAGATCCAGAATCTCTTAAGGATCTGAAGCCCTCACAATGTATTGCAATTATGGTTCAGTGTTTCTTCAGTTTTTCTCTTGTGAATCATCAGGCAGTTTTGATTTAGCCTCCGACTTTTTTTTTTAAAGATACAAACGCCTGCCATAAATAGGATTAAGTAAATAAATAAATAAATAAATAAATAAATAAGGTAAAATCACTATTGAGTAGCAGTTTACACAATGCCCCCTGCACGATTATATATATAAGCAGCGCCAGTAGAGGGCGCTGCTTGCTAAAATACTCTCTCTCTCGCTCTCCACAAACTCAGTCCTGATGTAATTCCTTCTTGCTTGCTTTCTTTCCACATTTCTATTTATTACACTCACGGGGTGACCCCAGGTCAACACCAAGCTCTGTTTCTGATTTACTAAAGAGTCAGTAAGAATGCAATTTACAACTGTGAAAAAATTGTATGTACCACCAGTGTATCACTGTTCTCATGGGAACACACACGCACGCACACACACACACACTGCAATGTGTGAACGAATATGATAAAGTGTTTTTCTGTTGAGATCTGCACTTTTGCAGCTGTATACTAAAGGGTCATAACTCTTCAGACACTCAAACACTTTCAGGTAGATATCCCAGACATCACGTGACTGGTCTCATTTGTTTTTCAACCCTAAACGAATAAAGTGGCAGAGACAATTCCACATCACCAGTCAATATTATTTATTATCTTCCTTTCCTCAGCCAAGTTAATATATACTATTCAGTAAAGAGTACAATTCACTACACACACATGATGGGATATGAGTAAAGGGAATGGAAATGTAACCTGCATGTCCTCTCTGTTCACTGATTTAATTTTCAGTGCAAAAGGGGTGATAGGATGGAAACAAATTCAGCTGGAATGATATTTCTAGATAATTTCAGATCCCTCTCTCGATTATGATAGGTAAAATATTTAGACATTACAAATGTCTTCGTTTATTTTTATCTTTATGGATTCCAACTATAGTATTTATGAATCAATCTCTCTCTCTCTCTCTCTCTCTCTCTCTCTCTGGCCAAATTATATTTAAATATTTCATTTAAAATGAATGGTAATACTGTTAGTAAACATTTCTCTCTCTCTCTCTCTCTCTCTCTCTCTCTCTCTCTCGCGCGCGCGCGCGCGCACGCACGCACGCACGCACACACACACACACACACACACACACAGCTGCAGTAATTTATATTGCTGTCCCTTGGGAGTGTCATTTGCAGCATGTATGTGCTCTGAAAATCAATTACCCTGCTATTGTGATCCAGAACGTGTTGTTCATTGCTAAATAATTATACCTTCATGCTTTATAAAAAAAAATCCAAAAATCATTCCAAGCTGAAAAACAAACAAACGAACAAACATATGTGTTTAAATATTGTTAAATATAAAATAATGATAATATATTTTTTTTAAATTTAAATAAAAAACTAAGCACTAGGAAAATACTAATTAGTAAAATTATTAAAAAATAAAAAGCAGGTGCAAGTCTATATAAAACTGCATATTTAAAACAGAGATGGATTGAAGTTAAATTCAGAGGTTAATTTTAGGAGGCAAAATTTAGCCATTTTTAATTTAAAAAAGCTTTTCCACCATTCCTTTTCAGTTTTAAGTGTGTGTGTGTGTGTGTGTGTGTGTGTGTGTGTGTGTGTGTGTGTGTGTGTGTGTGTGTGTGTGTGTGTGTGTGTGTATACATACACACATGTATCTTCTTTTTTTTCACACAACATGCATGCTGAGAGAAAGAAGTGAGGAGTGGCACTGTAATAAACTGTAGGGAGGAGTAGAATGATATGCTTTTTAGGTTTAATGAAGTATATTCCAATAAAGTATTTTCCATGGCTTGGTGAGTGCATACCTTTTTTATCTCGGGTTTTCTGGTTTCTCTGATCCGCAGATAACTGACTTGTATATGTTGTGCGGTGTCCCTTTTGGTTTCCCCACTCCCCTTACTCACTTCTGTACATTTGTGTGTTTTATGACTCACCATTTTCTGCTTGTGCTTATTCGATCTTTCCTTGGGGCATGGTACTCTTTATCCAATTATGAAGTATATACTCATGCCAACAACCAGTCTATGCCAGAACAGTGCAGCTGCTGGGCTATAGAAGCTCAAATACCAGCTATCATCATTAATCTCTCTCAGTAGGAGGCATTTTTAAAGTGTAGTTTCAGAGGCTGGTTAGATTCTATCAGTCAAAGCCTGCACTCTCATCATGCTTTCACACATACATCAGGCCCATGGGGCTCTATCTCTCTGTTCACCCGGAAAAGGGGTGGAGTTGCAGGTGTACTGGTGTCTGTGCAGGGCATGATTAGTGTTGACCTATGCATACACATATATACTGTATATAATAGTACTGTATAAAATGTCTTGAGCTACCACTTATATCTTCAGATTAAACTAAATTAAATAGATTAAATAAAATACATTTGAACAAATGTTTTACTGTGACAGGCTACAACATGCCAATAGATACAATTTAAAAACTGGTTGTTTTTGTAACATTCTCAGCAGCAATCTCATTTCCCCTCTTGTCTGTTTAAACCACTCAGCATTCAGCATCACCACTATATGAATCACCAGTCTGATTATCTGTCATCTGCACCTGCTGATTTTTATGCTTGAATGATTCATATATCACTGTGTGGCTTAACAAACAAAAATGTGTGTGTATCTGTTGTGTATGTGGATTTGTGTGTTGTATTCTACCAACTACAGAAGTGCACTGTGAATTTTTATTTTGAATTTTCTAAAACATTATTTTCTAAATGCCATCAAACATTAACGCTAATCGTGTTATCCTATTATTCTGTTATCCTGCCACGTGTTATCCTGTCAGGGTTGCAGTGGGTGCAGAACTCCTCCTGGGAACAGTGGGCCCAAGGGTGGAGTACACCCTGTGTAAACAGTTTAAACCACCCAGTCCATTTATTCCATTTAGTCCATTTATTCTGAGGTGAGAAGGGAAATCTACACAGATACTTGGATAAAGTGCACAAACATCTGCACAGGGGATAATCAGAGCTCAGGATCAAAACAAGAACCCTGAAGCTACCTGGTATACCACCATTTTTCCCAGATGTGTAAAAATGGACAAAAATGGCTGTAGTGCAAAAACATATGCCCTGCTATTAACTGTTTCAGAAGTCATAGACAGCAATTTTAATGCAAGTTCAGTATGGGAGATCTTTGCCTGCTAGCGTCTATATTGTAAGGCTTCTCATAATTGGGCCACAGACTAAAACAGTTTATAAACATCAGCGACCCCAGATCATAGCACGTCCTCCAAATTTTGTACAGTGGGCACAAGGCATTCTGTGCTTCCTTTCTTACCCTGATGCACCCACTGTGCTGCAATAGGGTCGATCTATACTCATCAGATCATATGACCTTTCTCCATTGCTTCAACGTTCAATCTTTATGCTTCATAGAAAATTGGAACCTTTGGTCTGATTAGTCTCACTAACAAGTGAATTACTTATGGCCACACAGCTGTTTAGTCCCAATCCTGTGAGTTCTCTTTGTGTTATTTCGTTATTTTTAATCTTCTTCTTCTTCTTATTATTATTATTAAGATGTAATTTTTTATTTTAATTATTTTGTTTGCTTAATGCAAATGTATATTTCCATGCTAGTTAATTCTCACAGACTCACTCCATTTTGAATGGATATTTTTCTGGTTCCATTTAGTTCCGAAAAAGTGTTGAGCTGGTGCATAAGTCAGTGCTGCTGCTGTGCAGGTGTCTGTGGCTTTAGGTTCAAAGAACATGTGTGGGGTCAAATAACTGGTTTTAAACGGTGATACAGCCACCTGTCCAGAGTCAAAGGTTACATTCAGCCAGGTCACACCAGGAGCGCACCACCCCAACTCAGGACACATACATTTCACTGTTTTTATCTGTTTTAATGGGATCTTTAAATAGATTATAGTTCCAACAGTTAAGTGTGTCTTTTCTTAAGGGGAATATGCCTCTTCTAGGCCTTCTGGGTGATCTTAAACTTTGTGAAAAGTGAAGTGTATTTAGACGTGCTGAGATACATTTAATGCTGATTAAACTATTTATCCGAATTAACAGTTTTAACTCCTTTTTAAATATTGTTTTGTTATCTTGCTCACAGGAACAGCTCTTTGCTCAGTCAACAGTTGGCACCATGTTTTAAAAGTGGAAGAAATCTTTACATAATGTTATAATGTTATGATTTGTTTAAGATTTGATTTGAATAGAAGGGTCATTACCACATGAAATTTTGTTGCCGAAAGACAGTGACTAGAATTTTTATTTCTAAGAATATACTTATTATTCTTAAACAAGACCAGGAATGGTATACATTTATGACTTATACTTATCAATAAGAGTTTATTACTTGAGTCTTTTGCCTTTTTCTTTTTAAATTTATGATTCTGCATCATGTCTATGCTTTAGGTCTCTTGTAGCTGTGTACCCTATGCCATAGCCTATGTCTTAGCCTGTTGTGCACCTCACCAGAAATGTAACTGTGCTTCCATTTTTTAAGTTGAGTTAAATGTTGTACTGACCATGTCATATGACTGTCTCCTGTTGTTTCTGCATTGCTGTAATTTCAGTAAAAGTCTTTGTTGTTCAAGATTTATTTGCTTCACCCTGACAAGATTCAGTCAGTTTCATTGACCGTTGTTTGTATTACAACAAAAACTGACCAGAGAGTAGTGAACAGACTTAGCACAGTGGAATAGAAACCTCACTACCAACTAGCGGTTTGGTGTTGTGATTGCAGCCTGAGATAGACACATCAGTGCACAAGTATAAATGTTCACAATGCTATAGGTCACTTATAGGCTCCATATAGACTTGATGTAGAACATAAATCAGGCTTATGGGCATAAAAGATATTAGATGAAATATTTGGAGACAAATTAGCCATTTATTTAAATAAAAATTTTATGCCATTAATTTTGGATTAGCATGGGATATCTATGTTATTATTCTGCAGACATGTATCCTATTTTACATTTCTTATCCTGATAAACTTTTTCTATGTCCAGAACTAAATTGCTGTTTTTGTCTTCTGAATTGTCACAGTAGCATGTTAACAGTAGCAGTATTGTAAGTCATTTTATGCCTCGAACATAAATCCCTCTTGTCACTTTTGTGATAATCTATACCAGCTGTTCTCTATATAAATGCTGTTTTTTTTCTTCTTTGCCCTAATCCGCTTTATATATATTGATTTTTGGAATCGCGTTCTCTGGAATATACTTGAGAACTACACTTTCACACATTCTCATTATTTTCACCAGTTCTTTCAAATGTATGGGACTTCTAAACACTGCATACTTTTGTGTTTTGTGTGAAACCTATGAACCCATAAGTCAACATAACCCTAAGACTGGAATTAAGGCTTGTATATTGAGTTGATACTCAATGATGCTACACACTGAAGCTCCTCGTTGTTAAGATCTGAGAATGTTGAGGAAAGATCATGTCTGTGCTTTTCCTCCTGAGTGCCTCATGCTTAACAGGATGTTCAAGCTGAATGCTTTCACATACACACACCATTTTCTCCAGCTCTTTGAAGGATAATGGCTGCCATGGCAACTTCCTGTAGAAAAGTATGTACAATTCTATTGGCTGCCAAATGTTCTGCTCACTAAAAGCACATGTTGTTAACACTCTACCCAACTTTGTATATTGATGAGGCTCAAATAAACCCAGTGATTTATCAAACTAATTTGAGAAATTAGTTTTAAGATTAAAATCCCAGTCCCAAAGTTATTAAGATATACAAGAAATACATTATTCATATTTAGGGATTTGTGCTTTCATTATGGGGGGCTGCTTGTGTGTGTGTATGTGTGTGTTAGTGTGTGTGTGTGTGTGTGTGTGTGTGTGTGTGTGTGTGTGTGTGTGTGTGTGTGTGTGTGTGTGTTTATGTTTTATCGTACTGCTCTTGTCATGTATGGCTGATCAGAGTGCTCCCCTGCAGTGTCAGTGTATGTGTGTGTCACTGCAGAGTGAGCCCTTGACTTGTTTAGGAAATAAGGGAGCCACTGCTTTGTCCATACTCAGTGGGGCAGAGAGAGACAAGGAAGATGAATCAGGAATGAGCAATGAGGAAAATCAAATGACAGAAGAAAGAGAAGCAAGGCGTCTATACAATATTGCTAGCCTGAAGACAGAGGCAGTGATACTCACCCCCTGGGAATCTTTCACTTCTCCTCTAGGTCTGGTCTCCTATCTCCTATATCTCCGTGTGTTTGAACCAGGTATCTGTGCTGCAGCAGGTGGGGGGTGGGGATATTTGCGAGATGTTCTATTTAAAACAGTCTCTAGTCAGATCTCTAATAAACCTTTCACCTTTCAACCTTTTGAGGTCACACAGGTCACAGCAAATGTGTAGTCTTTGCCACCCACACAGAGAAACATCCTCCACTACACCCTAGATACACACTGCGCATTCTGTTTATATCTGGATTTGTGTTTAAATCCTTCCTTTTCTATGTTTAAATCCTTTTTTTTACTATGCAAGAGTCCCTTCTGCAAGAAAAACTAATTCCCAGATGTAGTAATACCAGCAATGCTAACATGTAATACCAGCAATGCCAACTGTAAATTTTGACAGTTCCTCAACCTTGAAGTTTGTAATTGTCACTCAAGTTCATAATTTTTATAAACAGGAAATATAAATGAGACTAGTTTTTAATTCAACTAGTGCCATTATTATGATAAAAAGGATTTAAAAATTTTCAGTTCAGTCAGTTCTATTTATAAAACAAAATCAAACTAGTAGCTCAAATATTAACCCATGTGAACTAGGCAGTGAATGAACAAACCACAGATGAATGAATGAAGAATGTAAATGAACACTAATGAATTTATGAGGTCTTTATATTGAACTTCCATCTGCATCTAAGTAAAAAGCTTCCAGTCAAGTGACTGCAAATTTTAGCCCTGATCCACATCTCTAGTTTCTACCAAATGCCCTTTTCTTACTTACTGGCAATAACCAGTAATGTACAATACCAATGATTTCTTATTGATATTCCTATTTGTATAAATTTAGAATACACTTTCTGAACATTGTGTTATATCCATACTCTAAACTGTATTCAAATGATTTACACTACCAGTCAAAATCTTCAGTACACCAGTCAAAATGACAAAAAAAGTAATCGCTCAGGTCTATATTGAGAAATAAATCACACACACAAGTTTGGATAAATTTTTCTACAATATACAACAGTACAAGATTTATTTTCTCAAAACTTCGAAATAAAACATATAGCATTAGGTAGTTAAGTATCAACAGTCAGTTGTCATTTTAAGACATGAAGGTCAGCTTTTCTAGAGCAGTTCTTGCACTAACCGTATTGTCAAGTTTGCAAAACCCTTCAAAGTGGATGATGAAACTAGCTTTCATGAAGTTCATTTAGAGTTAAACAACAACAAATTTTCACAGAGAATCATCTCAGATGTTTTTGTATGTGTACGTGTAAACTAATATTCCACTATTGAAGACATTTTAGGGCATTCATATTATATGTTTTACTATATCTTTTGTATTTGAATTGTTATAATAAAAACATCAGGAAAAATGAAGGACTGGAGAATTTGGAAAAAATCAGTAGATGAGTCACACCTTTACAGGAGGTCTTTCTCTCTGCTCTCCATGGTGCTGATTTGGGTTTGCAATAATTAAGGTAGTATTGGACCCATGAGGCTTTGTGGTACTAGACATATCACTGGATTGATGCTTTGTGTTACTGGATTTATAATGGACCAATTACTGGTATTGGTCTCATATTTAGTGGGACTAAGCCAATTTCAGTTACGAAAGGTTGATAGTTCACTAATTTTGCCCCTTACCGTAAATTATATTTGTAATATTTTTGCCATTTTACTGCATCACATTTTTTGTACAGCTTTAGCCAAGGTTCATGTCCTTTTTTTGAATCTGTTTGTAGGATTTGGCACTTTATGAATATGTTTTGCATAATGTCTACATGTCAAACAATGCATTTTTACATGTATTTAGACAAATAAATATTTAAAATAGGTATTTGTGTAAATGTCTATGTTTACTGGTACTGTAGCCTTCACATACAACATATACAAATATCTGATAAGAAAATTATTTTCAATAACTCCAATACTACAGTAAACAAAGCATACAAACTTTTAATGACTTGCACTCAATTTGTATAAAAGGCTTTAAAAATAGTATTAATGTTACAAATCAATCTGTACATAACAAAATAAACTCCAACTACGTTGCTCTATCCTGTTTAAATTAGCATGAGCTCATCTTTGTCTTCGTGTTTTTTTGTATATACATGTTTCAGTGTTTGTGTGTTTATGTGTGTGCATGTGTGTGTGTGTGTGTGTGTGTGTGTGTGTGTGTTCAGCTGTAGAGGATGTGAACTTGGTGAACATACGGCCAGACATTAGCATAAGAAAGAAACCATTCTGGTGTGGGAGTGTCTCTGTCTGTCTGTCTTTCTGTCTGCCTGTGCGGGGTTGTTTCTAAGGATGTTCCAGATGGGCTCAAGCAGCTCAACCTTTGACCCTTTGGTTGTAATGATGTCTGAGCGACTGGTTGTGACATCACATAACTGTCACCTGCATTCTCCGTGACTACAAATCAAACAACCACACACACACACACACACACACACACACACACACACACACACACACACACACACACACACACACACACACACACACACACACACACACACACACACACACACACACACACACGCACACACACACACACACACACACACACACACGCACCCACACACACACACACACACGCACGCACGCACACACACGCACCCACACGCACGCACGCACACACACACACACGCACGCACGCACGCACGCGCATGCACGCACACACACGCACAGTCCCTGAGAGACTCTTCAGTGTGAAGAGTAATAAATTGTGCTTTAGTAGGACAAAACAAGCAGCTTGGCCATTATCCTCAGGACATCAATAGAGATAATCGTTTAATGATTAAACTAATTGCCAATCAATTATTATTAGCCTGTCACTACGTTGCAATAATGGCACTATAATAAACAAGTCTTATACACAATTCTCTAATCAATTAGCTTTAAATAGGTGGTAAATGATTTAAATTTAATCATTTAATTATTGACAGTCAAAAAAAAAATTTTGGACTACATTGTAATGGCTAAAGTTGGTAATAATGCAAGATTGCAAGGCTGTCTAGATTTTAGGCTTAAATAAATTTGGATTTGCTTTATTTGATTACCTTTATTTATTCATCAAAGTGGATAATGTTGTATAATGAAAAGCATACAGTAATAGATTACTCACTTAAATTTCCAGCATATTTTAGTGGACCTTACAACTATCAATTCCATAACTATTTACCTTTTCTGTTTATTATCATGGACATGAAGTAATTCTTTTTGTTTAGTAAGTTATTTTATGTACATTTTCCAGAATGAGGCCTCTAAATGACTGTACAATGCGTTGTGAGTGCAATGTTGGTATGTGGTGGTGTATAATGGAACATAAAAGTTCATCTCTCAGCTCGTTCATCATCTACTTTACAATCTAACCTGCCAACCGTAACCAAGGCAACAGCCTTGCATGCACCTTACTCTCATCGCTCAGTAAGCCAATGGGCCGAAAGAGTAAATGATGTTTCATTAGCTTCCTCATGCCAGAGTCATTGTGGGCCAATAGAAGGTCAAAGGACACAAGATTCTTTATTCTCAATCTGGCATGCACCGTCCACTCCAAACAATAAGCTAATGACATAAAGTCTGTTGTAAAATAATGTAGGTTATGTGTTCCAGCATAGGAACATAGGAAAATTACATGTTATTATTTAAATGAAATTGAAAATATTGGATCTTCCAGCTGAGAGAAAGAGCTTGGTTAAGTTGCTGTATAACCGAAAAATGTTATTAAAAAAAAAAAAAAACGATACAAAGTACTAGGATTTGTTCTTATATAGATTACACATAAGATTTTAAACACATTCTCAAATGCATTTATGTGTTGTAACAAGCCATCATAATGAATAAATCAATAATTATGATTTGTTTCTAACATTGACTGTCTATGTTACGTTGACAAATTACACTTGTATACTCAAGTTCATTACGTTCAAGCTATGAACATGTTTTGTTATATTGGGGAAAATCACTACTGTACTCTGGTCAAATTTATGAGTGCATAAAAATTATGGACTAAGATTGTAGGTGTGTATTGTGCACAGAGAAGTTAATAAGCAAGCCAGGTTAGAGCTGGTGAAGCAGATGTGAGGTAAAGCATTATTTCAAAATCAATTTCAATTGGCACTATGTTTTTTTATAAAATTGTAGGTTTCTTATATGAATCTTATGTAATTATAAAAAAAAATACCTTTGATTCTGTAAGATACAGCGTATTCCATAAATACTCACCCTTTTCATTTTTGTAGTATTAAGCTATTGTTGACATATGTTTAACTAGGAATTTTATTGTAACACAAGGTAAACAGAAAAAAGATTCCTCATTAGTACAGTGGTAGTTTGACAAGGAAGCCTAGTCATGGGTCAGTGCACTCTCATTGCCTGCCCCAAGCCCTGATAAAATGGGGGATTGCATCAGGAAGAGAATCCGGCATAAAAACCTATGTCAAATCAAATACTTGGATTTGTGATCTGCACTGGTGTCCCCTAACAGGAGTGGCTTAAAGAAGAATGGCAAGATTTAATGAAACAAAAACAAGCAACAAATAAACCCAGACAATTGCTGGTTGCACATTTTGGTAGAGCTGCTTTGACTCAAATTACAATTGTCTCATTGGAAGGTGAACCTCTGCTCTAGTTTCAAGTCAGTTTCAAAACTGGAACAAGTTTCTTCAGGTTCCATCCATCACTCCAGCTCCATCAATGTTACCCATGGCCTCCTGGTTGACTAAATTCCTCTCAACCTGAAGAGTGACATTTGGTGGACAGTCTCCTTTAGGCAAAATCAAAGTTGTGCTATGTTCTTCCCATTTTTAATAAGGGATTTTAGACTAGTCTGTGGTGCATTAAAAGTTTGAGATGGTATTTCATAACCAAACCCCAATTGATACGTTTTTAGAACTTAGTTACAGATTTGTTATAAAAGCAGCTTGTTTTTCATGATGTCATGATTTTCATGAAGGTCTTTTTCAGTTTCAGTATGCTCTCTAGCAAATTCTAGGACCTACCAGGAACAGGTGTATTTAAATTAAGATCATATGACATTTAATTACACAATCAACTGATATACAATTTCTGATGGCAGTGAGATGAATGCTTATGGAGTGAAAATTTTGACATGCAGATTCAGTTAGTTGCTGGACTCTAAATTAATTCATGGGTTATTTGACTTAATTAAGTCTATAACCGGCTTGTGCTTAAAGTTTCCTGGGATAGGCTCCAGGCCTCCAGCAATCCTGTAAAGGACAAGCGGTACAGATAATGAATAAATGAAGGAAAAAAGAAGAAAAGGAAAACCGAACCTTTTCTTGTTAGAGGATTATGTAGTATTTTGTGTAGACTGATTATACCAAATAATCCCTATAAAGTCTATTTTAGTTTATGGTTGCAACATGACATATGACAATATGAAAAGTTCAAGGAGGGGTTGAATTTTCATTCAAGGCAATGTATCTTAATTAAAATGCCAGCTGTCTTAAAAGCCTCTATCGGCTCGTACAACTCTAATATTTATATCTATGGAAAATACACATAAATAATAATTTGAAAGTCATCCATAAGCATGTGCCTCTGTTAGACAGGTGGTGGTTAAGCCTAGACATGTGTATATGTGTGCATGTACGTACTGTAGGTCAGGCAGGCAGTCTTCAGGTCTACTGTCTCCCTGGCTCTAACCATGAATCTGCTACTGTGTCAGTTTAACATGTAGTCAGTGCTGATAGCCATCACACACCAAACACAGCTCTGATAAGGCCGCTGTAACATTAAACAGAGATTTGCCTTCAGGCAAGCAGCGCTGCAGATTCCCTCATACCAACATGTTCTTAAACACACAGTCACACACTCATACGCTCTATCTCACACACACACACACACACACACACACACACACACACACACACACACACACACACACACACACATACACACACACACGCACGCACACACAGTAGGCTACAGTAACTTTTACTGTTTATTTAAATTTTCATAGAGCTGTGTGTGTGTGTGTGTGTGTGTGTGTGTGTGTGTGTGTGTGTGTGTGTGTGTGTGTTTT
The DNA here is from genome assembly GCA_013621035.1 of Clarias magur. Classification (NCBI taxonomy): domain Eukaryota; kingdom Metazoa; phylum Chordata; class Actinopteri; order Siluriformes; family Clariidae; genus Clarias; species Clarias magur. Next base: position 1,540,308 of record QNUK01000062.1, on the reverse strand, counting down.
GGGAAGAAAATAGAAACAGGAAAGAAGTTTAATGTATGGCTCCTGTCATGTCGTCCTGTTATTGAGGCTAGGTGACCACTGCCCATCTGATAGCATCTAAACTATGATTGCATTTGATTTACAACCTCATTGCTCAGGACATTCTGACAGCTTATCCATGTTGTTATGTGTATGAGAGAGAGAGAGAGAGAGAGAGAGAGAGAGAGAGAGAGAGCGAGAGAGAGAGAGAGAGAGAGAGAATTTGACGGTGAGTGTCCGGTTCTGCTTTCCTGCTTTTAGCGTCCGGTTTTCTAATGATAATAGTTACTTTACTGACAGAACAGTGACATTCTACAGAAGCACACACTCTGCAATTTCAGGCTTATTTGCTTTGCATAGGTAGTGCAAGTCAAAGTGATAAAAGAGAGGGAGTTTAGGAGGAAGTGAATGTGCAATTTTACTGTATCCTGTATATACATCTTTGTGTGTGTGTGTGTGTGTGTGTGTGTGTGTGTGTGTGTGTGTGTGCACAAATGTGTGTAGGTTAAGGTCTACATGTTCATGAACTGCTGAACTTCACATAATCTGCAATGTGATTTGTCTTTTTTTTTATTGTGAAATGTGTACATAATTGTTTATATTTCAATATACCAATGCATTTATTACACACAACTCATATCTAAAATCATAGCAAGTTCTTTTAAAAGAGCTTACTATGATTTCCGTTCTATTTTTTTCATTTAGTCTCACAAACTATTATTGACTAACAGGTAAATAATAGTGTAATAGTCCAAACCAAATTGTGTAAACATTTTCTGAGGTAATCACTACCTGCCACATTAACATTTTTGCTTCTGTCATATGTACACAATCTATGTATTTACTGTGCGCAGAAATTAGAGGTAAAACTACAGTGGAAGTATGCACTGTTATGTTATGTTATGTATTAAGTAAAATACATCTTCAGCTTCAGTTTTTTGGCCTCTGTAAATAGAGTTAGTTGTCAGTTATTACAGAACAGTAGTACTATTTAGTAGGAAAACACTAATTACATTTATATGATATTGCTCATCAAACTAGATAAACTACATCAAACTAGATGATTATTTTTGATTCTATATAACTTTTTATATAAATTGTTATTATTATTTACTCTCAAGGTTTCGTCCTATTGCCAACCAGTATTGGGGGACCTTACTTTTTAAAGTAACTAATTACATTACAAAATTACTGTCATTAATAAGTAATCAATTACATTACAGCATTACTTTCTAATAGTTCTGATACTTTTTTTTACAGTGCAAAAAATTAAAACTCCATTGTGTTTCCTCATGCATCTAGTTTAGATATAAAAAATCTAAATAAATAAAAAGTTTTGCCAATAATCTGTTAATTACTAATACCCCTATCTCACCTACGCGGTTTTGTGCGATACACTCAACTCTCTGATCAGGGTCAATCTGTTCATTTTGATTCATACACATTTTCTTACACATTTAATAATTCTTTTTTTATTCAGTAAAGCTGCTTTGCAACAATGACCAATTTAATTATTTTATGCCGTTCTCCAGTCAGTATTGTTGCAATTTTACAAACATCTATGCAGTGATTCCTTATGTGTCAATTTATGATAAAATATATAACAGCTGCAATTTAAAATCAGAAAGTAGTTCCTATGCCTGTAAAGTAGAAGTAATGTCCAGACTGGTGTAACTGCATTCTCTAACATCACCTCATGCCTGAAAACTTCAATATCTAGTTTTGTACTTACAGGTACCTATGTTTACAACTAGGTTTATTTATACTGTACTGTAACATTATATTTGCACTGCATATCTATACAGGACCATAGCACCACTCTTTGTGTTAAACACAGGAACAGTGCCATTACTACATAGCTGAATTATAAGCTAAACTGCTCTTATAGATCTGGTGAGCTGTAGTTTATTTATTTGATAGCATTTTTATTAACTGAATCAATCTTCCTCCACTTTAATATAAACACGTTTATATATATACTATATATGTCCACCCCTTATATTCTCACACTGAAAACCCTAACACACACACCTGCACACATACCTACACCTCCTCTCTCTCTCTCTCTCTCTCTCTCTCTCTCTCTCTCTGATACACTCACCCACTTACTCACTCTCTTTTACCCACACAAAACTAGAAAGGGTCTGGACTGGTCTAAATAGAGAGCGATAGTTTCGCATGTGTTTCCTTTTTCTCCACATCATACATACAGTATACACACACACACACACGCACACACACACACACACACACACACACGCAGGCACGCACACACACGCCACACACACACACACACACACACACACACACACACACACACACACACACACACACACACACACACACACACACACACACACACACACACACACACACACACACAGTCTGGCATTCACATGTGGTACTTTGTCTGGGGTGCTGTCAGTATGCTTGACCCTGACTGGTCCTGAAAAGCCTCTGTTGTCTACTTTTTCTCTCTCTGTCTCTCTATGTCTGTCTGACTGTATGACTGAATGAACAATTTCACTAAGCTTGAACATTTCACAGTTTAATCTTTTTGTCCTACCACAGGCTTAATACCTTACTTTTAGTTTTCATTCCTTTATCTTTTATATTGCTTATCCTGTACAGGGTGATGAGGCCTGGAAGATATTGAAGGAGACTATGGGCACAAGGCAGGTGCACCCTGGACAGAGTGCCAATGCATTGTATGGCACACACACACACTACAGGCAATTTGGGAACACCAATTAAACTATCCTGCAAGTCTTTGGACTGTCGGAGAAAGACTCGAGGCAAGAATCAAACCCTTGACCCTGGAGGTGCGAAGCCACTCTGTTAACCACCACACCACCATGCCATGCCTTACTGTCCTTACAAATTATATGATTTAAAAAAACAGCCAGACAAATATATAAATAATAGGTATTAAATTATAGTTTTAGCTTGTTCAGTTATCATATCATGTTTTATGGCATCCACTTTATTCTGACATTCATACATTTATATGCACTCATGTTCAAAGGTTAATGCCACTTCTTTTAATTGTAGGGTTTTTTGAGTAAAAACCATAAAATCATGGGATTTTAGCAGGTGTCAGTAATAGGCAAATATAACAAAAATAACAAAATTTTAAAATCATGTCAGTGATGCTAATTTAAGAGGGTAAGTTGCAGTCAGATGCTGCTAATCAGCAGGCCTTGATTTAATTAATTCATTACCAGATATGTAGACCTCTATAGAAGCAGAGGTTTTGGCAGTTTGCTGGCCTGGAACATTCAGGTGCCAAGATGGAAAGACATAAGCAATAGTCTTAGAAAAGCAATTATTGTTGCACATCAATCTGGAAAGGGCTATTAAACCATTTTCAAACTATTTGGAGTTCAAATTGAAAAGCATTCAAAACAATTGTTCCAGGAGTGGACATCCCAGCACATTCATCCCCCCCCCAAAAAAAATCAGACTCTACAGGCCTCACTGAGCATGTTAAATGTTAAAGTCCATGACAGCACAATTAGAAGAAGTCTGAACAAGTATTGCTTGGAGACAGGTTGATTTAGGATCGCAAACTGCATCTGAACAAAGCAGCTTTGCTTTACAACAATTTTACAGAATACAGAATCACACACCAAAAGTTTTGGATGCTTTGTTTAACATAAAGGACAGTACTTGTGTAAAATGCAATTTGGACAGGTACCCTTGAAAATCAAATACTAGCTGTAGGTTTGTTGAGATATTTGCTGAAGCTGTTGGCCTTTCAGGAACTTCTTTAATAGACCAAACATATGGAATGACTACAATGGGCTTCAAGCCACCTCAGCCTGGATTGTCACTCACGGATGTACAGCCTTCTTAAAAATGTTTTTTGCACAATTCAATTGTTTTATTGTGGCTAAAAATCTCATAATTTACTGTGCTTTAACTTTCTGTAAATGTCAGTTTTACATACTCATTCTAGAAAAAAATTGTCTCAAGTCCCAGATTGACTTAAAAGCTCTTCGGATTTTTATATAAAAAAAATTCAATTGCTGTCCAAATTATTTCATGCTATGTTTTGACTGGGGATTAATAGTTTTATTAACAATGTGTTATGATGAAAAGAATTGCTGGCAAGTGAAAGAAAAATATTGAAATTAACTAAAAATTCTCAATTATTTTTTTTTATCAATGAATCAATTAATTAATTTGGTGTCAAAGCAATGAAAATGGCCCATATAGAATGCTGTTGTGCTAATTGTGGGAAGAGTTTTGAAAAAGGAAACTCAGAAAAATGCTTGTTAACAATTGTAAAAAAAATATACAGTTAATACAATGCTTCTTGCCATTCCTTCTCCTGTAAAGGTAAATATGAGTTATATATGAGTTATTGCACAGCTTTGTTACTATAGCATTGTAGTCACCAAATAAATTGTCAAAATAACTTAGGGAATTTTTAAATGAACTTATAATTATTTTCTTCAACTCATGTCATGTTTTCTCATGCGTGCTCCAAATAAAAAAGTACTACAAATTATATATTGTAAATAGATAAAGTAATATCAAAGAAATATAGCTATAAAATATCTGAGCCGTTTGTTTGAGCGATTGGTAGCCCCTTGACGAAGTAAAGGTTGCAGAATTCTACACTATCCACTCCATTTTTGTTACGGTTCAGACTAATTTCAGCATGTGTGAGAACACTGGCCAGATTTTCACGCCTTTGTGCCGGGGGAGAGTAGCGTGTGATAGCACACCCTGTGATATTATATGGTACAGTAATAGAGTAGTGTGGGATAAGTGTGTAGCTATAGAGAAGTGTTTCCCAATCTTGTTTCTGAAATAACTACAGCCACACACTGTTCATTGCTGCAACACACCCACCCTAAAACAGGAAGGACTTGTTAGCTGATGAGTTAAATCAGGTATGTTATAGCAAAGCATTAATCTGTGCAGTACAGAGTTACTTACGTGCGTGCGCGCGCGCGCGTGTGTGTGTATTTATCTGATCCCCACAAAAAACAAACAAACAAAAAAAAACAGGGAAACGTTTATTATAAAAAGGGGGGAAATTACATTTATATTACTGAATAAGATAACAGTTGTTGTGGGTTTTAGACGTAGCAGTGATCAGCTAATGTGTGTGTGTGTGTGTGTGTGTGTGTGTGTGAGAGAGAGAGAGAGAGAGAGAGAGAGAGAGAGAGTGTGTACACACACACACACACAGAGAGAGAGAGAGAGAGAGAGAGAGAGAGAGAGAGTGACACACACACACACACACACACACAGAGAGAGAGAGAGAGAGAGAGAGAGAGAGAGAGAGTGTAACACACACACACAGAGAGAGAGAGAGAGAGAGAGAGAGAGCACTGTCAGTTCATCCTCGTCTCTGTATGCTGCGGTATTTTTGGAGCTCAGGAGCGTGGCTAACAGGTTTAACACCAGTCCCGCGGCACAGTGTGTGGTCCGGACGCAGTTTAACCATCAGCCGCATCTGTCTGGGAGAGAGGGTGTAAAGCCTTGCCATGCCTAAATCTGTTCGTTATGTGCAAAAGGAGTGTAACGGTCTGCTGAAATCACAACCTGATATAAATCACAACAGCCGGTTATTTATGATCATCTTACGGAAAGCAATGTTCAAGCGATTGTCTTATTGTCTTATTTGTTTATTTGTTTGTTTGCTGGTTTTCGTTCTTTGTGTGTGTGGGTGTGTGTGAAGCAGTAAAGCATTTACTTTTTATGAAATTCGCTTTTTATGAAATAACTTTAAAGAGATGTAGATCACATTGTTATATTTAGTCCGTGAGCTCAGTGGACTGCTCATTTGATTTGATCCTGGCCTAGCGCGCGAACACAAAAACACCCAAGACCACCACACACACACACACACACACACACAAAGGAGAAATTCTGTCGTTTAAATTTTGACTGTAATTGTAATTAAACAGACAATATGATGTCCATAAATTGATATTTCGACATTCATGAATGTAACTGTCTAATGAAGAAATTGACAAGCATATGCTTAATATGCAAAGCATTTGAATAGCAGACATATTTTTACGCTGGAACTGCAGACTGCCAAAAAGTTCAAGAATTCCTGACTTCAAAGATTCAAACAGTTATTACATTTAGAATAGATTGGCATATATTGTTGCCTTTCATATGTTCAGTTAACTTCTCTTCTCCAAATGTTTGAACTTGACAGTATTCGTGCGGTTCTGTCGAACCTGTCTAGACACGCGTACATGTTTGAGCACAACCTCCCCCCCCCCACCTCCACCACCACACAAATGCACACCAATCCATTTTATTTTTAAGCAAGAATATACTGAGTAATGCAGTACAGACCTGCAGCTTCTGCCTCGAGCTTTCATGACACTATAGGTACACACCTGAAAGACCATATCTGCTTAAACATCTCTCTCTCTCTCGCTCTCTCTCTCTTTCTCTCTCTCTCTCTGAAAAACGAGCTGAAAAAGAGGAAACAAAACACGCCTAAATATAAATATAGTCCTCTAAATTTCAGTTTTGTAATTCTCCAGGATTTGCGGAGAAAGTGTGGCATGTAGCCTCAGGCAGAGTAGCTCGATAACAGAAAAGTAAAATTTTCATGTTTGATTGATTAATAGCATTGGTTAATCTTTGGATAATATAGTCGCGGCAAAATGCAGACTAGACAAGATTTGTAAAAAGAAAAAGTTACATTCGTTATCCTATCAGTGTCTACAGCTTTGAATATAACCAAACTTAAATTCACTGTAATGTTTATAATCTATGTTTGTCGTTTTATATTTATGATTCCACTTTTATTTTGTGCGATATTGTGTTTTTAATAATATGTATATTGTTTAACATTTTAACTAAAACTATTTAATTTAATTTTGTGCTTGTCATAACGCGGGAAGAGATACTTTTACGGCATAATCACTAACTTTGAGAGCGCATTTTTCTCTCTTGTATTAATTACTACTGCGAAATACAGCAGCGAAGACTAAACAACAATAGGCAGCTCAAATGCAACTTAATATGCAGTGTAACACAAACGTCCATAGTATGAAAAATAAATGTAGTACTGGTGACTGTCGAGTATACAGATCTGTTTAGACGTATGAATAATTTATGTTTAAGGAGACACGAATTGGAATTAGGAGAAGCTCCAGGAACGAGGCATGTAAGTCTATTCATACGACCTAAACACATAGTAACCATTAACTTATAACAAAAAGAAAAGTATATATTCAGTATATAAAAGCGTTTATTTTTGAGAGAACAAATCTGAAAATCTCAAGTAGAAGGCTGTAATTGGTATTCTGACAGTCAGGTTACTTACGTCCGACATGATGTACTTGTCCTCTATCCTGTCTATAGACTATGCTAAAGCAACAATCTTACATTTCAGTTTCAGCAAAGGAAGTTATTCACCTGCTCTGCACAATTCAGGCTGTATTACAAGTAGCCTACAGTCTTTCCGACTGTTAAAATCTTTGGCATGAGACATGAGATATTTGCAAGCCTGATATTCTGATGGAATTTTAAAAAATGTATTTGATGAGGACATAACGTTAGACATAAAAACACAGATAGACATAGCCCTATGATAAAAAAATATATATAGATATGGGCCCTACAGTATATGTCAAAGGTAGCCTATATGCTAGAATCATACTAATTAGAGGATATTTAATACGATTTTTTAAAATCTTCTTTTTAGACATATCGACCGTTTCCTCAGTCGTATTCAAGAATGTAGACTCAGCCCTGGTGTACAGTTTGTGTTTTAGTCCAGCTTCATGTGTCTCTATCCTTCAGTCACTGTCGTCTTGGATAGTGGTGGTGGAGTGGTTGTACAGTCCCTGTGCCATCAAATGAAGGGCCAGTGAGTTTTTGTAGCCGCTGGATTTTTTTATCTTGGCGCGTTTGTTCTGAAACCAGATTTTGATCTGCGACTCGTTGAGGTTGAGCTCGTGCGCAAGGGACTGCCGCCGCTGCTCGGTGATGTAGCGGTTCATCTGGAACTCCGCCTTCAGCCGCTGCAGCTGTTCAGCCGTGAATGCCGTCCTGGGTCGCTTATTCTCCGCCTGGCTCTTTTTTTTCTTCAGTTTGCGGGTCCTTGGGCCTGGAGTGAGAACAACAATGATATGAATTTATAGATATCCAACGAAATGTTGAACTCATAAATCTGAATGAAAACTGTTGGCTGAAAAACGTGTAATATATATTTATATAACTGCAATTTTATACAATGTAACATTTAAATGTGTGTATATTGCACAAACCGACTTTCGAATGCTCAACCAACAATGTGTTAAGCATGATGATGATGATTATTATTATTATTATTATTGTTGTTGTTGTTACTATTGAAATATAATACAACAATTACTAGGCTTATTGAAATAGTTATACAACAACAACAACAACAATAATAATAATAATAATAATAATAATAATAATAGCAGTAGATTGTCGTCTTGTTATTGATATTGAAGCATAACAAATTACTATAAAGTCTTCATTGTGAAATGTAAGAAAAATTATATATTTATATATCCTTATTCGTAGTTTAATTTCAATAAACAGCTTTAGTTCACATTTGCCTAATTATTTTCAAATGGCTTTTAAGACATGGCTGCTTTTGTTTGAAGTTCCCAGATTTTAATATCAGATGGGTTGCGAAAGTTAAGGAATGTGTGCTCGGCGCACCTATCTTATGAAGGAAGGACGATTAGAATAAGTTTTCATTATTAAACAAACCAGATCAGGTTATGAATATTTCCCGACTCACATGCAAAAAAAATCTCCCGGTTAAAGTTCGTTATTTGAATACCTAAACGCCTCCAGATACAGTAAATAAAATGACTATATGTCTATGACTGTACGTTTTTTTATGTGTATAATACTGTTATATTTATAATGTTATATATTTTATTATTAGCATATTGCTAGCACACACACACACACACACACACACCACAAAAGTTTGGACCAACTATTCCATGGTCTTTTATTTACCGCGATTATTTTTTTTGCACTTTAAAACAAAGAAGAATGGATCCAAACTGTCTAATAAACAACTTTGAACTTATTCTCTGTAAAGCATTCATAGCGGCCCTAATCTAAGGTGCTGTTAATTGGTGTTTTTTGAGGGTGATAACTTTAAACGAACTTGTCATGTGTAGAAGTGAGTTTTGGCTTTGCTTTCCTGGGTTGGTCTTCATCTTGGTTTTGCAAATGCACCTGGCAATACTATCCCAGTACAGGCGGCCTTTGTGTATTAAAATAATAATAACTGTATATATATCTTACTGTACTCTTATATTTGTTTTTTATCTTGCCTAAAATTAAATAGGTTTTACTGCAGGGTTTATTTACAGTCACTCTTCACGGTTAAAATTAAACTGCCCTGGTAATATTAAGCGCTTAAATGTCCCAGCCAATTCTCACATTTCAAAAGACTGGCATTTCAAACCCGTGTATCATTTAATCATGTTATTTATCTTATTTCATTATGTGCTACAATGAACTCGTTCACTTAACATGACCTAAACTTTGAACTGATATAAAGTTGGTAATTAGTTGTGCAAAGAGTGTCTTATAAAATTATTTTTATACATGATTATCATATTTGAGTGTTAGTTGCTGTTAATGTAATTCATAAACATTTTCTGATATTTGTTAATTAGATACATAAAGTATAATAAAAAAAAACATTAGCAGGTCTATTTATGAAATAAACTATTCAGTTCACTTTTCCCAAGAAATTCGTAGTTAGTGTGACCTTGACAAAAATTAGACTATTGCCGAGATCCAAATCAAGTTCTTGGATACCGGGCTTGTGAAATAAAACATTTACTATGCAAAGCAAAAGTTCAACAGCGTTTTATGTATATTTTAAAACTTTATTTATTTATTTATTTATTTATTTATTTATTTATTTAACTTGTTTGTTTGTTCACGGTATTTTGTACACTTTGCACTTTGAACACATACATCACATTATTATTTTTTTTAAACCCAACGTTACAGTAATCTTATATCTGAAGAGGGCATAGATAAAAAAATAAAATCAAATAAAATCATCAATTGCTTCTAGGGGGAACAGTTTTTTAATCGACAACCACCATTAAGAGTACCAATTTCGCTATAGAGGAATCTGAGTTTTTAACATTTTCTTTTCTTATGTTTTACATAAAAAAATCAAACAGGTCTACTCCACATAAAAATGTTTAATGAAACGCGTATTGTTTACATTGTCGCCATTTAGAAATTGAATTACATTGAATTACAACATTGAACACCACAGAATAAACGTGCGAAACAAAATGTATGTAGGGTTTTCCTTTGTTCATGTTTAATCGCGGTTTAAGACAATAATATTAGGCAAATTACTTATCATTCCTACTATAGGACACATCAGCATGCTCCCGATCTTGTATTGGGTTGTAATATTATAATTATTTCAGCTTATATTATGTGTATGACAATTCTGTCGTTTATCACCCGAGGACAAATACTTGTTCCTATTTAGTGTGTTTTGGATGTAGTTTGAAATTTATTATTTTATTTTTATTTTTCTATTTTATGTAGAAAGCTCGAGTATTCGAGTAAACTGCAATAACTTACCCTAAATGGAGGTTACGAAACTTCTTTGTTTAGGCGGTCCTTATATATTAGGGTATTTTTTGTAATTGATTCATGCATGTGTTTATTTTTCTTCAAACACTTGACTGTCATGGGTCAGTGAAGTTCAAGTGAACATCCAGGCTTAAGTTAGTGAAAATGCGATTCATTTGCGAATAACTCAAACCTATATTAAAGATTTTATCCGAAAATTATCATTGCTATTTTTATACAAATATTAGATTATGCTTATCATATACAAATGCTGATGAAATTATTACGTAAGGACTATCTTGAAGCATGCTATTTGCCAAAATTAATATACTGTATAGTTGAAGCGCCACCAGCTAAATTTTTTATCTATTTATTCAGATCTGAAAATGCGTTTCCATTCATGTACCATGTAATAAACCATTTTATAGTAATTGAATTTAAATGCTTGGCTTTCTTAGGAAACATGATAGACATCTAATAACACACGAGTTTAAATGCGTGAAAATGATGACACTTGCTGGCAAGCTTGTGTAGACCTATGGTCAGTAATACGGTATAATTAATAAATAATTATATTCCATAGCAGCGTAAATAGATTATCCTATGTGCATATCAGCGTACAACAACATGTAGCATTGTATATAATGCGTCTAATACAGTACACATTTGTTTAAAATTTTACATTATTTGTTTAAAAACATTTTAAGTTAATCTGCAGGAGACCACGTCTGTCTAACATTTCCCGAGTAGTTGATGTGAACTCAATGAGCTGTAACGACCGGTTGCCTTACCGGATGAAGGCCGGTCTGAGTATCTGGTGCAGTAAACCCAGGCGGGCCAAAGAAGCGAGCGGGGGTCTTTGCTGCCCTCTGCTTCTCCGCTACTGAGTTCCGCGCTGGCAGGTGATTCTCCTTCATGCTCTGGTGTTGTTACTCTACTCGATGTGTCCCCTCTGGACTCTTTCTGGCTTGATGGCGACGAGAACGAAGAGTACTTGCAAGAGGAAACGCTGTCGGTGGAATCTGGGCATGGGGTTTTGGGCTGCGGCGGCCTATTCGGCCCGCCCCTGCCAGAGTCATTAACCCGCTCCCTGGGTCTTATTCCTGGATCCTTCTTGCACCCAAAGTCTGGCCGGAGTATGTCATCAATGAAAAAGTTAGTGGTCCTGTGAGATGGATGCAACGCAGGCTGCAGCAGAGGCGGCGGTGGTGAGACCAGGCTCAGTGAGAGAGAGGCACTGTCCGCTTCATTCGGGTCCCGACTGGCAGGATCGTGCGAATCTTCCATAACTGACGACTGCTTTGCTTTCCAGTAGGCGCACCAGTCGGGTCTGGAACCAGCAACTCTTTCCTGAATGTGACAAGGCATAAGGCGTTGAGACGTGTTATCTAAGACGACGCGCTAATTGTCTGAGCGGATTGGAGCACATTTTAACAGTCTGCTCGTCGACACGCCTCGGAAACGGAGCCTGCGCGTGCTCGCCGCATCCGTGTTTTGACAGGACTGACAGCGCATGGTGTGCAGCCTACTCGCGTCGACTCCACGATTTATGACAATAAGGCAATCTTGCACTGTTAGCCCAAACGGATCTCCCGCACATTCGGTCTCACTTACGCCGGAAACAACGTCAGCTCACTCTATGTTTTGGGAGTCTACCTATGAACGAGGCTCTATCTGCCACGTGTGTCTTCCTCCAATGTCGATAGTCTTTTTTTACCCACTTAGACACGCTCAAAGCATTTAATCTCAAAACAGCACACCAGCCTGCAGACTTTGCATGCCGAGGGGTTATAAGCCTAAACAAATGACCATTCAACATGACATAACATCATAACATAACATAACATTTCCTGCAGTATGCCTTTATTATTATTATTATTATTATTATTATTATTATTATTATTATTATTATTATTATTATTATAAACAATTAATAACATTATCATCATCATCAACAACAACAACAACAACAACAATAATAATAATAGAGCCTAACATAATTAATAGTTATAGTAATAAGACTGCAATGACTCACTGAAATTTCCTAAGTTGATAAATATGACATTAGTGAACAGCTTTGTGCTGTAATCCGTTAAGTGTGGGTGTGGGCAGGTCTGAGAACTCTATCCACAGCCCTGTTTGTTGAAAGGTAATTAAATTCTAATTAGGACACCAAGGCTTGGCCGTTTTGTAAGCCAGGTCCATTCAGGCGCTTAATGGCCGAACAGCCTGCTATCTCTCCTGCAGGAAGCGCATCGAGAGCGTTCATGAGAGATAATTTATAGGGTTTAATTACTCCGCATTCAGCGTGATCAGCTTGGCGTTCATCATATCGGTGTGAATAGAGTAAAGTGAAACCCGCCACTTAATCACGCGCGAGCGGGGAGCACGAGCTTCCACTGTGCTTCGTTACTCCTACGCTGTGCGCTAACCCAGGGTTCACGCACACACCATTTATATACAGGACCTGATTGACGCTTAAGTGTTTGGTGATTAATTTCAGCGCGATACATACAAACATGATAAATGTCGTTTTCAATGAGGGAAAACATTGCTTAATGTGCTGCTAAATATGCTGGACTTGTTCCCATGAGAAATCACAGAAACAATGAGTTCTTACTGCAAGTGCAGCACGAGTCTATGGGCTATAACGCAACTGCTATTAAATTAGACATGAGGTAGTTTTGCCCTCTTTAACTGATTTTCAACACATTTTCAGTTTTGAGTTGAGTTCTAACGTATGATTTAATAATATGGGAAAAAATGCCTTGTTCAGCAGGAAAAAAAATAAATACAGTTTATCGTCGACATACCAACTTTATTACTGCGTTCCTTTCATTAGTAAAATTTTGCTAGAAAGTTTCTTAACTTAATCGAATTACATTTTTATTATTAGGATAATTCAGGGATTCTTAAGAACGGAATCTTGTGTAAAACGAAGACTAAATCGAGCGCGATAATTATAATGATAGTCTAATGCACTTTCACACGGTTACAAACTTCTTTTGTAAAGGGTTCCATTTTACCCTGGATCCCGTGACTGCTGGTTTATTCATGCGGAAAGAATGATCACCCTGTAACCACACACAACGTGGCTAAAACACAACTTCATCTATTCTATTCTATTAAAACCAACACGCGTTATATGTCGCATTCTGTACTGGCAATGCAAAAAAACAAAACAAGCAAACAAAAACAAACAAACAAATCAACAAACAAACAAAAAATTTTGTTACTGACCACTAGCGTAAAAACCCATGCACATGACACTAGGTTTTTTTTTTAATCTTTTTTTTACCATATTATTAAATCATACCCAAGCACATGACAACACTATATATATATATATATATATATATATTATTGTTAAAATCATACGTTAGTACTTAACTCAACACTGAAAAATGTGCATCAGTAAGGAGGGGGAAAACTACCTCATGTTTAATTTAATAGCAGTTGCGTTTAATGGATGCAAACAACAACAACAACAACAACAACAACAACAACAACAACAACAAAACCTTTCCCCTCTTATATAAACCGGTACCCTGTACTAGAAAATGTCTACACACATACTTCAGAATTTGTATTTTTAATGAAGAACTCGTTATGTCCATGTAAAAATAATTAATTATAACGAATAAAATATTTTTAATATATATTTTATCTATATATCAGTATGATTCCGACACTCAATTTTACTTAATTGTACCTGTCTTATTACAGCCGAATTTTGGCCTGTTTTGCTTTATTTCGACGAAAGCTACTTTAAGAAAATATGGGGACCCAAGATTTATGCAGAGATTCACAAAAATATCACCAAATGCAGATGATTAAATTTTTATTAAAGATTAGTCATTAAGTTGTAAAGGAGGGGGTTGTCCTACATACGTTAAGAAGATAGAAAGAGCGTACCCATAGGAAGGTTTTATCCAAAAAAAAAATGAATAATACGAAGTTGGAACATCTTCCCACGAGCACACGGAGCAAAAGAAACAAGGTTTAAATGTGATGAAGTATTATTGAAAACCATTTACTCCATCTAGTGGCGAGAAATGGAGAGGCAAATGATGGAGCAAAATGACTGCAGTCTAATCAATGAACGAATATTTAACACGGTTTTCTTAAAAGCTGTCATTAAGCATTAATCTGTCTGTACAAGTAACAGTCCGCAGTTAATGCAATTTGACAAGTTTTACAACCAGTTGTATAAATTAGATTTTAAAAAAGTTGCTCTGGATAAGGGCAATTGCATAATGCTATAAATGTAATGTAATATACCGGAAATTGAGTCATGTCAACTGGAATCTTTTCTTGCTTGGTTGATACATTTCACTACTCATCCAAGTAGGTTCTTCATTCTAAGTTAAGTTGAAAAGTTCCTCATATTTAAGACATACAAGGTCAAAGGATCCACACCTATCTGGAAAGAGGACATTGGAGGACTTACATACTTAAAACATATTCATTTAAATGTAGTCATCTTTCAAAAGCATCAAAGAAGGTGGATGAAAAATAACATAATAATGATAATAAAAAAGTGTAGGATAGACACAATAGGGGAAGTATTGTATTATGACTATACAAAATGTATTATGACTAAACTGAGCAGTCATGACATGAAAACCACTGAAAGGTGAAGTGAACAATGATACCTGCCAAGTGGTGGGATATATTAGGCAGCAGTGGGTGACTCTTCAGAAAGTTGATGTATTGGAAGCAGGAAAAGTGGCCAGGCGTAAGGATATAAGCAACAGTCATGTGATCCAATCTGATCCAATCCCACATATGATCACCCCTTTATGACAATGCCTTCTTTCATCAGGGTAATGCACCCTACCATGCTGCAAAAATTGTTCAGTAATGGTTTGAGGAACAAGATGTGTGGAACTGGTCACAAAATTCTCTAAATCTCAATCTGATCAAGCATCTGTGGCACAAGTCTATGAAGGTCTCACTATGCAACCATACAGGATCTGCTGCTAATGCTAGTGTCAGATCCTACAGCAGATACTACAGGTTTTGTGAAGTCGATTCCTTAATGAGTCAAAGCTTTTTGGTGGCAGAAGTGGAACCTACTGTATATGATATTAGCCAAGAAGTTATAATATCATGGCCTATCAGTGTATATTTCCTTACATCTTATTACTGTACAGTACATCACATTCTTCACAACTTACAATTCATTGTTAAATGAAAATTTAATTTATATAATAGCTTGCAATTTCCGTACAGCATGAATGAGTAAATTAGTTACTGCAACATATCATTGTATTCATATACTTTCTCTAGTTTTAACCTTTTGATTTTTCTGTAACTAGTGCATTTATTTATCTGTAACATCCTGCATTTATTAAATAAAACTGAATAGCAGAAATCATATTATGCAATCAAAATTCAATTCAATTATATTTTATTTGCATAGTCTTTTTAACAATTGGCATACACAAAACATCTCACTCACTCACTCACTCACTCACGTCTATACATCTTAATCCTGTATTCATGGTTGTGGGGGACCTGGAGCATATCCTAGGAGACTTTGGGCATCCTGGACAGGGTACCAATCCATCGCAGGGCACACACACACTACAGGCAATTTTGGAATGCCAAATAACCTAACCTACATGTCTTTGGACTGTGGGAGGAAACTGGAGTACCCGGGGGAAACCCACCAAGCACAGGGAGAACATGCAAACTCCATGCACACAGAGACGAGAATCAAACCTAGCTGGGAATTGAACCTGGACCCTGGTGGTGCAAGATGACAGTGATAACAACCACACCACTGTCCTGCCGACAAAACATCTTCACTTAATAAAAATTCTGGATAAAAACAAGCAAACAAACAAAACAAACAAACAAACAAACAAACAAACAAACAAACGGTTGTCTTTAATGAGCAAGCCAGTGTTGAAAGTGATATGGAAAAACTCCCTTAGATGACATGAGGAAGAAACCTTGAGAGTAACCAGACTCAAAAAAGAACCCATTCTCATTTGGATGATACTAGATAATAAGATCATGAATAAATCCCTTTTATAACTGTGTGTTATGAGGTTGATTGAGCATTTGTTTATGGAAAAAAAAAAAGAAATTAGTTGATATAAAGTCCACTTCAAAACAAACCTGGTGTTTGGGTGCTCAAAGATTTCCACACATATATCCAGAATTGCCACTGCACACAACAGACCTCAACAGTATTTATTAACAACTATTTATTCTCTCCTAATTCCTAAATCCTAATACAGAAAACTGTCAAGTCATTCAGGTTTAGTTAGTTTGTTTGTTTAAAAGAGCATGCTTTACATACTTTTGCAAATCTTTGCATGTTTTTGAACACTTCCAGCTTTAGTTGTCTAAACAGACACCATATTGGTACAGTTCATTTTCTGGTTTATTAATGACAGCCAGAACTTATGTTATATACAGTATGATGTACCTATAATTTTAGAGATCAATGTTCATGCTTAGATTTTTTAATCCTATGTTGTGGACCTACTGAAAAGAATAGGTGGGAATTTATTATCAAATGAAATTATCAAAATAGTGAACTAGTGTGAAATAGTAAGAATTTAAAAAAATTATAATTTTGGAGTGTTTGTTTTATTAAAACTTAGCAAGATATTATTAGTGCAAATTTAAAAACTGAATTTAACGTACACGTGCTGACCAAATAAAGTAATTTTTTGTGACTTAAAAAAATAATAATACATTTTTAATGTTGACCACTTAATTTTGACCAGACATTGTACCGTGTCCTAATACGTACTTCATATTGCCAACTCCAATATTCAGGTTAGGTCTAGGGCCCAACAATAATCATACACACTTCAACATGAAAAACATATGCCTCGATTTTGACAGTCACTTCATAGCATCAACGATGGTGGGACTTCTGACGTCTACTGACATGAATACAGAAACATAATACTACACATTGCTGCCATAATTTAATTTGAGTTTTTAAAAAAAAGGATGGATAACAACTGTTGACTTGTGTATGGATTTTCAAGTCATCCACTAGGTGGTGGACTAGGCTAAATTTACAATACTGAAAATTGTTTTCAGTCTTGCCATTTGGTCATTATCTAGGTTCTTTGGTTTCAGTTTCGCCTTTTAATCTTGCATTGTAATATAAAGAAGTAAATTGTTCTGGTTTCTTTGACTGAATTCAATGTTCTTCATGCATGACTCTGAGTAACCTTTGGAGTGAACTCTAAAGTTCAAGATGCATCATTAAATAATAATTAAATTTAAATCTAAATTAAATTTAAATCTAAATTAATCTAAATCATCTAAATACTGAAGATAAGGCATATTCTTTCTGCCTCCACATTCTGCGTTTGTGGTCAGCTCTTTTAACTATGAGTACAACCACTTGAACTATACACATCATATAGTGATGCCATCTTGGTTAAGTCATATAACTGAACTGTTAGAAAAGTAGTACATAAATGAAACAAGCAACCAACGAAATAAAATAACTGTCCGAATGCAATATACTTATCTTTGTTGTAATATTGTAATGGAAAGCAGATAAATAGATGAATAACCGTGGTCAGGGTCCCTCTAAATATGAATGTGATAGTAGAGAAGCAGAGACAGATGGGTAAAGGCAGAGACTGACACCTTGTATCCGTCAAACTTCACCATGCATCACTGAATTATACTGTAAATGTGATTACTTAAAAAAATCCTTGTATATGCTTATAAACCCCATCTGTGTATACATTTATACACCAGTGTATACATTTATACAGGAATGAGGGTCTTGGGAATTATTGTATTTATTCAGGAACAGGTTATTCCAGCATCCTCATTGTGTTGGCAGTCATTCACTCCCATGCCACGGTGTTTACAATCAAATACGCTGGCCTCTGTTCCTGTACACTGCAAGTCATCCAGCCAGATTCTACCTGTTCCTGAAACATATCATGCACAGCATTTGGTTTGCAACCCCATAAGGTATGATGATGTCAGCAGGGATGTTAATGAAGGAATTGTTAATAACTAAATCTTAGGAGAACTTTTTTTATGCATATTACAAGCAACAATCTGTCATGAATTATCATTAAAGAACGTTACAACTAATCTTACAACTAAACTGATTATACTGTTTTGTATTTGTACGTCCTTATGGTGCTGTTAGCCTTATATTTCAAGGCAATTATCTTTCACATGTGTGACTAATTAATGAATATAAGATTTTTTTAATAGAAGCATGACGAGTAGGTAGTGTCTTACCTGGTGGTGCCGTGAAAACTCGTGTAACTCGCTGGAAACCCAACATTTTACACAGCACTGTGGCGTCCATAGTGTCAAAGCTGTCATCACACACCGTGCCCCACTCTTCACTATACAGTACCTCTACTCTGCCTGAATTAGTAGAGCCAACCAAGCGCACTTCTAAATGAACAAACACAGGACAGACACAAATTAAATACCCTAGATTAGAACCTCTAAAGAAGATTTTAGAGACATTCAAATGGCCTGACACACACACACACACACACACACACACACACACACACACACACACACACACACACACACACACACACACACGAATACTGCAATAATACTGTTAGTCCATTAAAAGTATAGTTACTTTTACTAGCTCCTGCTTCTCCCTTATTTCCTTTAGGACCTTGTAGTCCTTGATCTCCCTTTTGCCCCTTTTGCCCCACAGAACCTAGAGGACAGAAATATATCCAGAAAAACACATTTACCATAGAACTAAAAAGTCTGATATTAAATACACCATTTGTCCTCATATACTGTATATGCTACTCATAATACACAAAGCAAAGAAAACTTTACACATACCTGGATCACCTTTTGGTCCCTGTAAACCACGAAAGCCTACAAGATCATTTGAGCAAGAAACTTGTAAGGAGTTCCTGAACATGCATAATAAATCTGAGAATAAACATTCACATGAGGGTACTCACCGGCATCTCCTTTACTGCCTTGTGCCCCTTTAGCTCCAGATAATCCTGCACATTAAGTATACAATAAATATACATTCATGATTTATACTTGATCATATTCTAATAATCGAGTACATTAACATAATGTCTGTAACATGATAATCAGTTGATTGTTTGCTTTACCAGTTAATCCTCTGTCTCCCTTTTGTCCCGGAACACCTGGAATACCTTGAGAAAATTGCATATTATTGTAAAACTTCATATCTACCCTATATGTGATCCAATCATAGCCATTGTTGCTTGTGCTCTTCTTACCTGCAGTGCGTTCACCCATATCTCCCTTTTCTCCAGGTGAACCTTTCTCTCCAGGGGGCCCTTGTGGCCCGCTTAGGCCCTGTGGTCCAGGAGACCCTGACAGTTTAAGAAAAAAGTTTACATTAACTGAGGTCTCAGTTGTTGTTGTTTTTTTGAGTTAGCAGGCCTTCAATTCAATAAACAGCCAATGCTCTGATACTGCTGACTACTGAGGATAAGATTTGCTCAGTTTTTTTGGATAGAAATCAGACAAGGAGTGCTGAGTAATCACATGTACAATTCACTATTTTTATGGCAATAATGCAAAAAAAGTTGCAATTACTGACATTTCTATGTCATCTGATAATTCTAATGGAAACTTGAAGAAGCACAGTAGGACAGAGTCAAGATTTTAACACTGCACTATTGTATTGCTTAGAGATTAGAGACATTAGAGACATTCTGCACCCTTTGAGATAAAGTCCTCAGTGTGCAATTGATACTGCTACGTACAGTAGGGGATACCTAAAAGAGATACTTCTAGCTGACTCTGTTATAAATGATCATATGCTATGCAAGATAGGGAGGGTAAGCAGGTTTTCACACTTTCTTCTTGGCCCATGTTTGGTCTAGTGAATAGTACATACAAAGGGCCTATCAGTAAAGTTAATAAGAAGTGAAAGCATGGTCTGTGTGGTGGCTCCAGTGTAGTCAGTAAGGTAGCCTAGAAAACTCCATCGTTCATCAGCTGTTGCAGCCTACATAACCAACGTTGTGTTGCACTCAGTCTCATTTGTTTCTCATCTGGAGAGTTGCACAGTCAGAGCGAAAATGAAAATTTTCCCTGAATTTCATTCTTAAAAATCCTATATATTTTTATGAATATCTCGTGGGAGGCCAGGCTCGATTCCCATCTCTGTGCATGGAGTTTGCATGTTCTTCTCATACTTGGTGGGTTTCCTCTGGGTACTCCTGTTTCCTCACACAGTCCACAGACCTGCAGATTTGGCTAATTTGCGCTCCCAACAAATTGCCCGTAATGTGTGAGTGTGTGCCCTACAATGGATTGGCACCCTGTTCAGGATGGACCCCCCTCATGCCCTAAGTATCCAGGCATAGACTGCAGGCTCCCTGCTACCCTGAATACAGGATAAAGCGGTATAGACGATGAGTGAGTGAGTGAGTGAGTGAGTGAGTGAGATCTGGGAGCACATTTGTCACATGTGTAAAGAAAAAGTTGATGCATTGAAATGAAAACTCCCTGTATAACAAGGATATTGATGTATCTCAGACAGCCTGCTCATTTTTGATTCAATTACTTTTTCCATTCCACTTCTCCTCCTTTAATTCTTCAGAGTGTTTCAACAAAAAAAGAGTTTTTCCAGAAAATTAATGATCTAAGATTTTTGTCTTGGCACTAATGTACGCTATCTGTCTAAATACAAACATGTATTTAGATATGAGATAAGAGATGGAACATTATCTCATACTCACCTCTTGGCCCTGAAACACCTTGTGGTCCTTGGAACCCTGGCGGTCCTTGATCACCTGTTGGTCCACGGTTGCCTTGTGGCCCAGCATTACCTGGTTCTCCTTTCTGACCATTTTCACCAGGAGTACCTGGAGAGAATAGACAATGATTAGATTAAATAATTAATGTTATGTAAATGCAATATTTAAAAATTGTTTTTTTTTTTTTTTTAAACACAACTCAAAAACCATCAAGTGATTTTAAATGATCAATATAGAGATGTATAACAATTGAAAACATTTTAGGTGAATACAAACCATTAGAACCATCAAGTCCTTTTTCTCCCTTAATACCAGGGTCACCTGGAGACAGAAAAGGAGAGAGATGACGGAGATTATTGAGAGGTGTACAGTACATGGGAGGAAAGATAAATGCAGTAAAAAATCTGCAGTGTCTTTATAGAATCATACTACTAAAATATGACTAAACATACAACTAAATTACAAATCCTTATGGTTCATATTAGACTTGCAGTAGATCTAGGTGGTGGGGATCTTATGGTTTTCAGTTGTCCTTCATCTGGCTAAAATTCTCTTTAAATTAAATAATGTTAGCATTATTTAAATCTTAACAATGAATAGTTAAATGTTTTTTTTAAGGATTTATATGGACTCATCATTATTACCAGAAGGTGAAATTAATTAGAAATGTAGTAATTTATGGGTATGCAATATTGAGATGTGTTTGCTATTTATGCTTTGTAAAGTCTTCATGCCGGTTCTAATCTGAGGTGCTGTAATTTGGTAATGTTTGAGGCTGGTAGATCCAAATGAACTTCTCCTCTGAAGAAGTGGTAAATTTGTATCTTCCTTTCCTGGGATTTCTTCATGAGAACCAGTTTCATTATGGTGCTAATGTTTTGTAAATACCTGACAATACTGTTCTTGCAAGAACTATTCCAGAACAGGAATAACAACTAGCGTGGTTGTTGTTGTAACTTATTTACCTAATGACATGTGTGTTATTTCATAGTTTAGAAACTTCTACTATTGTTTGAGAATGTAGAAAAAAAAATTCAAACTTGTGTCTAGTCATTTGACTGGTGTGTCTAAACTTTTGACAGGTACTGCATATATGCATGTAATGCCTTAGTACCAGGGGGGCCTGAGATCCCAGATGGGCCTACTGGTCCTGTGATGCCTGTCTCTCCCTTTTCTCCCTTTGGACCTATGGCTCCAGGCTCACCCATTCCACCTGTACAAAGTATAAACACAAATACATACGAATTTGCATAGCAGGTACATAAAGCAAGGTTGTAGCGCAATAAACACAAAAACACAGACAGACACAAACTGACCTCGTGAACCTGGGTCTCCTTTAAGTCCTGGAGCTCCATCTAAACCTTTATCACCAGGTAGACCTAACAAAAACAGGCATAGGGCAACATTTAGGACTATAATTAGGTTATAAAAGGTATTGTTTTTTTTTTTTTTGTAAATGTAAGTAAAATTTTAAAGTATTTAAAAAATAAAAGTATTAGAATTCTTCTAGAAACAGATTTAAATAGTTAAAGTACAAAGGAAAATAAAGGTGCATTTAAAAAAATAAACCAAATAATAATCTGTTTTTAAATTACTATTACTTCAATGATCAATACTTCTAATAAACATCATTTTTATACGGTCATGACAACACACAACCTGTTGAAAATAGCTGTGCTAGTAGCTAATAAATAATGCAAAGTATAACTTGGAATCTCGTAGTACAATGGTATAATCCCAGTACAGTACTGGACACTAGGGGGCAGTAAATACCACCTTTAGTGAGGGGAATTTGATCTTGAGGTAATTTGGACAGTTTAAATTTCAACAAGTCTACATAGAATAGAAACGTAAAGTCATATATTGTGGGTATATAACGTAAAGTCATATATTTCTGGCTATTTCTAGGAAGGAGGAAAATATATGGGTGCTGAAGAGCAGAATACAGGTTTGACAAAAAAACCTTGCAATCCCCTGACTCCTGGTGGTCCAGGAGGTCCCGGAGGACCAGGAAGTCCTGGAAGGGCTATGAACAAGAAAACAAAGGGCATATTATAACTGAATTACTATAATTTATACTTTACAATAACACTACAAAGCATTTATGTCTCTTAACAGTGAAAGATGCTATTTTAAAGAATTAACAGAGAGAGAGAGAGAGAGAGAGAGAGAGAGAGAGAGAGAGACCTTTTGCCTGATTGATGCTGTCCACCTGATTTTGTAACTGAAGAGCACTGGAATTGAGTAGGTACATTTGAAACATCAGAGACTCCAGACCTCTCTCATCCCCACAGAGTTTGGACAGGCAATGCTATAGGATGGAAAGAATTTAATTAACGCTGTTTTTGTTTGTTTGTGTGTGAATGTTTGCGAGTTTGTGTGTGAGTATGTCTACCTGATCGAAATGAGACTGTTGTTTTAATGTGGAGGCAAATTCTTGGTTATCTGCATTTTCTTTTTTTGTCTGTTCAGAGTGAACCCATGCCTCTAGAGTGAAGACTACATACACACATAAATATAAATATAAAATATTATAATGTTAGCATTTTTTAAATATCATATAGTATTTAAAATTAAAACACATTTCAAGTTTATAATTAAAATACATTATTTGTTTAAATATACTGTACGTCCTATGATTAAAATGGTATTTTAAAAATATTATTACTGATATTGGCACATTAAAATCCAAATCACTTTATTACTTTATTATTGTTTATGAGGCCCATAAACAAGTATATATAATACTTGTATTAATACTTGTAGATTTTAGACTAAAAATTAACAGACAAGTATAATATTCTCTCTCTTTCTCTCATTCACTCTCCATACTACTGATCCTCTACAGGGTCACGGGGGTCCCTGGAGCCTATCCCACGGAACCTGGGGAACTACCCGGGTTACAGCCTTGACAGAGTGCCAATCCATTGCAGGGCACAAGCACATACTCGCTCACATATTATGCGCAATTTGGAAATTAGAATACACAGTTAATGTACTCTGCATGTCTTTGGACTGTGGGAGGAAACCAGAGTACCTGGAGAAAACCTACCAAGCACAGGGACTCGAAGTCTTGATAACAGGACCTGAACTCTGGAGTTGCAAGTCCACAGTGCTAACTACTATGGCACCATGCCTCCACAATGACATTATGTTAAATTTATTTCAGCAGAGGCGGCACAGAGGTGTAGTGGTTAGCACTGTCGCCTTGCACCGCCAGGGTCCGGGTTCGATCCCCGGCCAGGCGCGATTCCTGTCTCTGTGTGCATGGAGTTTGCATGTTCTCCCCGTGCTTGGTGGGTTTCCTCTCACAGTCCAAAGACATGTAGGTTAGGCTAATTGGCGTTCCCAAATTGCCTGTAGTGTGTGAGTGAGTGCATGTGTGTGTGTCTGTGCCCTGCGATGGATTGGCACCCTGTCTAGGGTGTACCCTGCCATGTGCCCTAAGTCTCCTGGGATAAACGGTATAGATGATGAGTGAGTGAAGGTTATTTCAGCGTCTTCCATTAGCAGATATGATATTTGAACAAGCATTTTACAGTCTTTACACACAAATGGGGCTTTACCTTTGTAAGTTAGAAAGACATTGAGTCCTAGTAGTAGAAGTAAAAATATAATCACTGTAGTGCTGCATGCCCTTCTTGATGACTTATTAGGTTTAACTTCTGCAAAACCATAAGAACAGGATAGCACATACTGTCAGGATGATGGCAAATCAAAACTTTGTGATCTGCTGTGATCTGCCCAACTACATTTTATAATAATAATAATAACAATAATAATAATAATAATAATAATAATAATAATAATAATAATAATAATAATAACATTTAAAAAATCCACAAAACAACATAATTGTCTGTAAACCTTCCCAGTCTCTGCTTCTCAGAACCATTTCTGAACATTTTCCAAACAAGTAAATTGTTCTACTTTTTCCAAAGCTAACTTGCCTTGAAAGTTTCTCTTTAAGCAAATGAGTAAAAAAAACATCGAGACCATTGTCATTTCTAGTGATTAAACTCTTAATAAGATGTTTAACCAAACAGAACAATTAAACCTAATGGATAGATTAATAAGATAATCATTTAAACAACATTTTTATATTTTTGTCTGATTTATATGTTATTTGGAATTGTGCTGGTCCTATCTGTATTAGTATAAAATCCTTTGATCTTCTGTCTTAAAATTTTAGCAAGAAACAATTTCTGATCAACATCATGCATTTCTTACTGTACGATTATAATAATTCTTTTGCCAATATTAGACATATTTAGCTATTTAAAAGCTTTAAAGTTTCTTTCTCTTTTCACTTATAATTTTGGTTATTTCTAGAACTTACTTAATATAATGAGCAAGTTATCTCCCAACAGATTTTTAACATTTAAAAAGGTAAAATATGTCTAGAAATAGGCTTTTAAACCCAATATTTGGTTTACTGTAATCTTGTAATAAGAAACAGTAAATATGTTTGACTAGATTCAAGACATTTAACTTGCTAGGAAGTCATTTATTGCAGTACGCCAGTGATATATGCAAACCCTGTGCAGTTCTGCTATAAATGCTTCTGATACTCACCATTTGTCTGGAAATCATAACGGCCAGAACTGGAGAAATTCATGTCTGCACCATAGAGCAGGTTTTCTTTGCCTAATATTGTGTCTTTGTCCTGATTTCCATCCAGTGCTGTCTCCATCTTCTTCACTACATCAATCAGAGGAAGAGAGTCGAGACCGCATGACAAAACTGTAGATTTAAACAGTTCTCACAAGCTGACTCGACAACTTGGAAGTCATTTCCTCCAAGACTTTATCTTAGAAAAAGGAACTAAAACATCCCTCTTACAAACAGCACAGTTCTGTTTTTCCAGCATTATGTACACATTTTGATTCCATACTGTCCATATTCATAATGTAATAATATTATCAGCATCACTAACATTTAGAGAGAATTAAGGAACATTCTAGAATGTAAAACCAGGAGTTTCACAGCTTTCAAATCATTACAAAACTTTAAACTGATGGATGGATGGATGAATGGACGGATGGATGGATGGAAATTAATTAAATAACCACAGTTTACATAAAACTTCCAGGCCTAAATTAGTGTCTTAATGTAAGCCCTGACATAGATCCTAATGAGTATATTAATTATAGAAATTATAAATCATGTGGGCATGATTGTAAAAAATGCTTTTAAAAAAGGCCAAATATAATGTGAGGTTTGTGACAATGATTATGGTTACAGAGAACAGAAGCTGTCCTACTGAGAATAGCCAAAGTAAGATAATGCTCTGTAAGCATTATTAATTGTAAACATGAGGCAATCCTAAAAGTAGAGTGACATGCTGATTCAGCATATTAGAAGTCAACTGACTGTGGGCGCAACACATAATTATTATTTTTTTAAATCGGACTTCATGGGCCAGAATTCAATCCCTATTGAAGGTAAGAGTGAAGTGTGGAGGGCGTTAAAGAGGATGAAGAGTGGAAAGGCAGTTGATCCTGATTACATACCTGTGGAGGTATGGATGTGCTTAGGAGAGGTGGCAGTAGAGTTTCTGTATAGTCTGTTTAACAAGATTTTGGAGAGTAAGAGGATCAAAGAGGAATGGAGAACAAGGGGGGTGTGCAGAGTTGTGGCAACTACAGAGGAATAAAGCTGATGAGCCATGCAATGAAGCTTTGGGAAAGTATTTCCTTCTGTGGTATTGTATGAGGAAGTCTGGAGTGGCAGAGAAGTATGTTAGAGTGGTGCAGGACATGTATGAGAGCTTTCTTGTTTGCTATGGTGATGGGCAGGATGACAGATGAGGTTAGACCGGACCTCATCCATTACATGGACTATGTTGTTTGCCGATGACTGTCCTTAGTAGCGAAAGCAGGGAACAGGTGGAGGAAAATGTAGAGAGGTGAAGGTATGCTCTGGAAAGCAGAGGAATGAAAGTTAGTCGAATACATGTGGAATGTTGGGTCTACAGGGAGCAGAGGTAAAGCAGGTGCTGGACTTTAAGAACTTGGTAAGAAAAGAGGTGAAGAGTCATGTACAGGCAGGTTGGAATTGGTGGAGAAAAGTGACAGGTGTGTTATGTGATTAAAAAATGTCAGCGAGAATTAAAGGAAAGGTGTACAAGACAGTGGTGAGACCAGCAATGCTCTATGGCTTAGAAACAGTGGCATTAAAGAAAAGACAGGAGGCAGAGCTGGAGGTAGCAGAGATGAAGATGTTGAGGTTTTCTTGAAAGTGACAAAGATGGATCCAATAAAAAATGAGTCCATCAGAGAAACAACCCATGTGAGATGTTTTGGAGACAAAGTCAGAGTGGCCAGATTGAGGTGGTTTGGACATGTTTAGAGAAGAGATTGTAACTATATGTAAAAATGTAGTTAGAAGGATGTTGAGGCTGGAGGGCTAGAGAAAGACCAAAGAGGAGACTTATGGATCCAATTAGAGAGGACATGAAATAGATCCGGAGGATAGGGTGGGATGGAGGCAGATGAATCGCTGTGACAACCCCTGAAAGGGAACAGCCGAAAGACAAAGAAAGAAAGAAAAAGAGTGCTTCAGTGAGCCTTGGCTGCCCATGACCCTTTCCTCCATCCACCATTTTCGTTTTCTTTGGGATACTTATAGTAGAGCTTGACCAGTGCATATTGAGAAACATGATACAATAACTGCTGTTTTGTAGTTGCTCAGACCCAGTCGTCTATCCATTACTATTTGGCTCTTATCAGAGTTACTCAAATCTTTATATTTGCCCATTTTTTTGTGTTCTCAAAACATCAACTTTTGGAACAAAATGTTCACTTGCTGCCTAATATATCCACCCAATTCAAAGTGGCATTATAACGAGATATTGTAACTGTAGGTACTATAACAAGGCCCAAATTGTCATGGCTAGACAACCGGAACTCCAAAACAGCAGCTCTTGTGGAATGTTCCCCGTATGCAGTGGTCAGGAGCTACCAAAAGTGGTCCAAGGAAGAAAAAAAAAACAGTGAACTGGTGGCAGATTCATGGCCAAGGCTCATCGATGCATGTAGGTAGAGAAGGCTAGCCTGTGCAGTCCAATCAAATAGAAGAACAGAATTAAATAATACACACAGATTTTTACAACTATTATACACTTCATGGGTAAAAAAGTATAATATTTAGTTAGACCACATTTAGCTTTGCTTTAAGGTGCAATCTTGTCTTGTCTGCAATCTTGTTTTGATGATGAGTCTTCTCTATTCACAGTCCTATTCAGTACATTTAGAGCAGAGTCAGCTGACCTTATTGCCACATAATGTTGTTGAGCCTAGTCTTGACCAATTGAAGCAACACTGCCTCCAGAGGCTTGTACAGTGGCACTATGCATGATGTGTGCATCGCTTCATGTACGTCCCTTCTTTCCCTGACATCAATCTGGAATAGGTTTATCAGACCATATGACCTTTTTTAAAATGCTACTGCTTTCAACATTAATAATATCTTTGACTTCTACAGTAAATTATTTTTGAATGCAACCTCACCAAGTGTTTAAGTCATCTCTGATCATAGTTGTAAATGATTTTTTCGCAACTACATTTCTTCTGAAAAGTTGAAACCCATTTATCTTCTAGGGTTTACTGTAGTAGTGTGTTGTGCAGTTCCTAACTTTCTTGCAGCAATTTCATCAATCTCCTTAGTTGTTGCTTGATGTCACCCATTAATTGCCCCTTTTGAACCACAGCAACATCTTTTCCATCCCCATGGGATATGTCTTCTGACATGAATGTTTAACAAATAAAAAGCTACTCAATACATGAGTTTGGGCTAAAAGAATGGTTGGCTGTTAAACATTTTAATCACTGTAGTAATTATCCAATCAAATACTCCTAAATGTTTGCTTATTTAAAACTAAACAGCACTTTAGTATAACTTGCCATTTAAAAGTTTGGACACACCTTCCAATTCAATATTATTTTGTGATACACTTTCAACATTCTAGAGCACTCACTCACTCAGTGGTCAGGGTCACCGGGGGCCTGGACCTTATCCCAGGAGACTTGGGGCACATGGCAGGGTACACGATCGCAGGGCACAGACACACACGCTCATTCATTCACACACTACGGACAATTTGGGAATGCCAGTTAACCTAACCTACATGTCTTTGGACTGTGGGAGGAAACCGGAGTACCCGGAGGAAACTCACCAAGCACGGGGAGAACATGCAAACTCCATGCACACAGAGACGGAAATCGAGCCTGGCCAGGGATCGAACCCGGACCCTGGTGGTGCAAGGCAACAGTGCTAACCACTACACCACCGTGTACAGCAACTACAACAGCAACTACAACAACAACAACAACAATAGTCAGTTGTTATTTTAAGACAGCAAGGTCAGCTGCTCTGGAATAGTTTTTGCAAGAACAGTATTGTCAAATGCATTTGCAACAATGATCAAGCACCATGATGAAACTGTCTTTCATTACCAGCCTCAAAAAGCACAAATTAATGGCACCAATTAACATAGCATTAGTAGCAGACACATCTCAATATCAACTGTTCAGAAATTATTATTGCACACTTTAGGTGCCTTCAGGATTTTTTTTTTTTTTTTTTTTACAAATGAAGAAAAAATTAAAAAATCAGAAAAGACCTGTGTACTTGTCTCAACATATGGCATTTCAACAAGGAACACCTAAGATCTGCATGTTTGTATTATTGCATTACTGTGTAAAATTGGGTAATTATGGTTAAGACAGCGTAAACAAGCCAGGAAAACTGAACAATCCAATCTGTCAATATAGCCTGTAGGACACGTGCTTACTGATCAGTAGTCTCTGAAGTCTCTTGAGTGCTCTGAAAATGTGACCTTGTTTACTCTAACTGCATGTCATTGATTTGTTTATACATTTCTCTGGTTGTACATTTGATGAGAGCAGCACTCAGTTGCTGATGTGTGTGTTTTTTGCTGATGATCTGGGGTGACCCTGTCAGAGTTCATCTAAGAGCTCAGAGCAGGGGAGGCTCTCTTCCTTTAGAATATTCAGGACACACAGTCATTCATTACTAATTAATTAATCAAATTCATGTGCACATTCTCATGTACACAATATTTGATGTTTCATTTATCAATATCTTAGAATGTGTGTAAATAAAAAAAAAATCAACCACATAAAAGTATACTAAATACACTTTAAATTTGGTCTTTGTTATAATTAATACCAACTTCAAGAATCCTAGACATTATTCTGGCCCCAAGTACATGCTAAGATTTAATAGACATATACTGTAAGCTTCAGTGTTAATTCTGCTCAGGGTCCTTTTTTTTCACCTGGGTCAGTAAAATTTGTTAGGTAGCATTTGCCTCTTCCATTATTTCAGTAGCCTCCCTGTAAGTAGTCTACACAATTAAACATGGGTACAGCAAAGCATACAGAATACAGTAAGGTTCAAGGATGCACTAAAACCTTATAATTGTAGGCTTATTATAAAAACAATGTTGTCATGGTGTGGAACACAAACTAAATGTGTAAGAGTTCACAACTCTTTCACTCAGTATGTTAGCTAGTTAGCTAGATCACTTCTAGTCCTACCTTGACAATTGGGCAAATCCCAGAGGCTTGAATAGAAGCCAAAGAATCTGCAGCCCAGAGACAAAGAGGCTGGTATCTGTTGCCCAAGTAACCGGCAGTCACTTTGGTGCATTAACTAAGCTAACTGTTTGGAAGGTGGAACTGTTTTGTTTCTGTCCTTCTCATGTGGGGTGTAGCTCAGTTGTGATATGGTGTGACTGACAGCCTAAAAGATTATGCTTAAATTAGAAAATCAATGCACTTTTTTGTGTTTGTAATAGAGTAGTTGTACTTTGTTACTTACCACTGTTGCCTGAGAATGACCCTCTCTTCTAAAGCCCCTTACTGCACCTTGCTGATAAGTACATTACAAACCCAGAGCATGTGATACTCTATGGAACATAAGTACAAGAATGTAAACCATTTACATGATGTGATAGTAGCAGCACATCCAAAATACAGAAAAGTTCCTGTGGCATTGCTTAACAGGGCTCAAAAGTAGCCAGAGTTTCAGCACTGCAAAATTTTTGTTCAGCAGCAATTCTGTGATTAATCATCCATTATTCTCATATTTAGCATCTGCACTCTCACTGACACTGATGGAACATCTAGTGATGCAGCATGTGCAGAAATAAAGAAATGTACACGTTCAGTAAATAAAAGCTTGATTTAGCTTTGTGATCAATGCAATGTAATTAATACCATAATCACTTGATATTTATAATTATGTATGTACACAAAATATTTCCACATATACTGTTTATACCATGCTTCATTTAAATGGAAACATATGGCTCCTTCTATTATTGCCTCTGCAGATCCAAATGCATGAGATTTACAGGCTTAAACCAAAGTAGAAAATTTTATGGATGTTCACACAAGCCAATCTAAACTGACATCCACTTTACTTCACAACCATTTAAAGCCCTCCAGAGTAATGATAAAACAGTAAAAAAAAAAAAAAACTCATAATAGGTTAGTTTAGTGTGCATTTGGGAATACTTGCTCACACGTATTGTACCACAATCACAGAGTTGCAGGAAACAAAGAAAGCTAAAATATCTAATATGGAACCACAAACACCATATGAGGTACAGTACTCACAAAAAACAGAGGTAGGTTTGGGGCTGGAAATAGGGTTGGGGGAGGGTGGGGGTTGATATGTGGCAGGGGGTTTCACTTACCTGTAGGGTGCCGAACAGATTAGGGCTGCGGCTGCCTATAGTGATCTGGATTGATGGTGTAAACCATACCATATGCTGCACACTAAATCAAGAACGGCTGCAGGGATGAAGGTCAAGTAGGCAACACTAAAAAATGCATAACTGATCCTTACTTAAATAGAGAAAAACTATTTTTTTCTGATTAAATGTTATGAAAAAAAAAGTTCTTTGATACAAACAAACAAAACAAAATAACAAAACAAGAATTTGTTTATTGATGGAAAAAAGCATACCCTTTGCTTTAAGCTAAATATGGACAAGATTAGATAATACTGTGTTATAATAATACAGGTGAATGTTGTTGGATAAGAGTCAAATATAATGGCATGTCAAACAAGATACTGACAACAAAATGACCTCAGAAAAAAAACTGAAACTATTTTATATAAATGTGGACATCCTCTTAAAATTTTATTGTTTACAGTCTGCCTTTTAAGTTATTTGAAGATACATACATTTAAGAATAATGTAATGTAATCTCTTATAATAACACAATTTTATTTAATGTAAGGTTAGGAATATTTATGTACTTGTAGGGGTGGCAATAATATTGACCACTTCTGTACTTTACATTTTTCAATAGCTTCATAGCTCTAGTAAATCCGACCTGTTGTTTCTAATCCACTATTTTGTGCACTATTCTGTTTGTTATCAATAATATTTATGAATGATTGTTAACGAATGTTGATTTATCACATGTAATGAAATGACCTTAGCTATGATCTTATTCAAGTTCAAAGCGACTAGCTCTGTTGTGCTGCATTTGCTAGACTGTTAACCAATTATATCTATGCTTGTCAACCTTGATCAAATATCATAAAGAAGCATTAAGGAAAAGCTATGAACTTTTTGTGCAAAATCTACGATCGTGTTTCAGGGTTACAAATAATTGACATAATATGCGACCAAATTCCATTAAATGTACATAATAGCATTCAAGAAAGGCACTAAGAAACACACTACAGTCATTTAGAGTTTAATCTTTGAGTGGATGACTGGCATCCTTCTAGCCGATTTAATAGTTTACACAGATTAATCTGCCAGTGTGATTCAGTGGCACACTGGGTAAATGTGTGAGATGTATTATTATGATTATGATATTAAAGTCTATAAACATATTTTCTTTACAAAAACATGTTTATTTTAGGAAAATAAAATGAATATTTTCTACCCTGTAGGATTATCCTAATGATTACATTTAAGCTTTCAGAACATTTGATGTGTTTGCCAAAGTTTGGGCATTAATTAAGCTTTAATTACTTAGTGACACACCTTAGAATGCATAATTGTTATTTTTGTTTACTGACATCTAAGAATATTTTTAGCTCGTTTAAATTTGCATGTACAGTATGTTCTTGGAAAATAGCTGATTATTTTGCATTCCTTCACCTTCATTTATTTACCCCTTGGTTTAGGGTTTGGGCAGATCCAGAGCAGATTTTGATTACACTGGGCCTGAG
Organism: Clarias magur; assembly: GCA_013621035.1. Lineage (NCBI taxonomy): Eukaryota > Metazoa > Chordata > Actinopteri > Siluriformes > Clariidae > Clarias > Clarias magur. Next base: position 1,506,733 of record QNUK01000062.1, on the reverse strand, counting down.
GTGAACATACACCATGTATGAGACTCTAGCCCATTATAGCATACCATGCACACTCATTCAGGCACTCATTTACTTCTAAAGGAACATATTCTCTGCATTTTATCCAAGACTATAAAATACTTTTTTGGTGATCCTTGTACCAGCAACATATATAATAAACATGATCATGTTGAGTCAGGAAACAAATGTCACCTAACTTCCTAAAATATACAGGAAATATCACAGGAAATGTTGCTGTTTCATTAGATCTCACCAGAAGCTAAACAAATAGAAGGAACAGAAAGTGTTCAGTGAACTTGTTTCATCGTGATCAATCTTTATTGTAGGAGGTCATTTCACAGGTCAGTATTTGGTGAGAAACGTGATTTGTCTTTTAGTACCAATGAGCCAAATGAGTTCACCAATGTTTGAATTCAGATTTGAATTACAGTATGGACTTTTTATTGAAGGGAACGAATTTCATATAAGTTAATAAATGAAAACCTAATAATTAAAACTCAGTAAAGAAATTTATATATATAAAACACAAAAGAGAAAGACTAACCATGTCAAAATCTAGTGCTGCCAGGGGGTATAACATGGCAATGTTAATATTATATATGTCAATATTTAATTACTGTGAATTGTCTGTAAAACAAGTAAGTTCCTTTTACCACTTCTGTTATAGCAGATATAAGCTATTTATATAGCAGATGTAACCATTTTGTCATGATATTGAGAAATTGTTACACTAAAAAAATGAATGGCTCCCTTCACCACATCTTTGTCAATTAAAAGCATATTTGCAATCTGTTTATTAATAGCCTCAGAATATGTGGCATGCCCACTATATACATTACGTCCATGTGAATAATGACTTATAAAATCTATGTTGTTACTATACAACTAATAGCTTATCTAAAAAGCACATTAATATAAATCTGTTCTATAAATCTGACAATATTTCAATGCATTATATGAATTGAAACATCATTCATGTCTGAACAATTAAAACTGAGAATTCAATAGCATTGTTGTATACATGAGGCTTTTGACAGCAAAATGCTGGGTGACTGCAATGGCACTAATAGAGAGTAAACATACTCTTTCCTCACTTCAACATTCTCCAAAAACCTACAGTATGTAAATCATTTACAGCAACTGCAAAAAGAGGCAACTTGATTATTTTGCTAGAATGTGTCACCTTTTGATTAAAAATGTGAATGCCACGTGTCACAGTTTTTCGAAGCTTCTAAGTTTATAAGTTATATAGTGTTTTTCATATTAAATATTTTGTTATAGATAACCTTGTGTTGCAAATAATAATAATCTGTCCAAATGAGAAAAAAGTCTAAAAAGGTGTTTATTGCATTTGCTGTTAATCTATTCATATGCCAGCCAGGGGGTTTAGAAGACCATGTAGTATCTCCAGCACTTCAGATGTTGTGCCATATACAATACTGTATATTGATTGAAACTTTGTCGTCCCCCCCCAAAAAATTCTCTTGTTATAGTTTTGTCTATGTTTTTTCCCCAATGTACATCATAAGTATAGTTGTAACACAGTGCTTAAAGACAAACAGCTTGGTCAGAATCTTTTGTGTCTCCAGGACCAACAATTTTGTTTAAAGACCTCTTTTTATTGGTTACCCCTCTGTGTGGCAGGAAGCTTAGAATAAAGGGCTGTATGAATAAAGGGCTGTATGAAAAAAGGGCTGTATGAATAAAGGGCTGTCTGTTCAGTAGGGGTAGCAAGTCACTTTTAATGACCTGCCTCCTATAATTCAGAGAGACACACACACACTCCCGTCTGATCCAGTTTAACATAATAAAAATGAAAAATTCTAATACGACCCAACACTGCATATTTTTATTCCCTGTGCTGCTACTCTGCCAAGTCTTTTTAGCCGTGTTATGTGACTAACAGTAGTATGTGCAGTTTATTAGTATTATGTAAAGTGTCATTCCATACAAGGACTTTCAAAGGTACAGTGTAAACTAAAGATGTGATTTGCATTCTGATTCCCTTTTGGCCATGTGTCCAGCTGGGAGGCTCTCCCTCTCTCTTCTTCACTCTCTTATCTCTTCTGTATTGCTTAATTTAATATGACATTTGTGTGCATGTCCATGTGTGTCTGCGCTGCAGGGCCAGACTGCTGAGAGAGACAGTGTGTGTGTGTGTGTGTGTGTGTGTGTGTGTGTGTGTGTGTGTGTGTGTGTGTGTGTGTGTGTGTGTATAAAAGAAAGAGAGCGTGAGTGAGAAAAGGATGCTTGTTTATCAGGCCTATTTGGAATGACCTCTTTCTTGTATGGAAAACAAATCAGGGATTATCAAGGAAACATGTAGGTAAACCCTAACGTGAGAGCTGAAAGAAGAAGAAGGAGCAGAATAAAAGAGAAAGAGAAGGACAAAGAAAGAAGTCAATGGCTCTGTAAGTCGTTGAGAATCTTTGGATTAAATACCTAATAGAGCTTTCACTTCTTCTTCTCATTCTCCTGTTTTAGGAGTAGAAGTATGTATGAGAAAGGAGAAGAGTACTTTGGTCTGTCTCTTTAGATCAGAGGGTTCAGCCATCAGTGCAGGACACTGGATGGGGCAAAAGCGGTGATGTGGAGCGTGTGCTGTTGTTTTATTCGCTGTGACAGCAGTTGAATGTGTTGTCTGTCACCGTCAGTGCCCAGATGTCAAAGAGATCCATAAAACACACCTGTGTCCTCTCTCTCTCTCTCTCTCTCTCTCTCTCTCTCTCGCTCTCTCTCTCTTACAGACATCCACACCCACACAGCTATCTGTTCTAACAACCTAGAGGAATTAAAAAATAAACACAAACCATTCATGGGCATCACTGTTTAGCAACATTGTTGCAGTGTTCACTGTGACTTGCCCAATTATTATGATTTTTTTTAATTCCATGGCACTTTAGGGGAAGAATTAATTTGGTGAATAGCGCAACAAGGCAGAAAAAAAAGAATGTGCATTTACTCAAAGTTCATACAAAAACATAGGGCACATCATGGACATGTTTATCAATTGTATGAAAACCTCGATTGTTATACTCGGGTATTATCTTGTAGTATTTAAAATAATGAAATGAAATACTTGTAGTCTTAATGATCACATCTTTAATTACTTTTAACTTTAAGTTAGTAGTTACATACACTATATGGCCAGAAATATGTGGACACCTAACCATCACACTCATGTATGTGAGTGTTTAGTTTAAAATGAGTGAACTGGAAAATTCGACCTCTGTGCTATAACACACTTGCCTATAACCAACTGCCTATTGACTGGCAGAGACACAAACACATACATACACACACACAATCGAGTTTCTGAATGTTCTCTTGTGTATTCAAAGGACAAAGAGGTATATAACTTCCAAGTAAATTATCGAGTGAATACAAAATACTTCTGTACTGCTGTAAGTCCATCTGTTTCTACATCAAAGAGCATAAGATAATCACATGTCCTTAAGAAATCTGTTCTGATGAATCATAAATTACAATGTCATATAATGAATGCAGAGGAGCTCATGAACAACGAGAGAGAGGGAAGCATGGGAAAGTTATTACAGGAAACAGAAAACACTAACAGTGAGTTTCCAAACTCATTGTATGAAAGAAGTTGTGTGGTCTGAACAGTTAATGACTTTTGGAATAAGTTGGAATGCTAACTGCATGCCAGATCCTCTCACCCTACCAAAGTGCCCAACTTTTAGCCATGGTCCAATGATCAGTTATCCACAAACATTTGGCAAACATATTCTGTATGCCTGCAAGTACAAAGATAATTAGCATTTCTAAAACTTTTTTAAATCTACTGGGAATTTTTAGCACTTAAATGGTAGAGTATGGTCTGTACCAAGTGACAGTTCTGTCCGGACACTGATGGGTTTTTTTTTCCTGATAAATCAGAATAATTAATATACCAGTAATCTAGAGCTTGTATTCCTCGAGGAGGGAGAAGAGAACCAATGTTTTAACACATCATAAAGATAAAGAGACTGTATTGTCATTGTAGGGATACAACAAAATTTGTTTGGTAACTCTCAGAGACCAGCAGCAATAAGAAACTTAATAACAAACACAAGATAATTACACTAAAATATAATAAATATACAATATACAATATATACAATGTACTGTATGTGAAGTAGGTCCTGGATCTTAGTGCAAACAGTAGAATGTAAACAGTGCAAACATGATTGTCCGAGACAAGAAAATATTTCACAAGTTATGCTAGGTTGACCGATTAAAAGAACTTGTATTGATTTGCATTGACTCTTTGATCTAAGTGGCGAGACATGGACATACTGTAATGCATGCAAGCAAAACACCCTCCAAAGCATTTGATCTGTCACCCATCTGTTTATTTTAAAAAAGGTTAATGTTTATCATGACCAGCATGTAGATAGTCCAGTCTGCATGAATTGCAAGTAATTTAATGATGTTAACAAAAACAGATTGTTCTTCAATGGTGATTGTGCGATTGGGAAACTGGGAACAGGGAAATGCTTTTTGACACTAGATAGCACTTTAGCCAGTGTCAAACATTACCCATATACGCTAAACTCTGTGTATTTACTAGCGTGGCAGTTGAGCATGACAGGACAGTTAACACAGTTCAACAAGATTAACAAGATAGCTAATTTTCAAATACCGCACCTGTTGGATAATTAGCTATTTTTTAGCTATAGGCCAAAAAAGAAAAAAAAGAAAACAAGAAATAGCATTGGAAGAATTTTTATTTTAATAATTGAAATATTTAGTACTTGTCATTTTTGTACTGTAAGTCACCACTCCAAGTAACCTCATAAAATTCACTCTAATTTGTCAAATTCAAGAACTGATTTGCCTAGACCCACAGTTGCACTAGGATTTAAATATGTCTGGGCTTTGTAGAATCAGCAATGGGTTTATAATGAAGCTCTGGGAAGTACAGTGGAAGAAAAACACTTTGTGAAAGCAGAACATGCTAAGTGATAAAATTAGATCAGTTATTATAAAAGAAAAGATGGAGGAGTGTGTTAACTCTATGCATCATTCATGCATGTGAGTGTAGAGATTTGAATGTTTTTGATATTGGCGTCTAAGTAGTTTTGCTATGTATGCCAATACAATCTTTGACCTGAGCTTTCTAATGGAGTGCAAGTGATTGCAATTAAACCTCTCTGTCAAGGTTTTTTCAGTCATTTCCAAAGATACACACTCCTACACACCAAACTCTTCTGTGACATAATTACCATAATGAAACTCTAACGGAAGTTAAAAGAGGTCAGCAGCACTGGCCTTTAGCTAATGAGAGCTGGAGTACCTGGGGACCACCGAGTGCAGGTGGAGATCAGCCACAGTCCCACAAATATAGCACACGCACACACAGGGTTCCGCAGAGTTCAGCTCTAAGCACATGTATAATTCATATAGCGCTGTCTTTAACTTTGATTGACAGGTCCCAGTACCACTAACCAGGCCCATACTCCCACACCCCATACCCCTCATCATTTTTTTAAATGATTGGTAATAATCTATAGAGCAGAACTAGTCTTGTTAAATGTTGCTAGCAGTTCTTTGTTTTTCATATCCACATAGCAATGGTTGCAAATGCAATTGTACATAAAAATTAGAGTCAGTACATTTATGTTTGCATGGTCATTTAAATGCAAGCTGGGTATCTATCCCTGTCAATTCATACACTGTGTCATGCAAGTCCTTTTGATACGAGTTGCCACTCTATCATCGAGTGTTTCATCCATGAATACATAGTGCAACAGAAAGAAATTTAGAGCCAAGAGGATTAAAAGGTTTGGGATGAGTAGTTATGTGTTTGTATTTTTTTTTCTTGTGTGTGTGTGTGTGTGTGTGTGTGTGTGTGTGTGTGTGTGTGTGTGTGTGTGTGTGTGTGTGCGTGCGTGTACGCTAAGGGACATGCAGCTGAGACCACAGTGACTGTTTAAGAGGCCACAGGCTAGATTTATATTTAAATTCAACACCTCTCATATACACACATAGACACCAGCTGCACTTGGCTGAAACTATCCTTCAACAATTAATAGAGAAAATTTCGCGCACTATTTCTTCGAGTCACAAGAGTGTTAAAAGGCACAAAAAAGGCACAAAGAATTGTCAAAATTGTTCTGTACATGGCACCATGGTGGTTTAATGGTTAGCACCGTTGCCTTGCACCTCCAGGTTTTGGGTTCGATTACCCCCTCGGTTTTGTGTGCACAGAGTTTGCATGTTCTCCCCGTCCTTGTTGTTTTGGACATATAACTGTAATCTTATATTATTTTTAAAACTTTAAATAAAAAAAAGGATGCATATGCATATATACTGTACATTGTATATATTAAGTTATATAAAATAGACAATTTACAGATAATTTAAGCACCTGTCAAAAAGAATTTCTCAGTTTGAGTGAAAGTCACAATTTGCAGTGAAGTCCATATGTGTGAGATGTACAGAATTATATCCGGTCCACATGAAATGCAAACCACAATATCCATGGTGGCTTAGTGGTTATCCCTGTCGCCTTGCACCGTCAGAGTCTGGGTTTGATTCCCACCTCTGGGTCTGTGTGCATGGAGTATGCATGTTCTTCCTGTGCTTGGTGGGTTTCATCTGGGTACTTCTGGACACTTTGCACCATCCAGGGTGTACTCCACCTTGTGCCCTAAGTCTCCTGGCATAGGCTCCAGGCCCCCTGACACCCTGTATACAGAATAAAATGGTATAGACAGTGAGTGAACCCTCATCTTGCATACTATACTTAGAAATGTATAATCTTAAAGAAAAATCCCAAACATTGCTTTATGCAGTATTAAGCTCTTTAAACCAGAATGACCTTATATTAGGACATGACATTTTCTACCAACTATATGGTCCATATGTTCTTGTACAATTTTCATATGAGGGTCGTTAGATATAATTCTGTTTATAAACATCTTCCTGTTTAGAGACATTAAGTTCATAGTCATCAGGCACTAACGTCACAAAAGAGTGAATACATTTGCTATGTACACAACTGTAGAGGCTAGGTCTCAGAAGCTTAAACAACCGAATACTATCACTGCAAATACTATTACAGAATACATGCACATAGGGTATTACAGCTCTTTGTGTGTGTTATTATTATTATTTTTCTGTATATTAAAATGTGTACAAGAAGCATTTTAGATTTAGGAAGATTCTGTGTCAGAGCTGACCCCATGGCTGTAGTTACAGTTTTACAGAATTTCACTTCTCAAATCATTTCACTTTCATTGTGCATTAGGAAAGAAAAATGCATTTAACTGAACATGGTACATGATTTACAACTGCTGTATAGCAGTATGGAAGGTGGTGAATTGTGGACCTCAATAATGATATGTGTCAGGATGATAAGAAACTATCCACACATGGATCATAGTATAAAGGTATACACACACACACACACACACACACACACACACACACACACACACACACACACACACACACACACACACACACACCGCAGATCTATGTGTGAATTCCAGAGTGCGGCCTTGGGGCTCAGCAGCTCTTGATGATGGATATTTCATAACTCCATAATGGCCTATTATGTAAAAGACTCATGAATAGAGATGCGACGGGCAGTGAGGAAGCAGGACGGAGGGATGGAGAGAGAGAAAGAAACGAAGGGAGCTAGGGAGAGTAGGTGAGGGAATGGCCAGCAATATCTGTGCTCATTCAGTCTTTCTGATTTACTTTCTCATTATCAGCCATAATTTAGTCACCATGACGACTGACCGCAGACTGGACTGGTTTAACGTCGCCGATACAATTCAAAAGTCACACAAATCACATATGTTAGGGATTTAGTCCTACTGACCACACAGCATTTCATGCAGAGGTGACATCGCTGAGATGGCTGCTCCTCTGAAATCTCATCTATGGGTTTTAAGGAAGGTGTGGCCTCTCTATATTGGTGATCAGAGGCAAGGGTGGGGTAAAGGAGGTAAAAATTTAAAGGGTTGGCTTCATTTAAGTTGGGGGACCAGTATATTAGATTTTAGATGGCCCTAACCATGGGGACTATATGACTGCCCATGCTCCAGCAAGTTACTTCAAAGTCTGTAACATCTGAACCAAATGTCTTCTTTTATTTATGGCTACAAACTTCCTAACACACAGCTAAATTCAAAATTGATCAAGCACACTACTTGTTGTTTATGACAATGGATTATACACCCTAGAACACCAGCTTCCCTTTTATTTGTCATATACACAGTCATACATATGCAGTGAAATGCTTATACGACCCCTGATGACATATAAAAATATGAAATAAGAGAAAGTTAGAAATAGAGAAATATAGAAAATATATAGAAAAGTTTTGCCCATAAAAAATTACATTATGTACAAATAATGAAATAAAAATACAATAAAATGAAATAAAATGGAATTGCAGTGGAATTGGAATACAGAAACCAAATCCAGTCATGATAAGGCAGTGTGCAATGTGCAGAATGTGCAGGATAATGTGCAGAGTTCAAGTCAAGTTCACAGTTCAAAGTTAAATTGAAATAAGTTGAAATATAACGAAAGAAACTTACAAGATATACCTGACTATTCACCACCTCCATATTTTATTCTTCTCACCTTTTTACTACATAGTACCCTTAAGAATTTAAAATGACCTCCACTCTTGTTAATTACATTAACTCTCAGTCTAATTGTCAGTTACCAGCTCTGGCAGTTTCAGTTACTCCCAGAAGCATACCGTTGTGTTGGTGGTTACAATAACTGGTTAAATAAAGAAATAAATGCTAATCTGTTGATAATAAATGATTTTTGTGAAACTGTTGTATAAAACTTGAGGTCATGCGGTTTTGCTGAATGTCAGCATGACTGCGATGCTACCACTGCATCACATCCGTGCTGATTTTTACCATGGCAGCACTCCCTCTCATGTGATATTGCTTAATTATCTGCAGCATAGATCTATAAACTATGAACCTTTACATTCTCATTATCATGTTAAACATTTATTTTTGCCATAATATCCTTATATTTATGAAGCTTTCAAATGTATTTCATTTTAGGCTTTGTTTTTCTACTAAAAAATTCTACTAATTTTACTCAAAAAGTGTTGTCAAAACACATTATTGTTATCAACTTAACAATAACGTTTGTCGACTAACCTTGAGTCAACAAATACTATTAATAGAATCCTAAAAACATTATACCCTACCCATTAAATGATTTTCTTATACTCTACTTACTCTTATATAAAGATTTTACCTCAGGTTTTGTTATAAGCCTTTCATAAATCATCCATTATGCATTCATGAGAGTTATGTTGTGTTTGTGAATGTAAATTAATTGTCCAGTGAAAGCACGAAAATGACTGATAAATGGAACGTTCTTCTGTCAAAGCGGAAAAGATTTCTTTTTTGATTACTCAGCTGCTCCTGACCTATTACACAAAATGCATATGAGGGAAATGGAAAAATTGTGAAATTGTGAAACTTTGTGCTATTTATTTTTGGTAAACAATAATGTACAGTCTGGTAAAAAAAAAAAAAAAAAACTATATGCTTGATAGTAGGCTTCCTTAATGAAAATGAATTTACTTTAATTTACTTTACATATTTGAACTGTGTTAATGCACCTTTGAAAAAGAAAGGAGGGATATATTGAGCACATGCACATTCTAAACTGTAAAGGTACATAAATACATCTGAATACAGTCTGTGTGTGGGACTGACCTCCTCAATGTACTGTATATAATCCTTCATATCACAATCCCACAGATCCCACAGATCACATTCTTACCAACAGACCAGCAATAGTTCAAAAAATACATATAAAGATAATTTATATGAATTATATGTCACCAGGTGCAAAATAAAAACTGCTCCCTTTATACCCACAATAGTGTTAAGATCATCATGGCAATTGAGCATGAAGTGATAAACTGTAGATGGATGAGGCATGCATGGCATATGATTCAGTGGAACGTGGGGAGAAACAAGACCAAACCTTTAAACTCACCTCCTGAATTCACTAATCCTGGGTAATCATGCAATAGAAAAACTCCTACCTTCATGCAGTTTTTTCCACAGTCTTTGTAATTAGATGTGGTTAAATAACTGGGACTTTGTATTTTCAACTTTAACAATTATGTGGTTTATGTTTACCTGTTTATTTATTTTTTTTCAAACAAGAATTGTAGTAGCTGTTTTTTTTTTTACAGTTTGGTTTAACTGACTTCTGTTTAAAGCACTTATGAATGAAGTCTTCCCCACATTTGGGCTACAAATTAAAATTAAAAGCTTGTATCAGGTTATCATTCTTGTTTGGTGCAAATCTGTACGAACCAGTTATGCTATTTAACAGTTGTGCCCAAAGAATGATCAGTATTCAATCCTAATATGGGGCAGCTATACAAGTTACCTGAAGTAGAAGAGATAACAGGAGGATGTCTCCAGCTCTGGATGGACATCTGGATGCCTGTAGCTCTGACCATAAGCCCCAACACAAGGTGTTAAGCAGGCAGCTCTTTATTGAGTACAAGCGCTCTAAAGTATGTTATATATGTTTCTCATTAAGCAATACCTTTTTCAATAATGACATTAAATATAATTTGCACACAACAGCAATAACAGCATAATTACTTCCATAAACATGTCCTAAGTATGACTGATGTTTTAAACAAAGCTGCGTTTAGGTGATAAACAGTATTGAACTGCTCTTTGGTTCAGTTAAAGAGTTGCCCTTGATATCTTCTTGTCCAGCAGAGAGATAAAGATGAACTAAAGTAACAGTGACACTTATGACTTATGTACTGGATAAATTGTAATCACTAGTGGTTCTAACAGATGATTCTCATGGGGAGTGATAAATGTGTTATCCAAGGGGTGGGAAAATTGTGTAAATAACATGGTTGTACACCAGCTGTCCAATTTCACACTATCCCAAAGTCTCTCACACTATCCCAAAGACCTCTTTAACATTTTTGCATGCCCATTAACAGTATATATATTTTGTCCGGTATTTTTTTTAGTTGTCAACTGGCCAATTCCGTTCAATATGTGCCTAGTGTAGACTAATTTGCCTTTTCTTGGCGGACAGGAGTGGAAACTGTAGTCTTTTGCTCAAAATGTAGTCTTTTGCTGTTGGAGGCCTGAGGTGGTGTTCTATATTATGACACGGTTTTCTGCTCACCCTGGTTGTAAAGCATTAACATTTTAAGCTAATTGAGCTAAAAAATTTACTTTGCATTTTTTCCTAATTTATTAAAACACGTTTAATTACAAATTATACTAATAACAACAATGTAAGAAAAAATAAAAATAAGCAAAAAAATAAATAAATGAGCTTGAGAGCTTTCATTTGTTATGTCCCCCCCTTTTTTGCTTAATGACATGCTATACTTGGTTATTTTTGCCAGATAGTTTAAGTATTTCTGAAAAAGGCTGATCAACTGTAATTTTAACTTCCAACCAGCTCTAGGGTTTAGCGAGAACTAGCATTAATAGTACTGTACATGACGGGAAAAATGTTTGAGAAATAGTTCAAAGGTTAAAACTAAAAAACGGCTGATCAGTTTTAATGTAATCATATTATGATACATTGTGATATTATTATTTCAGGTTGAAACACCGTGCATCTATACGGCAGAACTCAGTAATATAAAGAAATACATTTTTTAAACATTTTTAATAAGGTTGGGAATCTTGTGCCTTCTTTATGCTAAGTTGTACTTCTTTAATCGTCAACTAAATACACTTCCTGTTTGGTAATTGGAGAGTGAATCACAAATGAGAAATTGAAAAAGTAGATAGAATAAAGATTAAGCGTATTCTTAAAATAACTCTAATGCGTTAAAAATCCCCTTATATCACCTCAGCGCTTTTGTGGCAGCAGTAAAAATATTAACTAATCCCAGAAAAAATATTCAGTTTAGCTTTTCTAATTAATATCTATTGGTACAGGTCTTTGTTTACATTGCACAGTAGCTTATTTTAATTTCGATTAATAAATCCAGCACATAACTGTTCATAACATCGCTTTTACTCAACATTTTGTTTTGAGGCCTCAGGTATTTTACATGCAGCTATGTTTACTCTAATAAAGGAGTATTTTACCTCATAGTGGAGCTTCACATTACTGTTTGTTATTAGAGCCACATATCGGAACATATGAAACAAACTGGGTTTAAAATTCCTGAAGGGCGAATAAACATACATTCATCTTTGAAGGATCAACATTTGGATGATATTTTGAGAAAGAACTGACCACTGGTTGTAAAATGCGTGCTATATTTATCTCATTATAAATGTTTGATTTAGAAGCACAACCATTAAGGACAGCTTTATTTAACATTCTGTCAGTTCTTTCAGTCAGTGGGGGTCAGAGGTCAGTCTCTCTGCTACAGTAGGAGAATGATCAATGATTGGTAGCCAAACTGGTGCTAAGCCAAGTCTCATTGTGTTGGAAGCCTGACAGCTGAACCAGCCAACATCTAGCAGGTGCACTCACACACGCACGCACGCACGCACGCACGCATGCACAAACAGACACTCACACACTTGCTCTCACACACTCCTACAAAGACATGCATAAAGGCTAAGATGATGTTTCCCGGTCGTCCTTTACTGATTTACTGAAATGTACATAAACATAAAAATTATTTGGTAATGTCACTTTTATACCATACACAGACAGCATATGTTACATTAAAAGGTTCTGTGGTTAAGTGTTGATGTGCTCAACATGATTCATGACACAGGTGTATCCGTGGATGACATTTAATACATACAAAGAAACCAATAATACAAAACATAATTTATTGAAATACAGTATATAAATTGTGATATAGCACAAATACATAATACATGACTAGCAATTCATCAACATCCCAGACAGACCTACACTAATAATTCAGATATTGTCCTCATAATCTTTATTTGACATATAGTTCAAATACATGTTTGATACACAGAAGATACAGTCAAATAGGTTACGTGAACAAAAAGCCCAGTGCTGAACAAAAATCTTCCCAATTTCAGAGAATAGAAAGTGTGCCTTTGAGTCCTTTCTATGAGAATAGGAATTAATTTAGGTATGCTTTAATGGTAATCGGTGAAAAGTTTGTCATGTATTTGCATCCAGATGTGGAAGGACAGTCAGGGTAGCATTTTTGATAGAATCATAGAAATGTTTATTATCTTTACATTTAACACTAGCTGTAGAGATATCACTGGTTCTTGATACAATAAGAGAAAAATCCAAGACACTCAGGTGAAAGAAAAAAATATATATAAATGCATTTATTATTAAAGCAAAATCATTAAAACTACAAGCATCTGATACAATGGCAGAAATGTGTAGGTGCTTGTATTTCTAATGATTTTGCCATGATAATAAACATGCTTAACATTACATATTTTTTCTTCACCTGAAGGCCTTGGAGATTTCTCTTTTATTGTGTCAGTAACTGCTTTTGATTGTTGGGGACCTGCTAGGAAAAGAAAAAAAATAATTAAATCATATCTAATCATATATAATATATGACGTCAACTGTCTTTTTTTAGTGTTGCTTTTTAACCCAACACTATACATATTTTTTGCAATTTGTACAATAAAATGGTATTTAAAACAGAATGGCACTTTAAATGTGCTTTAAAGTTTAAGGACCGGCACGTTATAATGTGTTAAATAACCGTATTGTGTACATACAATAACGCAGCTGTGACTATAGGTAATTTGTAAAACATACATTCGTCTCATTAAATCTAATGTTATAGTAGCCATCAATAGCATTTACCAGAAGCAGCAAAATAGCCTCATCTGGCATTTTTTCCAGTTCTTCCATTATTTTTCAATCCTTAATTGTGATTTTAAAAAGAAAAAAGGCAAAGGTTAAGTTATTTTAGGGAAGTAACACAGATTAACTGGAGGTAGAGCTATAGGCCACACTGGTTTATTTCTCCTGTAGTGTCCAAGTCAGTGACCTATTAATTGTCACATTTAATGTCTTATTTTATTTACAGTGTACTCAAAGACACTCTTCACATTCTGCTATCTTAACACAGACCATCTTTATTCATCTTGAATTTTTATTATTTTTTTGTCTTATGTGGACTTGCACAAATGCTTAAGGTGTTAATTATACACTGAAAATTTTGCTGTGTGCAAAAAAAAAAAAAAAAACTATATTAACTCCTTACTGGTATTGTATACTTTTATGGTTCAGGCTGTAAGTAAAATAGCATATTCCCACAGATACACAGAAATAAAGCATTATATTGCACAGGGCTTTAACCTGTGTTTGTCAACTTGGTAAATGATCATTCACTTCAATGTCTCTTGTTGTGCTGCAGCTCAGTCCGGGTACAGTATAAAGCCAGAAAAAGTGCTGTATTTGTTGTTGTTTCCACCATGTGCCTTCCCACCATCCAGTTTCACATATATCTCATCCCCTGAGTCCAGATGCAGCACTACACTGTTGCTTGCGTAGTCATAGTTTTGGTCTGCATCCTGAGCGATGGCACTTGCCCGGACCTGTGCTCCAACAAAATGCCAAATGAGAGATTAGACATGTATGTCTATAATAAAATTAATAAACCCAAAGCCATAAAGAATTATCATGTAGGCCTAGTATTAAATTACATTTTGTGACCAGTTGCATGTCAGCAACTTCTATATTAAGTTTAGTTGTGTTTTCATTGAAGATATAGGCCTGGTTTTAAGTTTAAGTTTAAATGTTTAGACTGTTGTGATAATAAAAATGAATATATTAACTTTTACAGCTTACACAATTCATTCATTCATTCATTCATTCATTCATTCATTTTCTAAACCACAGGTACACCTGGGATAGGTTGCCAACACATTTCAGGGCAGAGAAGAATGTTTTATTTCAAAAAGGGTTTACAGTAATAAATGAAATTATTATAGAGATGTATTCTAAACATCTACATAAATCTATGACGTTCAGTGTGCTGTTGACGTTGTACGTTTCTTACAATTCAACGCATCTTCTGATCACTTCTAATAAAAACAGATACACTCGCGTGAGACGATATTTGCGTCTAAATGTTTGTTTTACGGATACTGTGTATCTAAAGAACCTGAGTATGACTTCCCCAAAATTGCTGCCCTGAATGAAAATGTACACGCTATTAAAATCAGCGTTTAACAGAAAGTCATTTACCTGCCCGTTTTTACAAAGGTCTGCCCACATGCTGGTCCCGTCTCCTCCGCGCATCAGCACATGATAAGTGAAAAAGTAAATTCCAGACACCTGGCATGTGAACTTGCCAGTGGACGGGTCGTAGTGGTTGCCCAGATTAGTTACCACATCATCAAAACGGAGCACCTCATAACCCTCGTGTGGGTTTTTAAGACCGACGTAGAACGCGATCTTGACACTCCCGAACGCCGAGCCAATTTCCCCCGTTTCAGTCCGAGCTGTTCCCTGTGGACTCCCGGTCAAGCCGAGTCTCCCGGAATCTCCACGCTCACCGGGTGGCCCTCTCGGTCCGGGGGGACCAGGTTCACCTGGAGGACCTCGCGGTCCAGGCTTCCCGGGGCGTCCGGGTTCCCCCTTGTTCCCACGGGAGAAAGACGGGGGAGGCGGCGGAGGGATGGCGCCAAGGTCCTGCATGACTTCCAGCGCCGTTGCGCTCGCTTTCGGGCTGTACGGGTCACAGATCATGCGACAGGTGCCCATCATCTCGTAGTGCGCGGAAACAGTGAAGGTTTGAACCAGTAGAGGAATCGCAACGAGCAGCAGCAGGACCATGACGACGAAAACCAGCACTGCACCGACCAGCCGCTTCCTCCGCAGCGCCAGAGAGGCTCGCGTTAAAACGCTGTCGTGGGTTTTGGGGGCAATGGTGGAGCGCTGCAGCTGCGCAGACAACGTGCACTAAAGGCGAAAAGGAACAGGTGGATGTGCTAGCTATCACTCTTGTCCGGATTGTTCAAAGTGCATGGATGTGTCGTAACCTTTTTTTTTTTTTTTTTGCTCCGATAACCGGAGGCGGATTTTGCGTGGTGCCACTCTCGCTTATACTTCACGGAGTTGACAGATTAAACGCTCCGCACTGGCACGGCTGCGATGCGCGCTGCGAGCTCCAGACCGAGCAGAGGAGAGACCAAAGACGCGCTGACGTAACCAACGCAGAGCAAATTGCCCGCTGCCTTTTGGATTAGTGGAGCCCTGATCATATTTACCAGCCTAACGCATGAATAACAATTGTCACCTGTTCCGGAGATTACACGGATCAAGGGGAATTAAGGACGAGCACGGGTGCTTATTAGTACGCAGACAGTAATCCTCAATCTGCACCTTTATCTCGACTTTGTCTAAATCTTTGGCACCCCGAGGCTGATCGGTCTCGTCAGCTCAGAGCTCGATACCCCGAGGATCTGCGTTAAAATCTGCAGATTCATGTTCACGCTGAGCACAAGCTGGAACTGTTCGTTCAGAACCTCCACATGGCATGAGTGACGACGAAGACCAACGCTCAAACTGTGCAAGGAAAGTACAGGAACCCAGCGTGGTTTAGAGAAGCCTCGACATTAGAGTGTTGAAAAAGTTGAAATTTAGTCTTGGATGATACAGAGTGAATAAATTGGAGGACATGCCCTTACCAGGGTGGTGGGAGTTATAGATTGGCTTGTGGCCTGGGGATAGGTGCTGTGGGTTGCTGCAGGCTCCTCCTGTTTAGTCTTAGAAGCAGATAGACAGACAGACAGACTGACAGGAGGCTGAGATAGATAGATAGATAGATAGATAGATAGATAGATAGATAGATAGATAGATGTTTGTCCACCACATTTATAGAGAGGTTCTCCTGCACTGTAACCCCGAATAAGTTGGCAAAAAATTAAGTAATGATGTTTCCAATTTTAAGTAAACAGAACTATCAGTTTTTGAGTTTGTTGTACTCATTCATATTAATCGTTCTTTACTTGCATTATTGAGTAGCCTAACTCGTACTATTTAATAGTTTTTTTTTTGCAAATCAAATAAATTGTTGTTGGTCTTTCGGCTGCTCCCAGCAATGGGTCACCACAGCAGACAATCCGGTCCACACACAAGCTTGGCACAGGTTTTTACACCTGATGCGTTTCCTGACGCAACCCTCCCATTTCATCTGGGCTTGGGACAGACACTTCATCCAGTTGTTGGGAATCGAACCCGGGCCTTTCAAATGGTAGACGAAAGACCAGTGCCCTATTGCCCTGATGATGTCAGACACAAAATCACTAGTCTGAAAGATTTTAAGTTGGTGGAACTTTAAGTTGACAGTTACTGTTACTTAAGTACTTACTGTACAGTTCCTTAAAATATCAAATTAGTTCAGCTAACTTAACTCATAAATACCAAGAAGTTCTAAATACTCATCAAGGTCTATTCATTTGAACGAATTGTAATTATTTAAGTTAACATTACTCAATACAGTATGTTTAATTACTTTGAGCATTAGGGTTTACAGTGTGAAGCAAATGTACTCCACTTCTCTCATCAAATGTTAAGCACTATCATTATTATTCTGCTCCTCTGTGCCCATGTCTGATCCTGGATTTAGGTTTCTCGCTGCACTTTTAATAAACCTATAATAGTGAGAACTATGGTTACTACTGTGAGATGAGAAGCAAATTTTTGTCATTGTCTGGCACCAACATAAAGACATTAATAAAGTCCTTTATTCTTGTTACCATTTTATCATGTTCACTCTGTTGCAAAACATGCAATTACATGATTATTTACCCAAATAAAAACTTTTACACATCTATAGTGTCACAATATTAGAAAAGAATATTAACTTAATTATGATTATATGACTTTGATATACTGTACACTAAACATCATATAATTTTGAAGCTTGTGAAAACCTATATATCAAAATGTTAGGCACTATTCCATTTGGAGTCATATGGCTCTTCACCTTCCATCGATTTGAGCCTCCATTTAACTCTCCTCATTCAACCAGACTTTGGAGAAGTCTAAAGACAATTTTAAAACATCAGTTAGCCTACCCCGTATGTCTTTTGACTGTGAGAGGAAAGGAGAGTACCGAGGGGAAACCCATCAAGCATAGAGAGAACATGCAAACTTCATGCACATAGACCTGAGGCCCGAGACAGGGCTGTTCCACAAAACAAAATTACTGATACATAAAAACACAAAAGTTGTGTGTGAAGGTGCTGTGAAACCACTAATATAATTTTCAGCCAACTAGCCACCAAAATAACAAAATCGCTTTAGCAGTTAAAGTGTCACCTGATCTTAATAGAAACACACCTGTTCTTGGGAAACCCCAGAGTCTGTTAGAGATTATACCTAAACAAACAGCATCATGATGACCAATGAGCTTACAAAACAAGTCCAATTCTGGAAAACTGTCAGGGTTTAGTTATATAATATCCCAGACTCTGGACTCACATATGGTTCTTTGATCTGTTTCTGGACATATTAAAGGTCAGGTTAAAGACACAACTCTTCACTTCGGTTTTGAAGTTGGGCCTGTCAGACTGTCCCATCCCCTTTTGATCTAACACCTTTTTCTATTCAAGCTTTTCATAATTTTTTCACTTTTATTAATTTGTTTGTTACTAATGTTTCTGTATGTTCTTTTCTCTTGACTGTATCTTTATCTTAATATCTTTAGAACATTTAGGAACTTCTGTACACCACTCTGGATAGTGATTGTTGTTTTTAAATGTGCAATATGAATACAATTTATTAATGTTTGGTGGACAGTTTCCTCTGTGCAAAGCTGTAATGGTGCCAAATTTCTTAATATTTAGTAATTAATTTGATGGTACTCTGTGGAATAGTTCAATAAGAAAGCATCTGAATGACACTGAGACAGATGATACACTGTGCATGGAAAAAAAAAGATTTGCTCTGGCCTCCAACTGTACACCTACAAGGTCAACCAACAAGATTAATTTGTTTTGCATAGAATACACACTTACTGATGATGTCATTCAAACCAGTAGCACACACATCATCACAATAAAAACTAAATGGAAAAGATCTTTGTGGATTGTGGTGCCCTTTAGTAACTACTACTGCTACAAATATGAGTGAACATAAAGAACAAATCTTGTTTTTGTCATAGGCAGTGTTCTCCCTTTGGCATGGAAAGTCAGATTTCATTGTCTTTGACACAAAATTGTTAAGGATCTTGCAGATATGAGCAGTCATAACAGTCTTCCCTTTTTCTTCAATTCACATTCAGATTGATTCATATTCACATATTTGCAGATTTTGCAGATGTCTCTCTTGCTGTTAGGAGGACATTAGACAGACAAGGGCATACATGTGTTCTCTCTACCTCTGTCACCCTTTTCACATGCATGCATACAATACAAACGTTTGCAAGCATATTGCATTAAACTGAGATAATTTTGTGTGTGTGTGTGCGTTTGTGGGTGCGCCTGTAAATGTCAGTTTGCTACTGGCAGTACTTGGTCCTGGTCCTATGCCACTTCTGCATACATTAACACTCTTGGAGGTTAAGCAAGGTAAACGGCTATCATATAAGAAATGAATGAAAGATTCCAGGCAAATTATAATGAAACAAACTGGTTGAAAAGGTTGGCATATTTAAAAGTTCAGGCTCTAGGCTTACATTTTTGTAGCAGTGATTATTGCTCATTTCAAACGGAAGCAGTTCATATTTCTGAAAGACTCCAAAAGTGCAATAAAATTTCCTGCATGTTCATGTTTTGCCACGGTCTGAATATAAATAAAATAAAAATACAATAAAACATTGTAATAAAATACAATATTAAACAATGTCCTATAATGTCCTTTTTATTTTTCTAAAGTAGAGTAGAGTAGAATAGAAATATCAAATTTCCCCTACTTTGTGCATTAGTGTATGGTAACTGGTTATTAGTGTAGAAGCTGAAGGACCAAAGCTATCAAGTGTTTTAGTCCCGGTCAGCATGTAGCCTTAAAATAACACTGCTCCCAAAACTATCTACTCAACCATCACTTCCAATCCCTCTACAGTTGATATGTACAGCCTGTGTTTATACTCATAAGTCTATGAAAACAGTACATTTGGCTTGAGGCAGCCTGATGCTTGTCTGTTCTTCAAAATATACCAGCTGACTTGGCCTTTATTACAATGTTAGAGTGCTTAGCCTATAAAAACACTTATTAGCTTTAATACTAAGCACTTAATTTCTGTGATCCTTCAGATTCTACACAAATAATCAGTTAACATACACTAATACTATACACAGACACAATATTAAAAAAAAAAAGCAGGTGGATTTTTCCATTTCTATTCTACCATTGTAGCCAAATGAACCATTCTATTGTTCATTTCTATTTTTAATTTTTCTATTTAAGAAAAAGTCTTAATAAGTCTAAAACTGATGTGCTGGTATTTAGACCCAGTGGAACCTGTGTTGACCCTTTCATAAAGAAGTTTTCTCTTAAGTCATATGTGAAACCAACTGCTAGAAACAAATTAACTCTGCTATTAAAGTTTTACCAAAGCCCAAAATAATCTAGCACCATCATATATTGCTGATCTTTTGAAGCCATACAGTCCAGCACAGTGTGTTAGGTCTGACAATGAGATTTTTCCTACAGTAGGTTGAAGATTCACTCTGGAAACTCTGGAATGAGCTGCAGACGGGCCCATACTCTTCCTATTTTAAAATCTAACCTCAAGAGTTTTTGGAATTAAATACACTGTGGACATATTCTTTTTCCTGGGTTTTTCTTTCATTCATTATTTATTTGTTGTTTTACTGATTTATTCACTTATTTTATGCAATGACGGTGGGCTTCTTAGTGCATTTATAATTTTCTTATTATTGACTGTTTTTATAGTCCGTGTCTGTGTCTGCAGCTATTTTTGGATTGTACAGCACTTTAATCAACTGTGTCGTTCTAAATGTGCTTTAAAAATACATTTTACTTTGACAATGAACAAAAATCCCACACTAACCTTAACCTTTTTACATTTTTCATTAACAATACAAACTGAATTGTGCAACTTGTTATGAATTGACAAATTTGACACCATGCACCTCTTACTCGTCCTTAATTTAGCTCCCATATAGGCACAAAAGTTATTTGCAAAATATGTTAATTGATATGACAGATTACAGATAAAAGATTTAGGATTACAGAAAATTATAGAATACATGCATCCCTTCAGCTGTATTTTTCATACATGTGGGCCCAGATTCTATTTCAGGGAACTAAGGGCACAAGCATGCACACTTACATTTAAATTTCAGAGGTTTGCCAGATGCACCCGTTCATGATACTGGTTCACTAAGTTACTGGAATATAATCTTAACTTAAAAATAAGAGTACCATCCCTGGTGGGGAGCTTTCACATACCTAATCATACATCAATTGGCCATTTAAAAATCAATAATTTTTCATGTCTTTGCACAGTAGGAGGACCCTGGAGTGACCTATTTTGAATGCTTATTTTACTAAGTTAATGCTTTACTGGCATTGATTTTACGTTTGGCTTATGTGCCTATTTGCCTGAACTACGTACCACTGAAGTCATTATCCCATGCCCACTTAAGCAGCTACCTCTGACCTTTCAAACAAAACATTTAAATCCAGTCCTGACCAGTCATTGGTCTAGTAAATTCTCATGTATTTAAAAAGCAGCCACCAGTTCTCACTCAAGAACTTAGAAGTTAGCTCAACTTTTTCAGCTCAAAATGAAGATGATCAGTATAGCTGCTGCACTGCTCACCATGGGCTTCTATGGACTGACTTATTGTGTTGTGAGGGAACACTTCTATGTGAACAAATTACTGACTTGGGTGGAAGCTCAACAGTTCTGCAGAATGCTATCTTATGATCTGTCGACTGTAGTGAGCCGTGAGGAGATAATCTCTCTTCCATTTACTGCATCTTTGTCTTGTCCCAACAACACAAACTACTATTCAGTATGCCAGTTTTCGAAGTGGATTGGAATATATGCGGACAGTAATAATCAGATGGAGTGGTCAGGAGGGGACCATGAACCGTTTTGTTCATCTTCTGTTCAAACAGCAACATACTCCCCAGGAATGTGTGGTACAGTATGGAATCCATGGGGTTTTTGCATTCCTGCTCAATGCTCATGGAATCTCAGCTTTTACTGCATGATGCGGTTTGATGTGATTCTAGTGAATCTGAACATGACCTGGAGAGAGGCTGTTGGCTACTGCAGGAATAACTACATCGACTTGGTCGGTCTGACATCCCAGTTTTGGATGAACGAAGCTGTAAAAGTTGGTCAGGCAGCTGATTCACCATATGTGTGGACTGGACTGCGCTTTGTCAATGGACAATGGTTTTGGAGTACTCAAAGAGGCCTGAGTTACCAGGCCTGGTCTAGTCAGGGTCAACCCCAGTGTCCTGCACCAAACCTGCGATGTGGAGGGTTAGCACAAAATGAAGGGGTTTGGGAAATGAGAGACTGTGAGGAGAAATTAAACTTTCTCTGCTACCGTAAGTCACCTCTCAACCCATTCCAACTATGATATCATCTATGGAAATGATGCTTTTCTTTTGCTTGCTGATCTTCCGTTTCCTCTCATCATCCTCCCCCTCCTCCTCATCATCACCTTCAAAAATGCATGTACATATTATGAATTCCACTTACCAGACATTATTCTTTTTGTTGTGTCTATAATCTATATATCTTGGAGAATATTTAGTCTAAGATTTATGTATGATATTTACTTTTGGTATGTCTGTACAATTTACTTCTACGTTTCACTAAAGTTTTCACTCTTAAATGAATAAAGTTGTGACATTATTTCTGATAAACTAAAATATTTAAGCAGTTACTCCATTATTGGGGTATGTATGCTTTCTGTAAACTGCTGTAGTTGCACATGTCATGTAAATTTATATTTCTGAAATCTGTTCCTATATCTGTAAAACGGAATGTAAAAATTAAACACATTTCATTGATACATTCTTTACTAACCAAATAAGTAAATAATTTGTTAAATGTCCCTACCATTCTGCAGCTATTCACTGTTAGTGCATATTTATTCACTGAACATAATCAGATTAATAAAAGGCCCGGTTTCTAAAACGCACCCAAATATTTTGCACATTTTCCAAATCCATACAGTTTTTTATTTCTTCTTTCTTTATTGTTAATTCCACTAATACTGTCCAGCAGTGAAACAGAAGTTGAAGTTGGCTGTACAGTAAATGTTCATCAAAATGTAATTTAAAGGTTTCGGTTTATCTTTTTAGTAAATATTGATGTTAGCATTTTACAGACAAAAGTATAAAATGTCATATAAGAATAAAAATGCTTTAAAAATGCAAAGTAAAGAATAAACATTTAACCAAACAGAATTAAATAGTAAAACTAAATCATGTAAATGCTGTTCAGTAGCTAGGGAAATATGCTGTTGCTGAGATTTATAATGTAGGGTAACACATTTTCGCAAGGTTTAATCTCACTGCACATATCTTCTTTCAAGATTGTATTTCTTCTGCTTTACACCATTTTGTCTAGCTATGCATTGCTGTGGGGAAAACATGACTTCATAATAAAAAATGAATGTAGCAATGCAATACAACAATAAAAAATAATTACAGTAGTGGCTCCAAAAAGAAGCATCTTTATTTTTCCCTGTAAAAATAAAAAAAATTCCCAAATCATGGATGAAACAGTGCGCTGTCCTACAATTACCTACTTTCTTCAGCCACAGTCAGACCATGGTTTCCAGTGCGACATGGCCCATAATCATGGTTCTTGTTTTATCATGTCACATCTCCTCTGTCTGGCTGTCTTTCTTTCATACCAAAAAAAGGTTTTCTTCTTATTTCAATGACAATCAATTGTCAGTGTTTGTGTTTCAGTTAGCATTAGCAGGTTCCTCCATATTTATGACAATAATTACCACAATCAGCTGAGAAACAAACTAAGTTTTTTAAAGCATAGCTACTAAGAAACATTTGCACACCTGTTCGCATCCCATCCTCTAAGTATTATTTACATACAGTATTATTTGAATAGACCTAGGCACATATTTGTTTTATTTTCAGACGTCTGTATTTAAGACAATTTGTTTGTTTTTTTCCGTCATCCTATGCCTCATTTACTGGGTATCGCGCATGCTTATTCACCTATAATTCACCTGCACAGATGCAACCCTACTGTCTCTGTGAGAAAGCGCTGGGTGACCCAGAGATGCTGAGAGCAGTGTTATCATCTTATAGTTCCAGGGTTCATGATTAAAGCCTATCTGTTCTATTTATTCTATGACACCCAGTTAGCGTCTATGTTGGCATGTTCACTACTTTTCTGTATAGATTTCCACCAATTTCCTACTGATGTTTGGAATATTTTGCAAGGCTTCCCAAAACTTACATACCTATTTTTGCAAATGGAGATATTTTTGGTACTCTTTTAGTTTGTAGTGCTTCTTACTATACTTGCAGACATTGCATTTAATGCATTTAATGACAAAAAATTACATTCAAATGTATATTTTCTTTAACTATGTATTAAAATTAGGACATTTCTTTCTAATGTTATGTAAGAATGCAAATAAACTAGCAATGCAATACAAGAAATAAAAATAAACAAAAAAACAGGTAATATGTATGTAAGACAACCCATGCATTCTCCCTCCTAAATGTTTGAACTTTGGATTTAACCTTAAACTTATATCTATATGTATGTCTTATACTTGGCTGCAATTATCAGCCTGTTTCTTCCACAGTAAGGCCATGATTTCCGGTCTGCATGGTACATAATCATGGCTCACACTTTCATACACGTCTGATTTTCTCTCTCTCATACAGTACCACCACACAGTTTTTTTCATTGACAGGCAGTTGGCATTATACTGCAGGGTGCTCCATTTGTATCCCAAATTTCCACATTCAGTTGGGAGTTACAGTATATATACATACAGTGCCCTCCATAATTATTGGCACCCCTGGTTAAAATGTGTACTTAGCTTCTAAAAATCAGTTTTGTTCTAAATAACATAGGACCACAATGGGAAAAAGAGGACATTTCAACCTTTAATTCAAGTGCATTTACTCAGTGGAAAAAAAATCCTACATTAAGAAATAATTCTTTTACATCAAATCATGGGTGCCACAATTATTAGCACCCTTGATGTTTAATACTTTGTACAACCCCCTTTTGCCAACAAACAGCACCTAATCTTCTCCTATAATGTTTCACAAGATTAGAGAACACCGAAAGAGGGATCTTCGACCATTCCTCTTTGCACAATGTCTCTAAATCATCCAGTGACCTGACTCCTCTTCTCTGCACTCTCCTATTCAGCTCACTTCACAGGTTTTCACTGGGGTTGAGGTCTGGGGACTGAGATGGCCATGGGAGGAGCTTGATTCTGTGTGTGGTGAACCATTTCTGTGTAGATTTGGCCACATGTTTTGGGTCATTATCTTGCTGAAAAACCCAGTGACGACCCATCTTCAGCTTTCGGACAGAGGCCACCAGATTTTAAAAATATCCTGGTATTTCAAAGCATTCATGATGCCATGCACCCTAACAAGGTTCCCAGGGCCTCTGGAAGAGAAACAGCCCCACAGCATCACAGATCCTCCCCCATACTTCACAGTGGACGTGAGGTGCTTTTCTGCATACTCATCTTTTGTGTTCCACTAAGAGTGTTTGTTGCCAAAAAGCTCTATCTTGGTCTCATCTGACCAAAGAACACGGCCCCAGTTGAAGCCCCAGTACCGCCAAACATTTGCGTTTATGATTGTGACTGAGAAAATATTTTTTTTTCTTTGCATGCCTCCCAAAGAGCTTGTTGGCATGTAGATAGCGTTTGATGGTTGTTTTGGAAACTTTGTGACCCCAAGATGCTATCATTTGTTGCAGTTCTTTAACAGTGAGCTTTGGAGATTTTTTTATTTATCTTACCATCCTCCTCACTGTGCTATTCCAGTTTTTTTTATTCTTAATGATTCCTCTCACAGTAGATATGGGCAGGTGCAGGCGGGTAGCTATTTTCTTGTACCCATTGCCTGACTTGTGAAGATCGACACACATCTGCCTTACTTGAATGGTGTGTTCCTTTGTCTTTCCCATGTTGAAGAGTGGATAAGAGAAATGGCCTCTGTGTCACGTCATATTTATACCCCAGGGAAGCAGGAAGTGATAAATTACTAATTAAATGTTCCTAGATACTCTGATCAACTTTGTAAACTACTGTAGAAATGACAGAAATACTTCAATTACATTTATTTTCTAGGAATTGTTAGGGGTGCCAATAATTGTGGAACAGGTTATTTTATGAAAAATAATTATTTGTTAGTCAGGGATGTTTATTTCCCCTTAAAATTCACTTTATATTCACCTTACATTTTCTACAATTTTCAGTGTGACAATATGCTTCTGCAATAAAAACTGAATTTATTTTAAGGCTTTTAACACATTTTTTATTTGAAATGATTGGATAATTATGTAGTTTACATTTTTTTTTTATCATTTAGCTTTTTACTCAAAGACAAATTCAAAAATGATCCAAACTTTGGCTGTAGAAAAAGGAGAAAAAATTATATATTTTTGTCCATCTGTCAACCCACAAATGCCCCGGTGTCTTCACTTCTTCATTTGAAGTGAATCTTCTTGTAGGGTGGCTTTCAGGGAAACAAACAAGTGAAAGTCTAAGGGAGCAAGATCAGGTGTATGGGGAGGATGCTTTAACACATAAAAATGCTTGTAGAGTGTCAACAGTGTGGGCAGAAGTGTGCCGAAGTGCATTGTCATGCAACATCACACATTAATCTGAAGTTTAGACTTCAGCCCTTCAATAAGCGTCTCACTGTAACAAGCACTTCTGATTGTTGAAGCTTTTTCCTGATAATTTTCCAATACCAGCCCTTAAGAATCCCAGAAAACTGTAGGCATCAATTTTCCAGCTGATGGTTAACTTTGAAATCTTTTCTTAGTTGATTCTTACTGTAGGTGATTGAGGATGTTTCCATTCTGTACTCTGCAATTTACTCTCAGGCATGTAGTGATGAATCCGTATCTCGTCACCAGTAATGATTCTCTTTAAGAAACTTTCACCTTCCTTATACTATTGGTGCAAATTTTGTTTTCAGATATCCAAACACTTTATCCGTACTGCGCACAAAGTCTCATACCCACTCCAACCTTCTCAGGACCTTTTGCACTGCTACTGGCATCCTATTCAGCATTATTTGAATACACCTGCCCCTATTTTGTTTATTTAGGGGGTTTTAAGGCACTTTGTTTTTCAGTCATCCTGTGCCTCATTTACTAGGCATTGTGCATGCTCACCCATAATTGACCTGCACAGGTAAAACACCTACCGTCTCTGCAAAGGGAGTAAACAACTTTTTCACGTCTACAATCCTGTCCATATGATAACTAACACTATTTTTGTAGTTTTACAAATTTTACAAACTGATTTATTGTATTCTAAATTTTATGTTAGAAGTTTTAAATTTCATGTGGCTCCAAAATTAAAAGTGATACTTGGTAGTCACAATAGAATTTAAAGGTTTTAATGCATTTTATTTAGTACATACTGATACTACAAGTTTTATTGACAATAAATAGACAGATTCATGAAATTAATTTAAAATATACATACATGTATATGCTTTAAACTTGTAAAACAACCATCTGTGCTATAGATTTTTCTATGTTGTGTAGGTATCATTGTATGACCTTATATTGCCTGCCTTTAAAATCATATTGAGAAGACAACCAACAACAATTAACTAATTATATAAACTGATCTGTTGCTAATAATCAATAAATAACAATAATCAATACACTCTAAATAGTTGGATAATTATGTAGTTTGAAATGTAGAAATGTATGTTTGTGTTATATTTTAAGTCATCATTTTGCTTAAGAGACTCACACAATGACAAACACCTATATAGAGTTAATATAACTTAATGTTAGATATACAAATAATGGTGACTAAAAGGCCAGAATGCCAGTCTGCCATCATTGTGTATGCCGGAGTTTCATCTGCCACTTAGCCATGGACTACAGATAAGACAGATAGGCTGTCAATGCCCTCTAGTGGTCAGTAGATCTACATCAGAAGTGGGTAGAGCTACCCTGAGCAGTGACAGAGCGCCATATCATACTCCGAATCCTTTGAAGGGAAATGTAATAAATACTTCATAATTAATAATAATAAATTATAATTATCTATTGCACACCATAAAGGGCAGGATATATTTCTGGGGCACACCATATACAGGAGCACTGTAAGATAATCAGTTTCTTATGTTTACAGGTGCATGTATGGGTGAGATGAACAGTTTTGCTTAATTTTTTGTGAACTGCTGACAATATTTCTCCTAAATTTAAAATAACTGCTATTAAGAGTGTATATTTAAAGTAAATGACAACATCACATCAGAATAAATCAAGATCATGCAGTAGTTGCAGAGCTCAAATAACCAATATACAAATAATTTTTAAACAAGTTGTGTTAAGGCTTTGGCTAAATACCATTAAGAAATTAGTGTTTGGTGGAATAACCGTGATTTGCAATTACAGTGGAACCTCGGATTGCGAGTAACGCGGTTTGTGAGTGTTCCACAAGACGAACAAAAATTTTAAACAAGTATACTGTTTACTATAACACCGTGACTATGGGTGTGCGTGTTTGTATGTGAGTGTGCTTGAAAGTCGTCCTTTCATGCACGCATGTACTGTTTATTATAACACGTGTAAGTGAGTGTAAAACAAAAGGAAGTCTCATTAGAGAGGTTAAAGATACATTTTATCTCTCTCTTTTTGTCTGCACTGCACTTTGTATATGTGCTCATGCGTCATTGAACAGTGTGCTCTTTCCTCCCTCTTCTCGCCTTCACACACACACACACACACACACACACACACACACACACACACACACACACACACACACACACACACACACACTTAAACACTTAACGGAAACACTGCTCGCGATTATTTTCAAAGGTAAAATGCAGGTTAATTTGTTTTATTATTACATTACAGCAGTGAGTCCGTTAGTGGCCGCTCACTCCAGTGTCAATAACGATGTTCCTTGTAATTTTCCTGATAAAACAGCGCGTGTGTGTGAAACTCAAATAAGAGAGGAGGAAGTAGTCCGTGTAGACAAGAAGAGGGAGAGGGGAGGCTCTCATTCCTCCTTTCCTCTTACTTTAGCTTCACACACAAACAAGCACACACACACACAGACACACACAGACACACATGCACAGCACATGCACGCACAAAAACTAAGAGAAACACTTATCTGTCTGGATTTATTTTTACTTTTTTTAAAGGTAAATGCAGATTAATTTGCTTTATTTTAACGTTTTTTAAAAAATATTTTGTATTAATTATTTTTAGGGTTTTTTTTGGGCTGTGAAACGAATAATTTGCGTTTCCATTATTTCTTAAGGGGAACTTCACTTTGATTTACGTGTTTTGATATACAAATAGTGTTTTGATATACAAGCCCACTTCCGGAACGAATTATGCCCATAATCCAAGGTTCCACTATATAGCTTTCATAGGTTTTGACATGCTCTCCATCAGTTTTTCACATTGCTGCTGGGTAACTTTGTACCATTCTTTTTGCAAAAAAGCAAACAGCTCAGCTTTGCCTGATGGTTTGTGACCATCTATCTTCCTCTTTATGACATTCCAGAAGTTTTCTGGAGTAAATTGCAGTGCTCTCTTTTTTTTCAAAGCTGTATATACTCCATATCATACAAACATGAGTGCAATTTTTTTTAATATTTAGAACTTTTAGAACTAAACTATTAATTTAGATGTGCAAGTGATCATCTTTAAATCAAATTCTGTGGATGACAAAGAAATGAAATGTCTGCTGCACATATTTAGCTAGAAAAAAAAAATCTTGTTAAATAAAAGATGACAGAACACAAACCTGGTGAATAATAATAAACAAATCATTTACACGCTGTGTGGTGAAACCGTTCACTGCTTTATTTGGTCAGTACTAGCATTTTGTAATCACGCATTTACTACAAGGGTAAAGTGGTTGGACTTTATGATTCCTAACCTAGCAATATACACACGTGAACAAAATTGTTGGTACCCTTCGGTCAATGAAAGAAAAACTCACAATGGTCACATAAATAACTTTAATCTTTCAAAAGTAATAATTAAAAAAAATTCTATGAATGTTAACCAATGAAAGTCAGACATTGCTTTTCAACCATGCTTCAACAGAATTATTAAAAAAAATAAACTCATGGAACAGGCCTGGACAAAAATGATGGTACCCCTAGAAAATACTGAAAATAATGTGACCAAAGGGACATGTTAATTCAAGGTGTGTCCACTAATTAGCATCACATGTGTCTACAATCTTGTAATCAGTCAGTGGGCCTATATATAAGGCTCCAGGTAGCCACTGTGTTGTTTGGTGACATGGTATGTACCACACTCAACATGGACCAGAGGAAGCGAAGGAAAGAGTTGTCTCAGGAGATTCGAAAGAAAATTATAGACAAGCATGTTAAAGGTAAAGGCTATAAGACCATTTCCAAGCAGCTAGATGTTCCTGTGACTACAGTTGCACATATTATTCAGAAATTTAAGATCCATTGGACTGTAGCCAACCTCCCTGGACGTGGCCGCACGAGGAAAATTGATGACAAATCATACAGACGGATAATTCGAATGGTAACAAAAGAGCCCAGAAAGACTTCTAAAAAGATCCAAGGTGAACTTCATGCTCAAGGAACATCAGTGTCAGATTGCACCATCCGTCGTTGTTTGAGCCAAAGTGGACTACATGGGAGACGACCAAGGAGGACACCATTGTTGAAAACAAGTCATAGAAATATGCCAAACTACATGTTGACAAGCCACAAAGCTTCTGGGAGAATGTCCTATGGACAGATGAGACAAAAATGGAACTTTTTGCCAAGGCACATCAGCTCTATGTTCACAGACGGAAAAATGAAGCATATCAAGAAAAGAACACTGTCCCTACTGTGAAACATGGAGCAGGCTCTGTTATGTTCTGGGGCTGCTTTGCTGCATCTGGCACAGGGTGTCTTGAATCTGTGCAGGGTACAATGAAATCTCAAGACTATCAAGGGATTCTAGAGAGAAATGTGCTGGCCAGTGTCAGAAAGCTGGGTCTCAGTCGCAGGTCATGGGTCTTGCAACAGGACAATGACCCAAAACACAGCTAAAAACACCCAAGAATGGCTAGGAGGAAAACATTGGACTATTCTAAAGTGGCCTTCTATGAGCCCTGACCTCAATCCTATTGAGCATCTTTGGAAGGAGCTGAAACATGCTGTCTGGAAAAGGCACCCTTCAAACAGTAAACAACTGGAGCAGCTTGCTCATGAGGAGTGGGCCAAAGTACCTGCAGAGAGGTGCAGAAGTCTCATTGACAGTTACAGGAATTGTTTGATTGCAGTGATTGCCTCAAAAGGTTGTGCAACAAACTATTAAGTTAGGGGTACCATCATTTTTGTCCAGGCCTGTTCCATGAGTTTATTTTTTTTATAATTCCGTTGAAGAACGTGGTTGAAAAGCAATGTCTGACTTTCATTGGTTAACATTCATAGAATTCTTATTTATTATTACTTTTGTCAGATTAAAGTTATTTCTGTGACCATTGTGAGTTTTTCTTTCATTGACCGAAGGGTACCAACAATTTTGTCCACGTGTGTATAGGATTCTATCACATGAAGCTACACCTAAAGCCCATAAGATTGAAATCAATATAGTTTTACAAATAAAGCATTAAAACATTGTATTTTATATGTATCACTAGTCATTTTGTCAGTAGTTGAGTTTAGTATGTAGTATGGCTCCAAGTTTATTGCTCTAAAAAGAGAGACTAGCTCTTTTCCAAATTTGTAAAAATAGAGCCCCCAAGGCCATTCGTTCCAGATAAGTTGCCGATAAATCTCATCCAATATCAATGATCTATAAGCTGGGATGTTAGAACTTGAGAGATTACGCTTCTCAAGTCTTCTGTAGGTAACTAAACATAATAAAAGGGCACAATTGGGTCTAGCATGAGGAAGAGTGACATTTATAAGTCCAGTTTAAGTCTTGTGGAGGTGTATTGTGTGCATAACCGGTCACTAGTGGATTCGGTGAAGCTTGGTGATGAGGATAGTCCGCTCCCTTTAAAAGAGAAAGAGCAAAGACATGTATAGAGGAGCAACATCATTAAGGGGGTCATATCCAGCAACACAGTCATTTCACAGTAAGAGTTTCATCACACTTCTATAACAGAACTTCACTGTACAGTACAGTACAATTACAAATCCTAAATTAGAACTATTTATACCCTGGTCAAGTATCTGTACAGGTTTTTCCATTACATGTCATGTCTGTGCAAGTTTCTATGGCACACTATCCAAGAAGTATGTCTGCCACCCACTATTTGAGCATATGCCGTGGAGTTTTTGCAATCCTGACCAGGATAAAACAGTTGCTGAAAATTAATAAATTAATCTTCATGACATTGATGTTTGGCTGTCCCAAAGTGCTCCTTATAAGACTAAGAGTTTGTTGCCCTGCAATGCTAATACCCAAACAAAGCAAGATGAGTCAAGCCTTCTTTGTGATAGTATCGTAAATAGAGCACTGTGTGATATTTATATATATAGTGTGGAATATACTGTAGTACTTTTAAGGGGTTATGTTCTTTTTGGCAGTACTGATACCTCACAAAAAAGGTTTACCAAATGTAGCACAAGTAATGTATTTAAAGTATGATTCACCTGCCAATTAAAACAACACATTTTGGGGATATGATGAAGGCATCACCAACATGTCATAATTACAATGCTTTTAGCAAAGAGCTAGACACCGTCACTTTGTGTGTTGGTATGTGTTCCCTGTTGGTTTCTCCATTTTATCAAATAGATTATTATGAATATTAAAATTGATTATTGGAAAGATTAAGCACTTCAGCTTTATCCAACAAAGGCAAACAATATTAAGACACAGTGGTTATAGTTTCCTGTTTACTTTCAGGTGTGCTTTGAAGAGGTTGCTTTAGCATTGAGATTATGTTTGCTTGGTGAAATGACAGGAGGAAGCCAGATACATGAAGTTGTAACTCACCTTTCATGAGACTGTACATGTTCAGGTAGTTGCTTCCTGAATCTAATATGCTGTACCAACTACGTGATGTACAGTGACCCTGCAGAGCATTTTAAGATAATAAAAATATATTTCAGTCATAGTATAATTATAAAGATGTAAAATCAGTCTTTGATGTTGCTGATATAGAGACATACTTATTTCTGCTGAATTTAGGATAATACAGAATTACTTCTGTTGCATGTACACACCTGAATCTTACAGGTGTCAGTGCTGGTGCTGCTGAAGTTAAATGCGATGTCATCGATGAGCCTCATTACAGGAGTGGTGCGAGTGGCTATGATATCATCACCAATTACTGACACTAGCTACCACGGAAATATGGAATATGTTATTAGTCAAGTGATTTGAAATTTTATTGTAGACCAACACATTTGACTTGGGTACTACCTGATCAGTCTCTCTCTCTCTCGCTCTCTCTATCTTGAATAGATACTCACAGAAAAAAGACATTTTTGGCTCATTGGGGGGCAGCTCTCTGTTGTCCACTCTTTTATCTGGTTGACCAGAAGGGAGGAGGCATCAAAGCATGGAATGTCTACACTCCTGTGAATATCAGGATCACATGATATTACATATTTATTTATTAATGATCAGATAATTTAATGGCACATGAGTTTACGTATAGTAGCTCACAAGTACAAAGCTTCACATACAGTACATACGTAGTACAATTTATTTTTAGATATTATTAAATATTTATATATTATATATTATAATACTATTATTGTTCTTGAACTCTATGTACATATAATAATAATAATAATAATAATAGCAACAACAACAATAATGATTATATTATTAGTAGTCGTAGTAGAAGTAGTAATTTCTATTTCCTCCTGTTGGGTGACGAGCAGTGGCTTGTTGTGTTGTGCAGCAGGTTATGAGCTCGTGCCTACCACGTGACTGAGCATTCCGCGTGCAGTGGTCCTGCTGCCAGGACGTAGAGCAGCCCACCAACACCAAACACTAGCACTGCCATAACGGACACACACCCTGCCCTGTGCTCAGGCTCTGCCACTGCCGAACCGGCGCTGTCTCCAGCCGTCTCATCGCATAACAAGTGTTTACATTGACTCCTCATGTCCATCACCCTTACATATTCCATCCGCTCCCCTGCGGTCTCCTCCTCCTCCTCCTCCGCCGCCAATACTGCTCATATGGAACGCCACAAGGGTCAAGTTTCCCTGAGAAAAATAAACGAATAAACCCGCTTTAAGGCAGGCATATTGAATTAAAACTAAAAAAATGTCCGGTCAATAGCGAGTTTCCGAATTTCATGTTTGTGTTAGGATTCAGATTTATATAGATGCAAGTCTATGAAAAGTAACCAATTTTAAATTTCCATAGCATTTCAATAATATGTATTGTCAAATTTCAATAACAGTGTTAGTTGAGGACAGTTTAAACTTGTACAGTATATTTCCTTGTGTTTGTATCGAATACAAACAACAATTTTGAACCAATCTGTAGCAAATCTTCGTTACTGGGAAGTAAATTAATGTGAAAGGACTGTGGCTGCTCAGTGATACTCGGCTCTCAGTTTGGCCCTCGTCTTGTACTGCTGTGTTCATGTTTGCTCTAATGACCCGTGTTTTATCTCATAGTAACTCACAATAACTAATTAACTAGTAACTGTCCATTCATCATTGTATTCATAGTCCTTTCCTTTTCTTGGAGTAAGACATGCTGCTTTGCATTTGTTTTTCTATTTCTTCCACGCACTCTGTATATACACAGTAAACTACGTTGTTTGGCTCTGTTGAGTGACACCTCAAGGAAGAAACAGTAAACTTCTCGTCTATTCATTATTCTCATTTTTCAGAATAGCATTTGGCTCCAGATAGAATGGTCACTCAGTCCGGATCTGGACCATCATCCGCCATAGTGATGGCTGCTTTAAGGTATAAATAGAAAGTAATAATAATAATAGTAATAATAAAAATAATAATACATTTATTAAGCTAGTGAGTCAAGATGTCTTTATATGGTCTGAGTATTGCATGCATGTAGGCAACATCTATTCCATCCATCCTTTCTTCTTTCCTTTCTTTCTTTTCTTCTTTCGTTCATTAATTTTCAGTTCATTTTCAGTAACTGTTTTATGCTAGTCAGGATCATGGTGTATTTAGAACTTACCTTTGTAGCACACACAGCAGGAGTAGCTGCCCTTGGTGTGAGTGCAGTCCATTACTAGGCACCATTCACACACCCATTTACACAGTAATGTGTACCTGTTGCAATTTAGCAATTGCCAATTGCAAAACCAATGCAGCCTACAATTTTACAAAACATTATAGGTATTTTGAAACATTATATAGTATCTAATTAGTCATATTAATAATTACTGTTGTGAATATTCATCTTTTGTAGGCTATTAATCCATTTTTATAGCTTACTTGGACTGGTTTGGACATTGAATGTGTACCAAACCTGTTATTTCTAACTAGTTAACATGATTTGCCATTCCCTATGATTGTGAATGAAGATGTATGTCACCTTTCGTGGTTGTACAGTATACTGCACTCATGTAGTACTAATCGTTCTACAGCAGTTTAAAAATGATTAAAGACATTCTCTTTCGCTACCAACAGCTATTACCATCGTGGCATGGAAGAATTGCTGTAGTATCTGGGGCCAAGACATTAGCGGCAGATCATGTATATCCTGTAAGTTATGAAGTGAGGTATCCATGGATTTTAATTGTTTGGCCACCATACATAAGTGCATAAGTGCACGTGAACACTTCTTTGTCATATTGCTCAGCCCATTCCTGAACAATATTTTAGGGCACATCATCATGCTGCATGAGGTCACTGCTATTAACGGAAAAACCACAGCCTTAAAGGGGTGCATTTGGCCTGCAACATTGTTTAGATAGGTAGAATGTGTCAAAGAAACATTCACATAAAGGCATGAAATGCCTTGGGTGCACATGACCCTGTTACTAGTTCACTGGTTGTCCATATTATTATTATTATTATTATTATTATTATTATTATTATTTAGGAAGAAAAATGTTATTCCTGTAGTATGATTACTTAACTGACTAATTTAACTATTGGGTTAAAGCTTTAGAATATTTTATAAGAGGTAATAAAAATGTCACAAATGTAAACATTGACCCCACTCTCTACATAACACTATAGTCAGAGATACTGTACAATTATTTTTTATTAATCGAAATAACCACACATGTAACTTGATTTCCTGAGGTGCATAATAAAAACATGATTTGGTGACAATTTACATAAATTAATGTATCTATTTTTGCGACTTAACCCTTCATTTGAATTTTGCCAGAAGTTTTGTTTTACTTGCTGAGCCTGCAATAATCTGATAAAGGTTGTTCAGCTTGTCTTATATCATGAATGCACAGACGGGCAATGGGGTGGAACTTGGGTTATACAGTATGCACACACCCATTTTCTCTCTCTCTCTCTCTCTCTCTCTCTTTCACTCACTCAAACACATACACACACAGAGTACAGAGGACAGAGACACGCTAGGGAGGTGTTCAGGACACAAGTAAGTGAAAGAATGCATAACTTCTTTTTCATTCAAATCATTCAAATTCAGTCTAAAAAAATATGTTGTGAGGTTTAAGCTTTCTGGTCATTCTGTTGTGTTGACAGAAATATGTAAATTCCTGAAGAGAGGTTCATTGTTAGACACAATGTTAGGTCATTTGTGCCTTTAATACTGTGAACAGTGAATATAGTGTCAATGTCTAAATTAATAAAGTCACCATCCCTAGGGAACACTTATGTGTCTTGAAAGCATAAGACTAAAATCTAAGTAAAGGTAACGTACATGCACCTTCACAGGTAAAATGTACATAACAAATTTACAGAAGATTTACTCTTGACCCCAGCAACTAGCTTATTGTATACACATTCTGAGTGTAAGTTCTCAAGAGCAATTGCACGTTTTTGTACATGTTAATAGAATTCTATTTTAATATCGTTTTACATGGCAGCTCATGCTTTTGCTGATAGTGAGCTATATGGTTTATGGTGAAGCCAGTTTATTTAGTACCTAATTCTTTTTAAATCTACAGTAGTTTCACTTTTTAAAAGAGTGTCACTTGCTGAGAGCATTTACTATGGCATGGTGTTATTTTTTAGGTAACATGTCTTTCAGTAACAGAAAAAGATTCTACCTATCAGTTTAAATGCAGGACAATCTGCTTGTATTTCATTCTACAGCATTTTTTATACACAGGTACAGTAGCTATGTCGAATGAGATGGCTGCCCCTCTTATCGTGGATGAAGAGGACACAAATGATGCTGTCCATATGACTACTTCTTCTACTGTGGCCATACTGGGTTCTGGTGACTTCTCACGCTCCTTGGCTATGCGTCTGGTAGCATGTGGGTTTGGTGTGGTGGTGGGGAGTCGTTGTGTCAAGCGCATTTCTCCTGGTCTCTTTGTGGACGCGGTGGAGCTGAACAGCCAGGAGGCAGCAGTAGCAAAATCCAAGAGGCTGGTCTTCATGGCCTTGTTCCCTGAATACTATCCATCCCTGCTAGGCCTCAGGAGTGCACTGGCTGGAAAGATTCTAGTGGACGTGAGTAATGCTGTGGCAATGAACAACAAGAGGCCATCTAATGCAGAGCAGCTTGCTGAGATGTTCCCAGACAGTGTGGTCGTTAAATGCTTCAACACAATTTCTGCCTGGACTCTACAGACTGGAGCACATGATGGCAGCCGACAGGTCAGTGATGTTTAAGACATGCGATCTTTAAAATGAGACAAATATTACAACTTAACATTTTAATGACAAAACAATGGCAGTAAGTATTGAAATATGTATATGTTATAATAGAAGGTGGTATCAAAAAAATTTGAGACTAGTTTTGTAACACATCAACAGATGGCAGCACAAGGCTAAACACACAATCACAGGAAGCACTAACGTTGACGTTGACAAGTGAGTTATTTCATAGTGGACAAGTTAGGACAAAGAGCGAACGTGAAATTCTGCATGAAAGAGATGTGAAGGTGATATTTTTTTGCTCTTGAAGAGCATGTCAAGGATTATTACTGGTGACAAAACTTAAGACCCTAAGATAAATCAACAATCTTCACAGTAGCAGAGCCCGTCTTCTACTCGACCCAAAAAAAGCGAGGCCAGTTGAAATTGAGAATTTGTAAGACCTCCAATAGCAAATTAGGTTTTAAGGCATCTGAGCGAGAATATATAGTTAAACCAACCAGCTCTGTGTTGCATAAATCCAAAACTTTGTTACTCATCGTACAACAACAAAAAACAAGTAAAAATGCTGTGATTCGGTAGCATCTACTTTACAACTACTAATGTACTATTTTTTAAAATAAAGTAACTGGTTTAATTTCTTTGGCTGGAACATTTTTTTTTAAATCATTGATTGCTATATTTAAGAAAGATCACACAGCCAAATATTTGTTTCAACATTGTGATACTCAGTGCATATGTGAAAATTATTCTCTTGTACATTTTTAATACTGAAATAGGCCAAATGAAAAAGAAAAATTAATAGATGGGATAACCTGGTCATTCAGTGCATTCTGGTAGTGAGCTGACTACTCTGACTAATTGTACTGCATGAACTTTTTGCATTGCTCCAAAGTCCAATCTTTATGATCCCTAGCAAAGTGAAGCCTTTTCTTCTGATTATTTTCACTAACAAGTGGTTTTCTTATGGAACACAGCTGTTTGTCTCAATCCTATGAGTTCTCATCACATTGTGAATGAAGAAATGATCTGACTTTCACTATTAAACATAATTGTCAACTGTTTTTTACAATGCAACATCATCATCTCTGATCACAATCAAATGTTATGTTTTTGCTGACTGCATTACTTCTTCAAAGTTGACACCTTCGAGATATTTAGATGTTTGGCTACTTTAGACAACTCAAGTACAAACTCAGGATAAGCTACCTGAAATGAGTTAAGATGTTACTTCAGATCTGATGCAATTTATTGTAGTACATTGTGTTATTGTCAAATAAGCCTTTGCATGCTATCAATAGTAAGCCTATTCTTATGCCCTATAAATTCTCTGACTTTTGACTTGACTCTACTCTAGGTGCTGCTGTGCAGTGACAGTGCAGAAGCAAAACACGAGGTGGCCCAGCTCGCCCGGCGCATGGGCTTCTACCCAGTAGATGTTGGCAGTCTGTGTTTTGCACAGGAACTTGAAAGAAAGCCCTTACATCTCTTCCCGTCATGGCGCGGCCCTGTCTTAGCCACCTTCTTGCTCTTCTTATTTTTTTATTGCTATGGATTTATCCGTGACATTCTACTGCCATACTTAGCTCATGGACAAAACTCATTTTACCGCCTAGTCTTTGACCTAGTAAATGAAAGCTTGCCTTGCGTGGCGCTTGTCAGTCTGTCACTGGTGTACTTGCCGGGGTTGTTAGCAGCATGGCTGCAGCTGTGGAGAGGCACCAAGTACCAGCGCTTTCCCTGCTGGCTAGATACCTGGCTGTTGCAGAGGAAACAGCTTGGCCTGCTGAGCTTCCTGTGTGCTGCTCTGCATGGAGTCTATTGCCTCTGCTTTCAACTCCGTACCGTCACACAACGCAGGCTGGTCAACACTGCATACTCACAGGTACCGATTTTTATATTTGGATACTCTTTAAAAAATTGTTTTAACTTATTTAAATATGCTCATGGTCATGTTAAGTATGTCAATCAGCTATTAACCCATCATTAATCAAAACAAATTATAGCCTAGGTTTTCGGTTCTCTTTGTGCTACTTAGTGGCTCTGGCCCCACAGGGGCCACACCACAGCCCTCGCAGGCTGTGGTGCACCGGGTGTTCAGACGCCTTTCTATAATGGCCAGTACTGACTTTTTTCTGTGATTTGCGCTGCGTTGGCGTTTCTGTGGGATCAAATGTCCTTTGGTTTCCACCTTTGGTGGGTGCCCATGATTCTGTCACCAGTTTACTGATATATAATTGATAATCAATCTTAATATGTCAATGCTATGGCTGGTCAATGTAGATGTCCCACTGAGGCATCTCTTTTCAGACAAGTATTTACATCTTAGAGTTACGAGTTTAAAAAATAAGGATAAATCAATTACCTCACAATAATCTTTAGAACTAAAGGACAACAATTATAGATGTTTATACTGAACATTTCATTTTCATTAATTAAAAAGCCTCTAATATACTGGGTCCTGGGAAATGTAGGCCAGTTTTTGGATTATAGTAGCGGTATGTGCTAATATATTCTTGACAATAATGAGAATGCAACAACTAAAAGTACCTTGGGTATTTGGGGTAAAGTGCTTTTATATGTGTACAGTATGTATATGTGTAGCTTTCTTGTACTTTCTTCTTTCTCAGTATCATGATAAGAATTTTCTTTTCCTGATGGAATGACAGTTTCAGCTGTAATGATGTATGTGATTACAGAATGTGTCTCAAAAATACAACTACATATATGCAAACAAAATGATGTTAATTTATTCATTTTTTTTTTTGATTCATTAGCAAATGTCCATGAAATGGAGGGAATAAACCAAATTGATCCATGCTGTTTATTAATTTGTGTGCATTTGTCAGGTGAACTCAGGTGTGGAGATGCCATGGGATGAACAGAAGGTATGGCGAACTGACCTCTATTTGTCCAGTGGAGTGTTAGGCCTGGGCATTCTCTCTCTGTTGGCTATCACATCTCTTCCCTCAGTAGGCAACATCCTCACATGGAGGGAGTTCACCTTTATTCAGGTAGGAAGTACAAATCCTTGTAAACAACCAACACTGATAAAGTAATTAAGACTTTAAAGACCTCTTATCTTTTCTCATTTTCTTTCACTAGTCTGGACTAGGCTATGCTGCTTTGACTCTTTCTCTCATGCACACGTTGGTGATCGGCTGGAATTTTGCCTTCTCCTCCAAGGCCTATGAATTCTACATGCCACCAAGTTACATGCTAGCAGTGGCTCTGCCATGTGCCGTGCTGGTGTGCCGCTGTATCCTGTTGCTGCCATGTTTCTCTGCCAGGTTGGCACGCATACGCAGAGGCTGGGAAAGCATGCGCAAATGTCCAGTGTCACACCACAATCGAGCGCGGATAAACAGGACAGATCCAGAGGTCTAATTGGCACTCCCATAACAATAACACTGTCTATGGCACTGCCATAAGAATAACACAATGGACATTTTCAAGCCGCAACCAGATAGTGGTATTACTTTTTTCCACCTGTTTCTAACAGTTAATGGGGAAGAGAAGAACCTGCAATGGCCTTTCTCATGATTTTACAGACCAAGTACACTAGCATTACAAACACTAGCTCTGCAACCTATTATTGTGCGATATGCCAGTATAACCACAAGCAATCATTTGTATCAGGTACAATATTTCTCTATCAGGTTATGACGGTATAATTTACAAACAAGCAAACAAAACCCTCCGGACACTCATGCATTCACCTTGCCTAGGTATTTAAAACGTATGTAGTTTCCTCAACAATTCAGGAACTGCACTGCCTTTAAAGTGTTGCTTTATAAAATTATATTCTCTTGGAAATTGGCATGTTGTAAACTGAAAGAGATTGCTGTTCTTTTTCATACTCTTACATCCATATCAACAGCCAATGTCAGCCATTTTCAAATCCAATATCCTGTCAGTAAAAGCCTACCACTGCTGACCCACAGTAAACATTTTAGTAGTAAGGTTATAATCAGTCATAATCATAATCAGTGCTTGTTAATGACTTCCTACAATGCCCATGCTAAGCCTTATTGCAGTAATTAAAAGTATCTAGTGAAAGTTCACAATGGTTATATGAGAGGAAATGTATTGTATATAGCCACTTAAATGACTAGCACAGTTCCAACCTGTAGTCATGCTTACTGAGATAACACAGGCTGTACTAAGTACTCATTTTGCCATTGAATTAGAATGATCTCAAATTACACCATTTCATAAAGGAAATTCAATAAAAAACTCAAGCTTGATATTGCTTTTTTAAAAACTAGTATTGGAATCTCCTGGTCATGGTTTATAAATATTGGATGTTCTGATGCATTTTCACTTAAAATGACGTACATAGTTATCTCAATCAACT
Organism: Clarias magur; assembly: GCA_013621035.1. Taxonomy (NCBI): domain Eukaryota; kingdom Metazoa; phylum Chordata; class Actinopteri; order Siluriformes; family Clariidae; genus Clarias; species Clarias magur. The sequence goes on along the minus strand of QNUK01000062.1, from coordinate 1,464,554 downwards.
TGTCTACATATACTAATCATGCTTTCAGGTGTGAAGAAATGAATAAGTTGATTTGAAATGCTAAATCTGGCAAGAATAAGGACCAAGATATTAAAGGTGTGTGTTAATGGGTTAGATTTAAAATTTGTCCAACTTATGAAACCTCAAATTATTATCTGTCTTATTTATTTGTCTAAAATAAACACTGCTGTGTATCCATCTAAAATAAAGGCTGCTGTGTTTTTTATCAACTTATAAAACTACTGCTATTCAGGATGTCGTACTGCTTCTTCTAAGTAAAACACACCAAGATTCCCTCACAAATGTCACTTCTCTGTGTCTCACCACACAGTCTGAGGATTGGACTTGAACTTTTCATAGTCACTCATCTTGAAGAGGGCCAGCTCTGTTTCATTAGCTAGAAGAAGAACAAAGACAGAGCGAGCGCAATTATATTTTTAACATATTAATTACATTTACATTGGTCAGATGCACTAGAACGACTTACATTTTTTAATCAAATTTTTATGAGCAGTTGAGGGTTAAGGGCCTTTAAGGGCAACAGTGGCAACTTGTTGGTGATAGAGTTTGAACCTCTGAGCTACCTCCTGCCCAATGAGATCAAACTAGATATAAATAAATCAATAAAAACTTTGCATAACAATGGCCAAAAAACTGTGGGATTAATTGCAAATTTACAGTACTGATCAATAATCATATTGACTAAGGTCACATCATGACCACATTTCATGCCATTGTGAAGTGGGGTTTGCATGGATTGAAATTGTTTGGCCACCACATTCCATAAGTGCTTGTGAACACCTTTAATAACAACTCTTTGTCATGTTTCTTAGACCTTTTATTGTCTTGAACAATTCTTTTGCTGTATATCAGGGCACATTATTCTACAAAAAGAAGTCAGTGCCATTACAGAAACCCACTTCAATGAAGGGGTGTAGTTGGCCTGCAACATCGTTTAAGTAAGTAGAACTTTGATAGGTAGAAATTGTCAAAATAACACTCACATGGAAACACATGACCCTGTCACTGGTTTATTGGTTGTCCATCTTTGGACCACTTTTGCTTGGGATTTCTGATAACATAAAAATGTTCTTCCTTTAGTGTGTCTTATTAACTGACAAATTAAACTAATGTGTCAAAGTGTTAAATGGCATAAAACTATATTCAGCGATACATCATTCTTTAAAAGTTCTATTTAAAGGGGCCAATTGCAAAAACAGATAAATGGAATTATTCTACAAGCAAACTGTCTACTATATTTAATTCTTTATACTGTACATGCCACATTCTGAATCCAATATCAGATGAATTTTTACATAATCCAAACAACCACACACCAATTTTTTTATATTTCCTGCGGTGCATAAAACAAATTATGATTTTTGACAAGTTATAAATGTTCGCAAAAAAAACTCTTAATTTACTGTAAGTTTTGACAGAAGTTTAGTTTTACTTGCTGTGTCTGCAGAAATCTGATAAAGGCCGTTCAGCTGACTAATATCAAGAATGCACAGATGGGCAATGTAGCGGAACTAGGGTTCAGTACACACACATCCATTCTCTCTCTCGCTCTCTCTCTCATGCTCACACACACACACACACACACACACACACACACACACACACACACACACACACACACACATATATATACAGGTGGTACAGAGGGCAGAAACACAGTGGGAGCTGGTCAGCACGCAAGGTGAGTAAAAGAATGCAGAACTTCTATATTTCTATTCAATCTATTAAATCAGATTTTTTGTTTTTATATTCATGAATTACAGAAAATGGAGATCTGTCTTCATGAGTGCACTGATTTATATTCTCCTGTTTTTTGTGCCTTTAATATGTGCCACTTTTTAAATGATTAAAGTAACTTGCCTTCAGGACTAATGTACCTTAAAATGATTACTTTAATTTTTTTTATTAAAGTTAACCTACATGCATCTTCCCACGTAGAAAGTACATAGGAAATGTACAGAAGATGAATCTCTGATTGTAACAACCAAAAACAGTTTGTTATTTATATTCCTGAAAGCAAGTTTTCACCTGCAATTTTACATTGTTCTATCTGATCATGCAATTGTATTTCAATATCTATTTTTCTATGCAATCACAAGTATGATAGTAAGTTATAGTAAGCTACTATATGTGTTTTATGGTGTAAAAAAAAAGTGTAAAGATTTTTTTAGAAGCCAATTTGTGAACTCTAGAACCTTTTTCCTTCTGGGGAAACCTTACAACTTTAAGTATATTCACAGGTATAGCCAACACAATTCTTAACTATCCATAAATATCTATATCTTAGAATATACTTGATTGACTGAAAGCAATTACTGTGGCATGGTGTTAAATCTTTATGTGACATGTCTTTCCGTGACAGAAAAAGATTTTAGTTACTAGTTTAAATGCAGCAAAAGGCTGTATGTATTCTATAATTCTACAGCATTTTCTCATACACAGGTACAGTAGCTATGTCCTATGAGATGGATGCCCCTCTTCCTACGGAGGAAAAGTACACAATTGATGCTGCGCATATGACTACTTCTTCCACTGTGGCCATTCTGGGTTCTGGTGACTTCTCACGCTCCTTGGCTATGCGTCTGGTAGCATGTGGGTTTGGTGTGGTGGTGGGGAGTCGTTGTGTCAAGCGCATTTCTCCTGGTCTCTTTGTGGATGCAGTGGAGCTGAGCAGTCAGGAGGCAGCAGTAGCAAAAGCCAACAGGCTGGTCTTCACGGCCATGTTCCCTGAGCACTATCCATCCCTCCTGGGCCTCAGGAGTGCACTGGCTGGAAAGATTTTAGTGGATGTGAGTAATGCTGTGGCAATGAAGAGCAAGAGGCGATCTAATGCAGAGCAGCTTGCTGAGATGTTCCCAGACAGTGTGGTCGTTAAAGGCTTTAACACTATTTCTGCGTGGGCTCTACAGACTGGTGCACATGATGGCAGCCGACAGGTCAGTGATGTTTAAGACATGCGGTCCTTAAAATGAAACACTCATTAATATTTTAATAGTTTTAGATTTTAGATAAACACATGCTAATGGCAAATATCTGTGATGGATTAATTTTAAAAAAATAATAATAAAAAAATAATAATAATAATAATAAATCACATGATCAAATAATTTATTCAGTCACCATTCTGCTTTAAGTACGCAGCGCAATGTAATGGCCAACTCAAGTGTAAATGATTCCTCATGTTCTCAGAACCACTCTTTTACAATAGCATGTGCCATCACAAAAGAAAAATATATAGATGGAATAACCAGGTCATTCAGTTCATTGGCTGACTTCATTTTATTGCTACATAAAGTTGATGAGTGTAGACCTGCCTAACTGAAGCAAGCACAGATAATAATACTGCTTCCAGAAGCATTTACTATGGGCAGTATGCATGCTGAGTGCATCTCTTCATGCACTTTCCTTCTTACTCTGACATGCCTACCTTTTGTATCTCCTGTCTATGAGTTATATGAATTATTCCATAATAAAAGTAACGTGTTCTAAGATTAAAAGGTGAATGGAGAATGTTTTTAAAATGAAAGAGAAGTCTAGGAAGCCCTTTTCTAGATTTTCCCTACTTAAGAAAACTAAAACTCAGGTACAAAATGAGCAAATTAAAAAGAGTTAAGGTCTCATTTAAGATTTGATAGATACAATTCATGTGATTTAGCCTGCAGATTATATTTTGTGAAATGTTATTAAAAAACTGGTTATTTCTTTATGAAGCAGTGGAGTTTTGGTATTGTGCCAATACTAAATCATATCATAATGTAAATTACTTATTTGTCAAAAAAGGATTTGCATGCCATAGTAAACCTATTCTTATGCCCTACTAATTCTCTGACTTTTGACCTGACTCTACTCTAGGTGCTGTTATGCAGTGACAGTGCAGGAGCAAAACACGAGGTGGCCCAGCTCGCCCGGCGCATGGGCTTCTACCCAGTAGATGTTGGCAGTCTGTGTTTTGCACAGGATCTTGAAAGAAAGCCCTTACATCTCTTCCCGTCATGGCGCGGCCCTGTCTTAGCCACCTTCCTGCTCTTCTTATTCTTCTACTGCTATGGATTTATCCGTGACATTCTCCTGCCATACTTAGTTCATGGAAAAAACTCATTTTACCGTCTTGTCCTTTCCCTAGTAAATGAAAGCTTGCCTTGCGTGGCGCTTGTCAGTCTGTCACTGGTGTACTTGCCGGGGCTGTTTGCGGCATGGCTGCAGTTGTGGAGAGGCACCAAGTACCAGCGCTTTCCCTGCTGGCTAGATACCTGGATGTTGGGGAGAAAACAGCTTGGCCTGCTGAGCTTCCTGTGTGCTGCTCTGCATGGAGTCTATTGCCTCTGCTTTCCACTCCGTACCATCACACAACGCAGGCTGGTCAACACTGCATACTCACAGGTACTGATTTTTACATTTAGATACTATTTAAAAGAAATTTAAATAAATAAATAAATAGATTATGGTCATGTTCACTACTTTGCAATATATAGATCAACATTTAATATTTAAAATATTAACATTATAACATTCTCATAAAACAACTGATCAATCAGATTGGGGGAATTTGGAGGACAAGTCAGCAGCCTTTGGTACTAAACGTTTCAAGACACTTGCAATCTGAAAATCGCAGGTGTTGCTCATAGTAACATGGTGGCACAGATGTTTTTCTACGATTTGTGCTGCATTGGCTTTTCTGTGGGATCAGACTGGCCTTTGGTCTGTGCTGGCAAGGTTGAGCCTTGGGTGCCCATGATCCTGCCACCAGTTTATTAGTAAATAATTAATAATAAATGTTAATGTGTTAATGTTATAATAATGACTGATCAGTGTAGAGAATGTGCCAACCAAAAATACCTTTTAGTACTTTTATAGGTATAGGTTTAGAACATCCCATTAATATTTATTTAAAGGTGTCAGCACTATGTAACAGTTATGACTTTTCTTCAGTACAAAAGTCTTTAAGATAGCCGACTTTGCATTTTCTGGTTTCTCTGTATCATAATTTTTATTTAAAGAGATTCTGAGAGAATGACATTTACAGCTATAATAATGTATGTGCTAACAGGAACTAACTTGTCTCATGAATGCAATTATAAACCAGCATGATGTTTATAATTTTTTTTTTCATTTAAATGTATTCATTGGCAAATTGCTGTAAAATGAGAGCAATAAACCCTATTGGGCTCTGTTGTTTTATTTTTGTGCACGTACTTCAGGTGAACTCAGGTGTGGAGATGCCATGGGATGAAGAAAGGGTATGGCGCACTGAACTCTACGTATCCAGTGGAGTGTTAGGTCTGGGCATCCTCTCACTGATGTCTGTCACATCTTTTCCCTCAGTAGGCAACATCCTCACATGGAGGGAGTTCACCTTTATTCAGGTAGGAAATACAAATCCTACACTGGTAGACCAATGAAAAAAAAAGAAAAGACTTCAAATTCCTCAAACTATATAACAATCATGCTTATACAATTATATAGTATAGAATTAGAGATTATTGCAACAAGACAACAGCACTTTTAAGAAATTAAAGTACAAATATAGAGGATAAGAACTTGAAATCTTATCTTTTCTTATTTTTCTTTCACCAGTCTGGACTAGGTTATGCTGCTTTGACTCTCTCTGTAATGCACACGCTGGTGATCGGCTGGAATTTTGCCTTCTCCTCCAAGACCTATGAATTCTACATGCCACCAAGTTACATGCTAGCAGTGGCTCTGCCATGTGCTGTGCTGGTATGCCGCTGTATCCTGCTGCTGCCATGTTTTTCTGCCAGGTTGACACGCATTCGCCGAGGCTGGGAAAGCACACGCAAACGTCCAGTGTCACACCACAACCAACTGCAGTATTTACAAACCAGGCTTTGACTGTGCAATTAATCTCCCTTTGGACTCTCATGCATTCATCCTACACAGTCTAGGTATTTAAAACAATACATTAAAAAAAAACTTTCCTCAACAATTCAGGGATTGCACCACGACTAAAGTGTTGCTTTATGAAATTACATCCACTTAAAAATTGGCACATTGTAAACTGATAGAAATTGCTCTTCTTTTTTATATCTTTCCATCCATATCAACAGCCAATGTCAGCCATTCTGCAATGCAATATCCTGTCATCAAAAGTCTACCCCTGCTGACCCACAGTAAACATTTTATCAGTAAGGTTATATGATAATCAGTGCTTGTTAATGACTTCCTACAATGCCCATGCTAAGCCTTATTACTGCAATTAAAAAAAGTATCTAGTGATAGTTTACAATGGTTATATGAGAGGAAATGTGTTGTACAGAATATAGCCCCTTAAATGATACTAACATAGTTCCAACCTTCATCATGCTTACTAAGACTGTAATTATTTATTCTGCTACTTAATTTGAATTATATCAAATTACACCCTTTCATAAAGGAAATGCAATTACAAACACGCGATTGATATTTGCATTTGCTAAATCGCTTTGGAGTTTACATAGTGCCTGGAAAGTTCTGCATTATTAGCTGGTCACGGTTTAAAAACTTGATTGTTGTAGAATTTCCATTTAAAGAACAACTTACCTACATATACTAATAATGCTTTCACATGTGCAGAAATAAGTTGAAATTTCAAATAAAATGCCAAATCTGGCATACATCAATTTATATTTGTTTTGTTAAGCAAATAATAAGGACAGAGATATTAAGTGAGACTTATGATATACATTTCGGTACAGGATTTAAAAAAAAAAAAAAAAAAAACTAGTGATTGTTCCTCTTATGGTAAAACAAACAAAATTAGCATTTGGTGAGATTTATTTAATAAACACAATTTCAATCACATGCACCACTCAGAGATAGGTAATAAAAATAAAAAAGCTGGTATTAAAATTGACACATTTTGATGCATGTACTGTAAATGTTAAATAATGTTAATGTACTTGTCAACTCTCATCTATTAAATTTTCCAACTTATGAAACCTCAAACGATTACCTGTCTTATCTGTCTAAAATAAACGCTACGGATAATGTGAATTTGTTAAACTGCCTCGAAAAAACTAGAATAAAATTAAAACACCATTTCTGGTCTGGTTGATCCAAAAAATATCAACACAGGTAGACGTGAAACCATTCGGGATGTCGCACTGCTTCCTCTAAATAAAACACACCAGGGTTCCCTCACAAATGTCATTTCCTGTGTCTCACCACACAGTCTGGGGATTGGCCTTGAAGTTTTCATAGTCACTCATCTTGAAGAATGCCAGCTCTGTTTCGTTGGCTAGAAGTAGTACATAGACAGAGAGAGTAAAACAAGATTCAATTGGATATAAATAAAAAACCTTCACAAAACAATGGCCAACAACAAGTAATGTGTAAATAATGATGCACTGTGAGGTCACAAAGCTCTTACTTCATGACACTCTAGTGACATGATGGTCCAAAGCTGCTGTTTTAGATAAAGGTTTTAGATAAATATTAATTCAGGGATCAAGATTTTGCAAGGGGTCAGCTAAAAGATGAGTGGCAATAATCTATATGTCCGATCCATACATCCTTCATTTAGGTTAAAAGATACTGTAGAAAAAGCTGTATAATATTAACAATATACACTTGGATTATACTGCTAGACACTATGATTAGTCTCACAACATATTTAAACAAACTGCTGATCCTAATGTGTGACACATTTAATAATTATGATTTATTCTACCACCCATAGAAAACACATTTGTCAAATGATTAGCAATCAGTATGACACAGCCCAACATTTGGAACAAAGCATAATAAATATATTTTCCTATTTTTTAGATTCAGTAAAAAAAAAGAATAAAATGTATATGACAGGACCATGGGATAAACAGCATTTACCTATACCACATGCTCGTAAATCGAGGCCATTGTGCAAAATCAGCTTTTCATCGTCCTCTAAACTCATCACCAGTTCATTAGTCTGAAATGATAAAAGCCATGTTATATGGTTCAGCATATTTAAATACAGACTAGTGTAATATTTTCAACATGTATTTTTGTGGTTTATGTTAAGAAAGCCTGACCCCCCAGGATCTTGTATGAGGGGCGTTCAAGTCAGACTGTCCAGAATAACAGAACAGTGATTTCTATATATAATCCCCTGCTACACTTACGTACTTATCTCAGTGTTTCACTACTGCTTAGATACCATCATCGCAGAAAGTTTTCTCAGTACGCCAGAGCCATGATCAGACTGCTTGCTTCGTGTTTGAAACGTTGATCTCCCAGGAACCCCTCTAATAGCCCAAACATGCTGAAATGGCTTAGCGCGAGGACATGCTCTACCTGAGATGTGGCAATAACTCCCAGTTGAATTGTTTAACTTTCATACGACATCATCCTTATCAATAGGTGTGTTGTTAATTAGCCAAGTCGAGTCTTTGCTGTATCAAATAGTTATCAAATATTAAATAGTTTGTGTGATTGAGTCCATTGTTACATTTAGGCATTTTGCAGATGCTCTTATTCAGAGTGACTTTCAAAAGTACTTCGAAGTTTCCGTCATTCAGATCGGTCTTTAGTCATTGCTTAAAGATCGCCAGTGACACCTAGAGGAAATTAATTCCACCACAGTCCAGTTGCATGTCTTTTCAATTCTTGAGAGATGGTGGGACCAGACTAGCAGTGCTGGAAGATCAGAGGGTACGTAGTGCTGAGCGATAGTCTGTGCTGGGCCACTTTTAGTTTTGAAGGCAAGCCTCAGTGTTTTAAAATTGATGCAGGTAGCTACAGAAAGCCGTTGGAGGAAGCAGAGAAATGTGGTGGTCTAAGATTTTTTTTTTTTTTTGCTGTCTCCAGTATTTATACCTGCAGCTTCATAATGCTTGTGTGTGACATCAACACAACTTCTTACAGAAATATAAAAATGAAAGTAGCAAATTAGCACAAGACTAACAAAGAACATCACACATATTTCATTATAAACAAATTGAACTTGTTTCATGGTGGACTTGTGAACTCAGTCAATCCCAAACCTTTGCTCCATGTGCTTGATGAATGATCTTCATTGTATCTGTAGACATGAGAGGGGGCTGTTAGTGTTATGAACATCTCCCCTGAACAGAATGCATTTCACACATGGACCTGGGCAAAGTTAACTTACCATAGCCATATTTCTTAAAAGGTGAGGGCAAACCATCTCTGGTGGAAACGTCTAAATGCGAAAGACATGTGTGTGTAAATTCAGCATGCTAAAGTTTTATAATAGCCTGATGGGGGGTAAGTCACCATCACTTAATCGTGTTTGGAAAATACACAGTTTACCTTTTTTTACAAAAGCAATAAACTCCTCGACTTTCTGATCTAAGTCCACACCTCGGAACACTACTGGTCTGAAGTTGCGATGTTCAAAAGAGCGAACGAGGCGCACAGTGAGAACAGTTTCCGATGACATGACTGTCAAAATGTGCGCTCAAACCAAACAGCTAACGAAGCTAATTAAGCTACGATTCTACTCTTTGCTAAAGTTTACTCACTCGCGTCTTCTGTCTTTCTTCAGAGATTCGACTCTTCGTCTAAGTGACAATACAATGTGGTTATGAAATACGAATTACCACGCACATTGCGTTTCTTTGAGCTTGTATCATTTCAGACTAAAGTAGCTGCACCCACGAGAAAAACACTGATGCAGTAGTCTAAAGCAATCGAACACAAGCACACTCGATGCACTCAAGTGGCTTTGCCAATGAATAACGGCGAAAATGTAATATTATTTTTTTAAATATAGTTTATTATTTATTACGCAAAACAAGGTATGAAAGCAACAAAGCAATTTCTTGTTCAACATAGTACCATTAATCCATCTATCCATCTATGAGCCTCTGTAGTCCAACTGGGGACTAGGGAGCCCAATTGTGATTACCATTGTATTTATTCCTTTTTTTACCATCGTGGGACCTCTGGTTAACTTTCGACCATTTGGGAATGCGAATTAGCCTAATCTGCATGTCTCTGGATTGTGGGAGGAAACCCACCAAGAATGGGAAAAGCATGCAAACTCCACGCACACACAGACCCTGTGAGAATCAAACCCAATCCCTGGAGGTGCAAGGTGATAGTGCTAATCCCAGTCTAATATAAATCATTTTAAACTACAAGAAATAAGTCTAAAATAAGAATTGCCAATGCAGTATAATACTAATGGCATTATATTGGTAAACAATAATGTAGAATCAGGTCAAACGTGCAACAGGATTCCATGAATTATAATTACAGCGCATCACAGCAATCTGTACTTAATTATCTATATTTCTGTGAAACATATTTAATTGTAGAGCATAAAACTTATGATTCCTGATAATGGAGAATGCATTTTATAAACCAAGTGCTGTTTAATTCTGTCTCTCTCTGCTTCGTGGCCTCCTCCCAGCTGGACGTCCCAAAAACATCACCATAGGGTGGCACCATAACAGATGCCCGAACCACCTCAGGTAACTTAGGTAGTCTTAGGTAGTCAAAGTCAACTTTATTGTCGATTCTGCTACATGTACAGTACATATGGTACATATAGAGAATTGAAATGACTTTACTCTCAGTCCCTTACAAACAACAATGTAAAAGAACAAAAATTCAAAAGTAGAAAGATTTCAATATAAATGAACAAAATAGTAAAAAATAAAAATAAACTGCAAGCTTTGTCATGTTTTATTACTTATTTCCCATTCAGCTGCATAATAATGTTCCATCATATAATACTTTGTCATTTTCACATGCATCAGGCTTAGATTCTTATATTATTATTATTATTATTATTATTATTATTATTATAGATTTACGAGGTGGTCACTTAAAGTGTGTTAGTGGTTCCTACTGCAACATTAGACACTAATGTAACACTGACTCGTGCTTATAATGTCGCTTGTTTTTATAGTTACTAAACATGTTAGAGTTTAGTCTTTAGGCTAAGTGGGTCTGAGTGCCCTCTGCCCTAGTTAGCAGACTTCCAACATGTGGTGAGCTAACGCCACTTGTGTCTACAACCAGGTCATTGTCAAACTGCACAAACCTGATTGGTTGTATATGATCATACAGGCTGAAACAGCCAATGGAATGAAAGCTGCATACAGTACCATCTGAAGCATGCTTGTGAACTTGTCTAAGCCACGACTGAGGTTTGCATTGTGACCGGTGTGGGTAACGGATAAATTACAGACATCATGACCGAGGTTAGTGCTGTGACTAACTGCTATGGTTGTTTTTTCCCCTTTCCCGCGACCATCTTGAATAGGTCATTTGGTATCCACCGTCTCAAAAGACAGCTAGCCAGCTGCAGGCAGAAACCTCTGTCCCCAGTTTATGGTCTACTGAAATATTTTATAAAAATCTGTAACAATGATTAGCCACGGCGCTATCTAATGATTAAGTCAGCCCTAATATCATAAATATGTTATTTAATTTTGTTCGTGTAAGACGTTTATAAGGCTTGAAATTAGATTTAGGACATAGCTAAAGTAGCTAGCAAGCTAGCTGACTAACACGGCACTGAAGTGGCACGTGCTAATTCACGATATAATATTAGTAAACAGCATTGATGCACCAGCTTGCGTTTCGCAAAACTACACAGACCTATTTATTGCCAGATTTGAGAGTACAAAATTCTAACAATTTAAGAAATAGAGAGGTATAGAACAGGGCGTGGCTTCCTGTCTCCTTGAATTTCTTTCTTTCTTTCTTTATATAATCGAAAAAAATTAAACAAATAATCAATGCATTGTTAGAAATTTCGGGTATTCTGGCCATTGATCAGGGTATAACCTGCTCTGGAGAAGTACAGCCTGAGCACCAGGTTTAGTTTATGGTGGATATGAGTAAAACAATGGTCTGGTGATTTGATCATGGAGTCCAATGTTCAGATGTGGTGTAGATTGATAAGGAGGAAGCTTTCCCAACCCAGGAAAGGATCATAGTCTGTGTTGACTGACCGGGTCATAGATTGTCAGCGAGAAATCGTGCATCAGGCACTACTGTACTCCATCAACTCCCTATTGTACTCAGTCTTGATTTATTTGATTTTATTATATCCTTTTTGTTCCTCTCTAAGTACTTGTGTATGTTTAGTCTGTGCTGCTGCAGAACTGCAGTTTTTCTCTAGATAGATAGACAGATAGATTAGATAGATATGATACTTTATTAATGCCAAAGGGAAATCGTAACCTTACAGCAGCAAGTTCACAAAGTATATAACAACATATAAGCAACAATGTGAAGAAGAATATTAAGGCTAGGTTAAAATAAATAAAAAAATGAATGAAGACTTGTTACATGTGTTATCAGTTTATAGTGCACCAGAAAATCTAATGCCTGTAAATTGTCAATTTCATGGTCAACTCCCCCTTTCTCTACCCATGGAGTTAGGACTTTTAAGCATGCCTATTACAATCCACTAAATAAAGATTCATCCATTTGATTCGGTTTATCAGTTTTTCAGTTTCTGAAATGTTAGCGTAATGCCCCTGGTTGTATAAGGACATGTGTGTTTGCACCATTTTGCGCAATTCCTTTGTTGCACACAGCCTTCCCCAAAGACTCCTTCTTACTAAGTTAATACTGTGTAATTCTTGTATGCAAGTTCAGTTCTGTTTCAGGTTTAAAAAAAAAAAAAGTTATTGCTAGAGAATTCTTTGACTAGACGTGCGCCTTCTTGCTTCTGCCATCTTATTTAGGAGGCTTGTTCTTTAGCCAGACAACTGCAGAAGACACACTGTTACTCTTTTCCCTTACTGTTATATGCACTATGCAGGTCTGGGGTGGTAGAATGAAATAAATAAACTATACACATGTGATAAATAATTTGGTGAAAAGTTGATGTAGTTTGGTATTTAATTATTTATATCCTTAATAATTAAGAAATAAATTATTAAGGATATAAATAATTAAATACCAAACTACATAGGGCACTTGTACTGTATATGTCAAAAAATAATAAACAGCATTCAGAATTTATCCAGAACAGTGGATTAAGAATCTAGTGCTCCAGTAGCTTGCAGTGTTAAAGGCTGACTTCAACATTATTTATGCTTCCACCTGAACAGACTTAGTGGGAATAAACATCCTTTTTAAAAATAATTTTTATTTACAATACAGTGTAATCATATAAAATTTTATATGCAGTATATTTAAATATGTATATCATAATGTGGGGCAATTTGGCGAGAAGTCGTACAAGCATCACACCTACGTCATGAAAAAAAATAGAAATAATAATAAAAAAAATTTATGCAGTTAAATAATTACTAGCAATTTGAGTTAGTTAATTCACTGTAATTTAGGTAGCTGTGAAATAGTGACAATATTACTTAAGATAATCATTAACTTTACAAACAGTATCATGAATATTTGCCCATACTGTAGGTACCCTGCCTAAAAAGGGTGTAAGAATTTCACTTCTCTTCACACAGGAGGCATTTCAGAAGGCAGCGGAGGAGGTGAAAAACCTGAAGTCAAAGCCAACTGATACAGAGATGCTGGAGATTTACAGTCTGTTCAAACAGGCCACTGTAGGAGACGTCAACACCGGTGTGCCCATACATTATTTTATTCCACAATTCTGTAATACAAAGTGATTTATAAATTTTTTTGCACCTAGATTTAAGACATAGTACACAAGTATTGAATGTATTTCTGTTACAATGCTATATAGTTCAGATATTATTAAAATCTGGTATTGTCAAAACGTTTTTGTTTTGGGGAAAAAAAAGTCACTGATTGTTATATGAATGGTTATGAACATGAATACTGTATATACAGTATTGAAATGTTTATCATGACTGTATTAAACCTCACTGATTGAAGTTAAACTGTTCTTTTTCTAGCTCGGCCTGGCATGTTGGACTTTGCTGGTAAAGCCAAGTGGGATGCCTGGACCACAAAGAAAGGTTAGTTCTTTTTGCCTGTTAGCTATATGGTACTAAAGACAAGTTCTTCTTGCCTTCCTCGAACTCTGAACCCAGTTAGAAGTTACAGGGAGCCCAGTTACAGGGAGTCAGTTAGAAGTTGAGCAGTGTCCCTTTTCTTTGACAATATTAATTTCTTATGGGTTCATGTACAGTCACATTTTTTGTTGGTATAGTAAATAACATGCAACTCTTCTCTACTGTTAAATTATTAAAAACTTAGACTGACAGTTTAGAATGTTGATTTTTTTTTTTTACTCCTAAACTCTCTGACCATTGTATTATTGTTATAATATAATATTATTATATTATAGTGTAATCTGATTGGATGAAAGGCATTCCATGTGTGGTGAAAACGGATGGTAACAGCACTGAGACATTTCACTATATGTATCACTCTACATCCCAGGTCTTCTAATAAGTAGGTTGGTACAGTCCATAGTACAGAGCAGAGAGCAGCTACTTGCCAAAATCCATTTTCAAAACCGGACATGGAAGTACTTTCAACAAGAAAACACAAAGTTGTCATCTTAAACAACACTATGTCCCCTTCATAATTGCTTCTAAGGCATTGCAAATGGCCTCCATGTTTTTCAAAGCTAACTAGCTTCTAAAACAAAGCTGAATACCAAATCACTCTCTAACCCCTGATCAAGGACACTACTTGGTGTGATTGCAAATTGTAGAACATTACAGTTTTCCTTTAACTCTATTTGGGATTTAAACTTGGCTGATATTCTAAAGCAGAATAAGTGAAAATATAAAGATAAGTTCATGAGATTCACATTCTACCTCCATGGTTCATTCTCCCCACTTTTTGGCTTCATAGTACTAGTAAGAATTTAAAACATAATTACACTAACTATTGGTTATCAGCTCTACCGGTCGTGCTTGGTTAGTTCAGGCTAGTCATGGAGGGATATGTGTTGGAGGAGCAAGATAACTGGTTAAATAAAGAAACAAATCACAAGTCGTTAATAATAAATTGTGTTTATAGAACTGTTGTATAACAGCAATATCACATTTGAGGTTGTGCTGGATATAAGCATGGCAGTCATGCCTTCAGCACGCCAGCTGCGCCCTGCCGAATCACTGCCATGCTGATATCCTGCACAACTGCACTCATTCGTGTGATATTGCTTAATTCTATAATATTCACAAACAGGCTGAAATATTGAGATGATATTCACATACAGCTGACATTTATTAAAGCTGTTACTGTGTTTTTTTTTTTTTTTTTCACTTTTCCAGATCATTATTTCTCTATATATTTTTTGTTAAATGTGTGCCATTGGCAAATTCATTTAACTGCATTGCATGAAACTAAAGGTGTATTCTTTTGCAATGGTTTTAATATTTCCTCTTTCACTCTAGGCATGAGTAAAGAAGACGCAATGAAGGCTTATGTTAGCAAGGTGGAAGAGCTGAAAGGAAAATACGGAATGTAAAAGTGTACCTGTGGGACTCACTGTCTGTCAACACGGTCCGGTGTGAAGCCCTAAACTTCCTGGTGTGTCCATGTTGGTGTGTGTAACATCTCAGTCACATAAAGAAAGAAAACATAAAGCACAAACTGATGTTGGGATTACAGGAACCTTTCACCAGAAGTTGTGTAGTCTGACTTTTTACTTGTTTCTAAGGCTATAAAGTCTGTTGTCTTTTCTGAACTTTTGTGTCTCTTGTTTTTATTTATATTTTTGTAGAGCTGTTAACAGCTGCTTGTGTCAGTCATCGGTTAGTCAGAATAATCAACTTTGCACAGGATTTTAAACAGCTGAAAGCGCTATTGAGCTGCATAAAAGAATATAAATGCTTTTTTTAGATCAATGATTTTAATAGATGTATTAAAATAAATTATTAAAGGAGAGTTAAATAGAGAAAAAATCTTATGAACTAGGGAATGTGTACTTGCCCAATTTCTGCATGTAGATACAACATTTGCAATGGATTTGATATCTTTTCAGAATCTCTTGTGTTTTGTACCACCACTCTTTGTAATATTGACTAACCACCTCACAGCTCGTATACATGAAGAGATGATATCAGTAGAGTTTAATGATATCAAAACTCACTCTTTGTAGTTAACTTGAGAAACAGTATTTATAAAGGTGCAAGCTATAACTTGCACCTCTAAATCTTGATCTCGATTAAGTCCCAAAAAGTTTAAATCCCATTCTTTACAGAGAGTATTGGTGAATTTCAGTTGTCAGTTACATCCAGGATGCAGTAGAAATATAATGCATACCTGTTGTGTTGACATGAAATTTAAATATATTTTGCATATATTTCCGTCTTGTATCAAATAGCTTTCATTTCAGATCTCATATGTAAACTGGATTTCATTCTATATTCTTCTGTTAGTTTTCAAAGAACGTGATATAATTAATAACCATTTAATATGATATTGACAAGTTTAAGGGTCAGCCTACTACACTTATAATCTTCGTTTTTTGTCTTTCTCCTGGTGATGAAAAGTAAAGAGATTAGGAGTTTAACCTCACAATGCCTCCTAACTGACTGGTTGGATAATTAACAGTGAACTGCTGATTCTCGTCCCTGACAGTTAATGTTATGGACAGAAATTACACAGACATTTGCACTTTCGACTGGTGTCACAGGTAGTGTGTGTGCGTGTGTGTGTGAGACACCTTTAAGACTGGGCAAAGTTTAGGGTTGATCACAGTGACGGCGCTAGTTATGGTAAGGTTCCTTTTGTCCTCTACATTTGTAAAATATTAGTTTTGACTAAAGAAGTTTATGGAGATATATGTGAATAACATTAGCTGCTTTTAGTAATTCATAAGAGCATTAATTTCTAATGATATTTAGTTATAGTACAGTGCACTGTTTATAACTGGCCAACATGAGCACTATCAATAGAGGGTGAAGGGTGTGTATGGAAAGCAAAGAGCATTCTGAAAACACCTGAACGCAGGACCTAGCCAAACTTCACTGTTGTTGACAATTGTATATGTTGCCTTTTTTTAAATTATTATTATTGTTAGATATACTGTATTCTAAACGAGCCTTTTCTCTATATAAAATATTTATTGCATATATTACTTCACTGGATAAAAAACAAAATACTGGAAGGATTTTTTAAAGGTTTGTTAAAACCAAATTCATCTGCACTTCTCCCTTTTGGCCACCAGATGCCACTAGCGTGACGCTTTTAAGTACTGTCCTGTACTTTTATACTGCTTATACTTTACAACGGTTGCAGGGGGTTGGTGCCTATTCTAGGAGACTTTGGGTACGAGGTGGGATGGAAAGGGCGTGCGCACACATATAAACACTAAGGGCAATTTGTAATGCCAACTAACCAAATGAGCATGTCATTGGACTGGGAGGAAACCAGAGTACCCAGAGAAAACCCACCAAGTACGGGGAGAACATGCGAACTCCACACACAGACATGAGGCACTAATCAAACCCTCGCCCATGGAGGTGCAAGGCCACAGTGCTAAACATTACGCCACTTTAACCACACAGTAATTAAAAATAATCTCTAGTGATTACTTCATAGATACATATACATGTATATGTTCATTTCCCATTCAGATGCACAATTATATATATCCTCATCTACCACCTTTATCAGTAACAAGGTAACAAACCTCTGATAACAAGTAACAAACCTCTGATCAGATATGTTTTGGGTGTTTTTTATCAGGATGGCATCTACAATTTTTTAAACTATTTTATGAAAAATGCAAACCTGCATCTCCTTCATTGGTTCTTTCCCTAACACCATCATTCACAGGCTCCTGCTGCTCAGGAGAGGTCTCGTCCTTGTTTTCTGGAAGTACTGTGTAGCACTCTTATCATCTTGTGCGCAGCTCTCTCTATCGTCCTGTCCTCCATTGCGGTGTGTGATGGACTCTGGCTGCTCAAGGAGCGCCGCATGTTTGGCCTTTGGTTCTTCTGTGAGGTCGACACAGAGGGCTCTGGTGCACCCCCTATCTGCAGCAGGCATATTGCAGAGGAAGTAGGCCAGCTCCTGGATCACGGCCTTGGACTGTGTCGCTGTGTTGTTTGTCTGGCTGTAGTGAGTGCCATCTTTGGCCTGGAGCTGCTGGTATTATCACAGGTGAGCGAGGGACGGGCATCTCGACAGCGGTGGAATCTAGGGGCATGGCTTGTGCTGCTGGCTTCAGGATTGGCTGCTGCAGGGGTCATGACCTTTCTGTTTTTATTATGGGATTATGCTACACCTCTAGGGCTCACACTCAGTTTTTGGTGCCAGTTCACGGCAACCTTCCTCTTTTTCCTCAATGGCATGGCAGCACGCCAAATCCAAAATATGGCCTATTTTCTGCCCTCTAGTGGAGTTGAGGGGAAACTGAATGAGCCATTGTTGACTGACTACTGCTGAGTTATGAGCAACGTTTAAAAAAAAAAAATTTCATTTTATGTCTTAAAGCTGGATTTATTGAAGTTAATAAGCTTGACAGTTTATCTGAAAGAGTATCTGTGCGGTTAAACAGAATGTTTTTAAATTAAACTTATAAATTTAAGTTGATTTTAATCTTTTTGAAAACTTGTCAATAAAGATTTTTTCACAAGCTCACAACAAGCAGTGTGTCTGTTTCACGTTATACACAAATTTTGACTTTAATCATGTTTATAATCTATTGTACTAATCATCAGCAGCAAAAAACATCTCCTTCAGTGCTTTATTATGTGCATGTAGACAACACGACAAGCTAAATGGTATTGAAACTGGAGAATATGGGCTTAATTTTCCCAGGAGAAGTGCTTTGAGAAAATTATTTTCTGTAAACGAGCCCTTGGCTATGAATATATCATTTGAACTATAGTAAACAAAGACAGTGGAACATGATCCAAGATCATTTAAACAATATATTATTTGGAGTGTTTGGATTAGTCTTGAAGTATTTGATTCAGTTTGTAAAAACATCGATAATTGATTACATCACATAAAATAAACATAAAAATGACTAATCTACTGCTTATTTAGACAGTTAGGCAGTTTGTGGCCTTAAAGCCACTGTATGGTATCATATAAATACAACATGAAACCTTGTCCGTATACTGCAGTGCTTTAAACTGTTTTTTTTTTTTCAGTCAAACTCTGATTCTATTAACAACAGAATAATGTGACTGAAACCTGGCAACTGAGACTTTGCATGTGTGTGTGTGTGTGTGTGTGTGTGTGTGTGTCACTGTTAATGTTTATAATTTGTAAATAGTAAGAGCTTATGTTTTTTTTTTTTTTGCTTTACAGTTGATCGTGTGTATAATATTTTATCGAGTTTGACTGTGTTATAGTCTGCTGTGTGTTTGTTAGGACATATTATTATGTCTGCCTAAGAGAGAGATCTGTGTGAGTGGTAGGCCACTGTGGCTGAGGGAACCATGGTGCAATCTGGCGTCGCCATGGACACTCTGCTTTAGGCGCCACCGTCGCCAGCGGCGTGTAATCTCATGCTGAACCTGCCAGAGGTCAGAGGTTAGAAGGAATTCTGAAGGTTTATATAAAAAAAGTCAATGTCAGTATGGGCTCAAAGACGGAAATGAGCAAAAGCAGCAAAAGGCAATATTGCTAAACACTGTAATTAGACAGCTGAAAAAAAACAAAAACAAAACATTTATTGCTATTTAAAGTATAATGGTTTAATGCTAAGTTGCTGAGTTTGCGTCTCTAATTTATCCACTTAATTATTTTTTGCTAGGAAACCTACAATATTTCTCTAAGTTCAACTTCCAGATAAAAATCTGTAATGAGTGAAGTGTACATAAGTGAGCATGAGTCATAGACATTTACCTCTCCATTCAGAAAGCAGTATAGAAGTGCTACTGTGAAGCCCTGTACCATGGACACACACACATACACAAAAGAGACATCTCTTAGTGCCAAAGTTTTTTTTTGGTTAGTGCAAGGACAACAAAAAAATGACAGATGAAGGTAATAGTGTAAAAGAGTCATGCTTATACAGGAAAATAAACAATGATGTGATGCCCAGTGGGATTTGAGAATATAAAAGCAGTGAGGTATAAAGATATTTCATTCATTTTTTGTTGTAAATTTCTACAGGGTGCATGTGTTAGCAAGACAGCATTGTTGAATTCTCATTTCTAATTTGCTAATGAAAGAATGCTCTGTCAGCATCAAAGGAAATCACATGTTCACGTTAATGTGGTCATTTATATATATAATTGTTTCTATAGTAACAAATCATTCACAGGGATATTACTGTGCATAAGTAACATTATAAAGCAAAGGAAATAAATGGGTAGTCAGTGATATGGTGAAGATTTCAGTAAAATTGTATTTATTGATTGATTTATTTGTTTGTCCGTTTGTTTGTACGCTCATTTATGGATGAAACATTTGTGGTTGCTGGTGCTTTGTAACAATTAGCTGCAAAGCACTTTTCTGCCATGGGCAGGTTTTCTGCCATCAGGTGCACTTTCTGGTAATATGATAAGCTCCATTTCTGCTTATTCAAGGCAGAAGAGCTGTTTTTATCTGCTGTAACATACTGTACACTCACCAAGCACTTTATTTCAAACACATGTACACCTACACCTATTCACCCCTGCATGTATTTAGCTAATTAGTCCATCATGTCACAGAAATGCAATGCAAAAATCATGCAGATACAGACCAGTAGATTTTGATTATGTTTCCATCAACCATAAGAGTGTGGAAAAATGTGATCTTAGTTATTTTGGCTGTGGCATGAATGTTGCTGCCAGAAAGGCTGACTATTTCAGAAACTGCTGATCTCGTGGGATTTTCACCGACAACAGTCTATGCATATTACTCAGAAAAAGTTAAAGTGTCTTATTAGTGGATGGAAATGCCATATTGATGAGAGAAGTCAACAAAGATTGGCCAGACTGGCCACTCAGATAAACACATTACAATTGTGGTGAACAGAAAAGCATCTCAGAATGCACAACATGTCATACCTTGAGATATCAAGATATCATTGAGTTACACTTCTGTCAGCCAAGAACAGAATGCTGACAGCATGGCAGGTTTTGGAGGTGGTTTAATGGTGTGGGGAATGTTTTCTTGGCACACCTTTTGCCCCAATCATTGCTTAAATGTTGCTAACATATAAGTACAGTTGCTGAGCACATGCATCCCTTCAGGCCACAATTTGCCTGTCCAATTGAAGCCCATTGATGGCTACTGTACATTGACTGCTATTGTAATAATAAAATTGTAATCATTTCTGGATATAGGCTTCACTTCATGTCAGGCCACATTACAACACCACATTGTTGATTATTTTCCTATAAGCACACCTACTGTAGTTTATAGCTCACGCATTACTGTAAGCATCACCTGTGTGGAGGCCAGGGCGAGCTCGATGGCATTACAGATTTGGAAAGTGAGGAGGTTGACTCCATCAGGAAAGAAAGTGAAGAGGGCATACTGCACTCCAAACAGTGACACTAGCAGCAGTGTGGACTTAGCCAGCTTCCTTCATCCAACACAGCAAACGAACAGCATCACAAAAGTAGGTTACAATAAAACACAGAATTGTTCCATCTGTTTTGTGTCTCTTCACTCTTTCCTGTTCCAACATCCTGGAACAGCACATTTCTGTGTAGTGCTTAGCGTTGACTGTTGTGACTTTTACTTACTTGTGCTGTTTAAACTCATTTCCAATCATGTCCGGACCTCTTATCTTGCTTACTATTGTTTGCATGATTCTCAGGAAAAACAGGAGGTTCACCTGAAGATGAATGTGAAATCACATTCGTAAGTTTAGGGGAAAAAATCAGATATAAATCAGATTATATAATTATGATAATAATAATAATAATAATAATAATAATAATAATATGTTACAGATATCAAACAAATATAAATTTTATTTAGGTATGATGTGTAATTACCATAATAGATAGTAGATACTGCATAAAATGTTACAGATGAGAGACTGCTGTATTTTGCTTACGGTAATAAACAGGATTACAGGAACTCTCAGAATCCACCAGATCCAGCCCCTGCTTCTTGTCTCCCAACACCTGCACACACCCAAACAAACATGGAACCAAATATCACAAATATGAGTTCATTAAGATTTATTAAACATTTATTTTCAAGGTTATTTCTGATTAGAGGAAGGGCTGGAGATTGGAATTTAAATTTACAGCATGTGCATCAGCTTTGTGATCATATCAATCATTAGTTCTAATTGCAAATACGCAACAAATTTCGTTCTGTGTGAACACACCCCTCGTCCTCCCGGAGATATTTGGCGACACTCCACGCGATGATGATGAGCATAGGAGCGCCTGAGTAAAAGAAACAGAGGCCATGCTTAATTCAGCAGTACAATTTTGAACTTTTACCAGTCCATCATTCACAAGTGTAATAAAATATCGCAGCATGTTGATAATAGGAATATGAGAAAGACAAAACAGTTTCTTTTTTTGTGAGGAAAAAGTTTACATATCTAGGCATACATAACTGTATATGCATTTGAGAGATATTAATGGGTGTTAGTATGTTTGAGAACAATGTGTTGGAAAAAAAGAGAGTCTGGAGTCCACTGTGAATTATTGCCAGCCTTCTTGAAAATTAACAAAAAAGAAAGAAAAAAAAACATGCAATGGATATTTATTTGAGCATAACCCAAATGGGTTAGTTATATTGCTTTTTAATACAGAAAGAAATTGTGCAACTTCAGATTTGGCCACTGTTCTGAAATGAAAAAGTAATTAATGGTGCATGTAGCATTGCTATCTCATCCCTGCAGGGACATTGGTTGGTTCCTGAGCTTGGATTATTGTCTGGCTCATGTTTGACATGTTTCCTCTGGGTTGTCTAGTTTCCTCCGAGCCCCAAAAACACTTCATTATAGTTGAATTACCTACTCTATATTGACTCTAGATGTCAATATATGTGATGGGCTGCCGTCTAATCCAGTGTGTATTCTTGTTCCATGACCAGTGTTTTCAGGCTGGGTCCTACATGCACTATGACCCTGACTAGCATGAATACTGAAGATGAATTAATGAAGAGTGAATGAACTTCATTGTCTTGAAGAGTGTCAATAATTCTGGTGTTAGCTAATGTTATTTGAGAAAGAGAGAGAGAGAGAGAGAGAGAGAGAGAGAGAGAGAGACATACCCCACCCAAAGCTGATGTACCAGTGTAAGCGTTTTCTTGGCGAACGTAGAGACAGATGAATGAGGCTGTGCAGGTAATGACCCTCGACCAGCAGCCAGCTGTAGTTGGCTAATATTCCATAGTTAGAGAAAATCAGCGCGACCTTACATTCGATCTGAATCCAAAATACAAAGTTATATTTTACACAGTAAGAGAATAAACACGTATTTATGTAAACTATTAAGAGAGATTATATTCAGCTATTACTATCTGCATATTACTGATGAAAGTGTGCAAAAAGTGGGCTGTGTGTGTGAGTACCGGGTGAAAGTCACAGTGGTAATAATCCTGTGAGTTGTGTAACACTGCATCTCTGATGAAAATTAAAACAGCCCGCAAAATGAAGGACAGAAAGAGCTGCATGTGGATGAAATTCCGAGTGCAGTGGAGCTTCCTGACAAAAGAGAAAATTTCATAATGTATTGATTTCAAAGACAGACTCATTAGGTTTATATAAAAGAATCGTATACACACTGCAAAGGCTGTACCTGAATACACACAGCAGCATGAAAGCAATGGTGAGAGAGATGAGAGAGATACTGTAACCCACTGAGTACATGATCTTTACCCACAGAAAGTACTCATGTGACACCAGCATCTATACACACACACACACACACACACACACACACACACACACACACACACACACACACACACACACACACACACACACAGATGTTATAAAATCACAGGATTTTTTACAGTAACTGTTCCGATTCATGAAGCAGTATTTTGTATAGTTCTGCATCATTTAGATTCAATGCAAGACTAAATCAATCCTAGGATTATCCCTAAGATGAAGGAATACTTCAAGATTTTTCAACGTGACGTCTATCACATCTTTAGCAAACCATGATTACTATGCATGTTTGTTTTTTTCTATTCTTGCTCTTTATTTTAACTCTTTTGGATAGACAGCAACCACAGATTGAGACCTTACATTATTAAGAAGTTGGCAATTCAGAAATATATTTGGAACCTTCACCATGTGGCTAATGCCTTGTACGTGCAATTTACAATTTATCCTAAACCTCATTGTTTCATCATGATGTTTTAGCTGTTCAAGTAAGTCTGCTACTTAAGCAAGAATACAAATGTTTTTAATGTCTTTTAACTGAAATACTTAAATGGAAATTCATGTGAGAAGGTGTTTCCAAAAAAAAACATGGATCTCAAAATACCATAAGATGGACAGATTTATTAAATGTGTGAAACATCTACCATGTACAGTAGTTCAGTTCCAGCCTTTGAGTGCTTATTGGAACAATGACATCAATTAGTGGTTTGGAATAATATATTTCTGACACTGTCCATATGGGTCTGCAAAAAATACCACTGACACCAAAACTGGAGTAAAGGGCTCCGTTCGTTTACTTGTTTCTGACAAGCCAGGGCTCTATGACCGAGGCAAGTAAGCACAGAATTGCAGTAATCTAGACATGATGACAATTACTATACATGGATGATCCTCTTTATATGAGGAAATGATAAAGTATCAAAGCAATATTCACAGCAAATAACTAAAAACACTTTTTTGTTTAATCAGAAGTCTAAGAGCTGTTTTATGTTTGATCACTTAATTTAATTCGTTTTACAACCTCATTTATTTCAGATTATCAAAAACCTTATGTAGGATTATCCATGTAGCATTCTAACTTTTGTTAGTCCTTCTGAAAAATTATTCCCATCTCTGAAATGGTTCATACAGATTCAATTTGCCTAGAATGTGTGTATGCATGGTGCTCTGTGATCCAGTTTTTTTTCTACCCCTTTGTAACTGGACAAGCCTCTGGATACACCATGACCCTGACAAAGATATACAGGTTCCTGAAGGTTTTTTTTGGTGGACTTTATTGGTGAAAAAAAGACACCTTAGACTTCCCATTATAATTTATTCTGTTTTAGTTAAAAATGTTGGAATATTCCTTCAAACCATTATGTTTAAGGTTGTGCTAATCATACCATGTCTGAGGGAGGGTTCACCATGACATTCGGGTATCTGCAGGCCAGCAAATACGGTGGGAACGGATCTGACCACCCATTCTCTGTGCAGTTTCTCCTTACAATTCCTATTCAGATGCATAAATTTATACCATATCTGTTATAACATGGCTGTGCTGAAAGACATGGTTTAAAGCCATGACCAAACCAACCTTTGACCATGAGGAACGTTGGACACTGTTGAGAGATCACATCTCCAACCTCTGCATGAGGCCAACAGTTCACATCATCCCATAATGCACTGCAGCCTGCAGGGGTTACATAAAGTGAAATGATGTTGGCATTAATATTATTTTACTTTAAGCATTAAGTACACAGAACGGTTCCCATTTGGCAGATGAACTTTGTTTCTCCTCGACATCTAAGTTCATAGGTCAAGGACGAGAAATAAACAACATCTTCCTTCATAATGATGAGAGATAAACAAAATGTTTTTGCCCATAATGTTTACAGGAAATATGATAATCTCTACATCAGCCGAAAATATCTTACAACTGGGTCTCCGAAACTCCTCTGCACCTCTTCCGTTCACTTTAATAGTTAGCCCTAAACATGCACATCATGTACAATAATGTGATAATAGATAATATGATCTAAATGGTCTCCTCATTTGTAGTTGCTGTAATTGAGTAAGCCAGTCAGGAGATATAATCAGTCAGAAGGAATCAGGAACTGCAAACACAAACGCACGCATACACAGCGTATCAATCACAAGAGAGGAGCCATTCCCATGCTGATTAATGTTTTCCTTTTAAGACAGCAGACATTAAGGATTCAGCCTTTCTCTTTTGTGCTGCAACGTCTTGGTCTGCTGATGAACGTCAACATAGGCCACATGTTATTGTAAGTGCGTTTCACACAGGTTGAAACAAATGTGGATCTCACTGTCTTAGATAATATATTTTATGATTGAGTATACCAGAGAGAGTCATGTATTGCATTTCAGTGTTATCTTAATGTCAGTATACTGACAGGATGAAATTTATGGTGCGTGTGCAACCCTGCTGTTACTGACAGTCTTAGTAAGCAATCATACAGGTCTAAATGTTGAGCATCACATTATGCAGACCATTATCTAAAAATATCCACTGTTAACATTGAAGATAAAGTGCACTAACACAGAATAAATGTCCTTGGTTAAGGAAGTATGGGACTCAGGGCTGCTTCTGAGGTTGTGTACGAGAACTGGTTGGGGTGGACGAGGCTACATGTTTAATGTGATAACAAGCCACGCTGTATTGTTGTGGTTCATGGTATTCATTATATTCTCTATTATGTCAGTTTATATATTCCAACGATTACTCCAAAATACGATGTTTGCTCATTGACATGTACACGCATACAAAAGCAAAAGGATATGAAAATATATCGAGTGCACCATTGAGGACGGTGTATAACCGAGTCCACATATAATCGAGTGCACCATTGTTATACTGTATAAGCCCATGTAGTTTGCCCATCCTTTGGCCTAAAATTTTGGGTCCTATTAGGAGCAATTAAACAGTAAAAATATGAATTACCTGTGGAGTTAGTATGTGTAATGTTGTTTTGGTGGATGATGTTTTTGCAGTTCTCCTCTTCCTCAAGCCACAGATACTCCGGATCACACTCTAAAGGGATTGATTTTTTTCCCTGCAGGCTCAAAAACAATCATTTGTGTTAGACTGCATACTATAAACTCAGTCGCCATGCATTTTAAATCAAATTAGCACTGGATCATAACATATTTAAAATATTTTGGACATGTTTTCTTGTGGCTGTCAGATTGCATATATCTTACAGTAGATGTCACCAGGGTGCATACAGTATACAACAGGGTTAGTTTTAATTACAAACATTGCTTTTGCAATAACCCTTTGCAAAATCAAGTACAAAAACATACCAGCCCGCAGGGCGAAAAAAATCACAAACAAACTACAGTAGTAGACAAAACAGTAGAAATAAGGTATATAACAAATATAAGCATGAATTCTGTTAACTCATCTCCGAAAGAAAGTGAGCAGTGGACAATGGTATTCAAAATATACTTTTACATACAAAAGTATCAAAATAAACAATCATGATAATAATGACAAGATGTTTAAATCAGGTCAGGCTGTACAGTATGTATCTTTCTTTTGTGTCAACTGTGTGTGTTTGGATATTAGCAATGGAATCATCACAATTACAGTTCTACACAGCAAATGTGGCCTTGCTTCTAAATGCATTTACCCAGCCAGTATCTCATAATATTATTATTATTTATCTTCTTTTTGGGTCAAAAATATTCAGGTGTCATTTTTAAAACAGTGGGGAAAAAAGTGGAACTATGCTAAACACGTGGATTATAGTAACCAGGCTTTACCTGGTCATGATCTGAATAAGACTTCATAATTGATACATGCTGCTTTGAGGCATTAGACACTTGGAGCACACTGAATTACAATATTAACACAGTTATTAATGTTATTAATTGATATTATCTAAAGAATATTTAGTTTAATCTAAAACGCTGCATAATATAAATTACAACAATTGAATGGTTAATAATCACACACACACACACACACACACACACACACACACACACACACACATATATTAGTTTATTTTTTATTTTTAATAAACTCTACAAAACATTTGTATAAATAACTCACGTGTGAGGATGAGACGGTGAGGAGAGCCGCTAGTGCAGCTTGGTGGATCTCTGAAAGCTTCATTGTGCTGCAGTTGAAGTCACGCTCTCTCCTGCACCTGGCGCACACGCCTTACGCTTCCCGCCTTTTACCAGCACGCATCTCTCCTCAAAGACGCATTTGCACATTTCTAGGTTCGTAACACGCATGGCTCCACATGGATCCGAAAAAAATCACAGCTTCACACTAACAGAATTCACTCGATTGTGCTAAAGTTTCTATTCCAACTATATCTTTAAAGCCTGCAACATGAAACGTGATCACTCGGATAGGACGTCGACCCAAGTCCTGTATTATATGACTGATTGAAGGATCGTGTTACATACTGTACAGTACACGAAGTCAAGTCATGTGAAAATATGGTATTTCTTAGTACCTTTCTGAGCACTCCCTCGCCCCCTCCCAAACGAAAAAAAAAAAAAAACCCGTTGGTCACACTGATTCATATTAGTTTCCGACTTCCCCAAACATCCTTCATCATTTATGTAACCTTGCAAGACCAGAAAAGCAATCATCCTTAATAAATCTATGATTGCTAACCTTGTATTGTGCTCTGCAAGGCGGCATAAAAGTAATGCTCTTCACTACGGATTAAATCATCCTCTCTGTGTCTCTAAACAGCTTCTCTCATTTGGTGAAAACTGAGATTTCTTTGTATGTGGGTGAGTGTTCAGGTTTAACGTTGAAACGTCAGACATTTGAACCACAGTTACTGTTCCTTGTAACAGCTCTAACACTCTTTCATTCATTTATAACTGGGGTGAGATTTGTCATTGGAACAGCTTCATCTGCAACTTAAAGCTCTGAAATGATGCAAGTCATGTTGATGTGGAAAGACAAACAAGTCCACACACACACACGCACGCACACACACACACACCAATTTTTTTTATTATCCTTCTCTGATGACGATATTAGTTCCACATTGCTTTTTGTTGTATTAATTGGGTCAAGGTTACAGGCAGTCAGTGAGCAAAAGGCAGAACAGGAATCCCATAAGAGAAACAGATAGCAGGTTTGCAGTGTAGCAAAACGTACATGCTTCTATGTCTTTATTTTATAGAAGGGTAATTATCAGAAGAATCACTATCTCTGT
Source organism: Clarias magur (assembly GCA_013621035.1). Taxonomy (NCBI): domain Eukaryota; kingdom Metazoa; phylum Chordata; class Actinopteri; order Siluriformes; family Clariidae; genus Clarias; species Clarias magur. The sequence continues at coordinate 1,435,724 of QNUK01000062.1, read as the reverse complement.
TAGGCATATAAAAATATAAATGGCTTTAGTGCAAAAAACAGATTTAATAAAATTATTTAATTCAAGCTTGACGTGTAAAGAACTCAGACAGACGAAGAACAGTTCGTTTTCCATTTAACAGCTCCATTTTCATTCATTCATTCGTTTACTCACTCACTCATGACACACATTTAGCTTTTGTTCTGGGTTTTTGAGCAAATGGTGTGGGATGTCAGGTTGCAGAGATCCCAGTCCTCTGGAAGAAATCATCTCACCTACTGGAGAAAACCAGAGAAAGCAGAGGAAACCCACATACACATACTGTAGCAGATGTGAAATTTCACACTCAGGATTGAATCAGAGATTCTTGAGCAGTAAGGTACAGTAGCAACATCACCTGTTGTAACAGAAATAACAATCAGATAATAGATGTTTTCATAATATATAAACAAATCTAAATAGTTGAATATTTTGCATCCTATTTTTCTAATGCAATATTATTCTCTCAACTCAACAACTAAATAATTTGTAATATTCTCCAACATTCTTACTGACTTCTTTTCTGACACTGTTCTAACCTTGCAGCTTCAGTCTGAGTTTCGATTTGGGTTTTGCATGTCTTTATGAGTTTTCTCTGGGTTATCTGGTTTTCTCCCACCTCCGAAAAAAGCATGCTGGAATGCACTGGCCATGCTGACTTGCTCATAAATGTATATGTTTGTACATATAGTGCGCTGTGATAGACTGGTATCACATCTAGAGAATATTTTAACCCTGCAACCCAGATCAGGGAAATTTACTTTTACTAATCGATCAAACAGGTTTATAATTGTGACCAGACTGCATTCTGTTTATTTGACTCATTCATTTCCTAGCCAAGTCATGTACCTAGCCCTCCCAGGAGGCAGTAGCATCAATAAAAAAAATACAAGTAATTACAGTTTGCATGTATTTTATGAATATAATTAAAGGGCCAAAGCTGTATTGTACTGTATAAGTCTTATGTTGGTTGACACATACTTTTGTTTTGTGAAACCTCAATAGAAAAACTAATTAAATATTTCTGTTAATTTTAAAGTAATTTTTTAAAAATTCATTAACTTTTTATAATCAAACTAATTACTTAATGAAAGTAAATTAAGTATTTACACATTGCAATTAGATTTAGATACTTTCTATTAATATATTAGTATAATTTTCTTTACTCATTGTATCTACGCTACTGCAGAGGAAGTTCTCTTTCTGTCATTGTTCCATCTCCCTCTGTAAACAGTATAGGGATTAACAGATAAAGCTTATTGCTGTTCAGGCTCCTCCCCACTAACCAACACAAACACATGAAACTGATTGCGTACATGTGTGTTACACATAAGAGGTACGTAAAAGACAGAAAAATGAGGTGCTCTATCAAATAACACATCTGATGTTATTCCGTTTCTGTCGTGAATTTCTCTATAGCTACTGCAGCTACTTTTGTGTGGAATAAGAACAGGACACGCATCTAGGATCTGTCTGTATCTCAATCTTACTGGTGTAGTAGAGTGACTGTGTAAAGCTCACTTCAACATGTATCTTTGTGATTGATAAATTATCTTTTTAGGGACCTAATAATAGTAAATTTTCAACAGAAAAGTGTGTGTGTGTGTGTGTGTGTGTGTGTGTGTGTGTGTGTGTGTGTGTGTGTGTCAAGATTCAAGATTAAATTTCAGGACTCGATGTCACTAATCACCAGGACAAATTCATTGCTCTATGAAGATCTATCCCTCTTTCTCTTGCTTTCACAGGCACTCTCTGACGGATGGTTGATTAGTGTGTGCACTATAAACTGCACTATTTATAGTTGAGACAAACAGAAGGCACCACTCAAGCGACCAGACTGGTTCGTGTGATAATGAACATGTTTCAGAAATTTGATCACAGTGCAAGAAAATGTTAACAAATTTGAAATTTGAATCAACCATTGTTATAACACTGCTCTAAGATAATACAGAGGTTACTTGCTAACAACAGCTAAAGGAAAATGAGTCTTATAATTGTTTAGCATACACATGTTGAAAAATAAAAAAACACTTTGTGTGCAATAACAAGGGAATCAAATGTCAAACAATATGACGTAAGTAGCTGGGTAAATGCTTTTATCATTAGGCAGCACTGACTAAATTGTTTTTCTCATATCAGTAAAACAGTTCTCATATCAGTAAAAAAAAAAAAAAAAAACATTAAATGGTGTCCTTGTTTAAGTATTGTTCGGCAAAGCCCTGCATCAGTGCAGATTCTGTAGTGGTATCTATGCCCTATGTGTCATATGATACACCTATGAAGACACATAGAAAGAAAAAATAATCCAGTGTCCACATGCCTATAATAAAACAAAGCGTCATCTTTCAGCATACTGTATGTGTGGCAATGACAGTTGATGATATTTTAAACATTTACAACTGAACAGATTCTGTATAGTTACATAAAGTTCAGATAAAGGCCAAGGACTTTTAGGAAATTGTGAATATGGAATCTAAGTATAAGGATATATATATTTTAAAGTTCCAATGTCATATTTTCATACATTTAGTTTTCACACAGATATTCACTAATTTGATCCAAGCATTTGTTCTGCAATCTGTTGAAAAGCTAAAACAATAATGAATTTTATTATACATAATATTCACTCACTCATTCATTTACTCATCATCTATACTACATTATCCTGTATATAGGGGGTCTCCAGCCTATCCCAGGAGACTTAGGGCACAAGACATGGTACACCCAGAACAGGGTGTACCATGCAGTGCACACACATCACACTCTCACACTCATTCACACACTATGGGTCTTATGCACTGTGGAAGGAAACTGGAGTACCCAGAGGAAACCGACCAAGCACAGTGAGAACATGCAAACTCCATGCACATAGACCCGAGGCAGGACTGGAACCTGGAACCTGGAGGTGCAAGGCAACAGTGACAACCACTAAGCGACTGTGCCGCCTACATAATAAATTAATATTATTACATGTAATGCTATGAAATGTTAAAAAGTTAAGTAAAAACACATTAAGATACTTTTAATTAAAGCTGGGCCTACTGTCAGATTTATAGCATTATACAGAATAATGTTGATTACATTCAGATCACTTAGATTTTAAATATTTTGGTAGGTGGGCTCACACCTCCAGGGTTGTGTACTGTATATATGCAGTAAAGGGCATGAAAGGGTCTGAGGTACACTCCTCCCTGGAGATATATTTGTCATTTCTGTGGTATTTACTTATGGGGTCAGGTTGCCAGATTAACACCTGATAAAGTGATGTTAGTTTGAAACACTATTCATTAAGAAAATAGCTATTCAACTCTGTAAGGACGTTCACGGAGCCAGGATTGGCCATACAAAAGTGCAGTATCTGTGTTCCATTATGACTCAGCTTATCCTAATATTTTTCAATAGTCTCCGGTCTGTATAGTAGGACAAGACAAGCTGTCCATATATATTATAAACAGTAAAAAAAAAAAAAAACTCACTCTTAGTCGTTATTATTTAAATTAACTGTATTGTTGGGATTGCTTGACCCATTTTTCCCACTGCATTCTTGAGTATAATTTTTATTTCTACCTCCATGGGTTTATATATTTTCATATTTTTTTCATCCTTGTTAGTCACACAAACTTAACAGGTTTGATGCAGAATCAATGTCAAAAGTCTCTTCGATACTTAATCTTTTGATTAAAAACTTTTCAAGCTTTTTGCCAACATATTGTCAACATATAAAGCAAGTCCTTTGTGATTTTGTGATCAGAAATAACTATGCAGTGCTGATTAGGACTGTTTCTTCTTTAGTCTATTAAAAGTATGCAAGGCTATAAAATAAACATTATGTTTAATATCATGATAATAATTAATTCAGCAAGATATGAAAAATTACAATATTTTGATTTGGTCTTAAACAAGGACTACTTCATTAGCATTGAGTTATTAAACAAAATGAGATTCAGGGGGCAGCCCCAAAACTGTGTATCATAAAACTAACAATAGTACAATGATATAAAACATTATATGACATAAATTAACATAATCATTTAAATTGACATAAAACTGCGTGGGAAGAAATGTGTGAGAAGAAATTGGGAAATGCCCCTTACGTGTGTATTAATCTACCACAAAAGCATTAATCAAGTGCTCCTTATCAGATGTATGACAGGTGAAACCTAGGACCAGCTTATACACACATCGATGGGAAAGAGTAGGTCTACCATGTTTCTTATTTCCTCATTCCACTGAGTAGTTCATACTCTTTTTCAGTTCCACTATAAATTAATGAATTACTTCTCTGCAGACTAGTTAGAGTGTTATTTATTTTGAACATATCAATGGTTTCACACTGGTTCACACGGGTGGGGTAAAATGCTCACATATAAGCTGTAATACTACACACACATACACGCACGCACACACGCACACGCACACACACACACACACACACACACACACACACACACACACACACACACACACACACACACACAGTATATGCTGATCTGCCAAGACAATAAAATTTTTTTGCATAATATTGTGTAGGTCCCACCTGTGTCACCACATCAATGTTGGACGCCACAAGCCCTGTGAAACTGTATTGACGGGCACCAACATATTAGGAGCAAATCCTGTAGGTGCTGTAAATTGCAAGGTGGGCATTCATAGATCAGATTTGTTAATCCAGCACATCCCACAGATGCTCAATTAGAGTAAGATTGATCAACAACTTGAACAACTTGTTGTGTTCTTCAAACCATTTATAAAATAAGGGAATCAGTGAATGTTATTGACATCTGCACTGCATTATTCTGTTGTAAGAGGCCACTTGCATCAGGGAATACGTGGTCTATTTCAATTTCCGGTAGGTGATATGTGTCTAAGTAACATCCACATGAACGACAGAACCCAGAGTTTTACAGCAGAATATTGGTCAGAGCATCACACTGTATTCACTGATATGCCTTTCTCCCATAGTTCATCCTGGAGTCATTTATTGACCTGGTAATGTCACCTTTTCCCACTGCTTTATGGGCCAGTTCTGATATCCATGTGCCAATTGTAGGAGCTTTCAGCAGTGGAATAATCCTTATGCCTGCCCATTTTTTGGGCTTCTCACACATAGACTTTGACAGGTGTCAAATCAATCGATGCTATTCACTTCATCTATCAGTGACTTTAATAGTATGGCTGATAATTATTTCTTTATTTATTCATACTTTCACACAGTTTTTGAAGGACTTTAGCAGGTAGGTACATCTCGGAGAACCAACCACAAATCTTCTGTGAATGTAGGCTGCCTCAAATCTTTGTTTCTTCAGGTAATCCCAGACAGACTAGAAAAAAATTATGATCAGGGATGTGTGGGGCCAATCAATTACTTCCATGTCTCCTTGTTCTTCACTACACTGAAGATACTTCTTAATAACATTGGCTAAATGTTCGTTGTGGCTAAATGTTCGTTTAGTTCCTGCAGACTAAATTTGGGGCCAGTAAGATGCTTCCTGATGGTATTGGATAGTGGATAAGAATCTGTCTGAATTTCTTAGCATTGAGGACATCATTATTCCTAACCAAATCACCAAGTCCATGTGCAAAATAGCAGCCTCAAACCTACAAGGAACATTCACCATGCTATTGTATCACTCTCCAGCCCTTCTGCAAACAACCTGCCTCTTGCTACAGCCAAGTACTGTACAGTATGTAGGAGCTTTCAGCAGCGGACTGGGGTCTGTTTGTGGCTACTCACCCCATATACTGTATAACAAGCTGCAATGCACTTTTTCAGAAAAATGTGTTACAGTAGCTCTTCTGTGAGAAGCAGGCAAGCTTTTGCTTTTCATGTGGATTAATGAGCTGTACAGTAGATGCCACTGACTTTAACACCACACAACTTTTAGTAGGAACTAATGATGTCATACCAGGAACACCCCAGAAGCCCTGTCATTTTGGAGATGCATTAACCCAGCTTTTTGCACATCACAGTGTTGCTCTTGTAAATTCTATCAGATTCGTATGCTTGCCCATTTTTCATGCTTCTCACAAAGACATCAAGAACAGGTGTCAATATTTAGGGAGATAATCAATGTCATTTACCTCATCTGTCAGTGACTTTAATTGTATGGCTGATATTTATTTCTTTATTTATTTATACTTCAACGCAGTTTTTAAAGGTCCTTTGAAGGTAGTTTGTTGCATACATCCTGGAGAACCTACCATAGATCTTCTGTGGATGTAGGCCTGTCTCAAGTCTTTGTTTCTTCAGGTAATCCCAGACAGACTAAACAATGTTGCAATCAGAGCTGTGTGGGGACTTTGCAAGCCAGTTCTTATGCTTTTTGCCTTAGCTAATGAGTTGCTTAGCCTTGTTCCCACAGGCCGCTTCTAGCCAGACTTCACCAACAGTAGATGGGTATACAGTACTTGGATTTTTAAGAATGGTTACTATTATTTAATAGCTTATGTGGTAGTTTCTTTTTTGTTTTTGTTTTTTTTTGCACCGGGTATCTAAAATATCCTGCAATGTTTTAAGTTTTCCACACTCGTACACATTTTTAAAGCCATCCCTGAAATGGGCCAGCAATGCTAGAGAAGTTTTTTTTTTTTTTTAATATACCGTAGACATCGAGTTTACAGAACTGAACCTTTGCTCTCGAGCTGTACAGCATTTGTGCCACATGATGTCACTGTTGGGCAAGAAAATCCCCAGAGCTTCGTTTATGGACTATTGGGAGAGGCAGCTCTAATGACCCCCTTTTAAAAAATATATATATATATAACCGTATTTAGTATTATAGTGTGTTTGGTGTTTTATTTTATTCTATTACACAGTGTTAGGTGCACTAGCAGTGACTTTATTCAGTGATGAAAGCAATGAGAATCAATGACAAAATGGCACAGGATCAGTGACTCTTTTCAGAGATGCACAAAAGCAGTGAAAAAGATTACACAGGAGCAGTGACTTTATTCAAAGAAGATCAAAAGCAGTAAAAAAAAAAATGTCTCAGGAGCAGTGACAAGCAGTGCCAAATTGCCATTTTTAAGACAAGATCAAAAGCAGTGGAAAAAATGGCACTGAAGTATTTTATCCAAAGAAGATCAAACGCAGTAAAAAATAAATAAATAAACAAATAAATGAGTCAGGAGCAGTGAAAACAAGGCACAGGAGCAGTGAATTTATTCAGAGAAGTTCAAAAGCAGTAAAAAAAAAAAAAAAAAAAAACCATTAGCAGTGAGTTTGTACAGAGGAGCAGTGACAAGCAGTGGCAAAATGACACAGGAGCAGAGACTGTATTCAAAGATGTCCAGAAGCAGTGACAAAATGACACGAGAGAAGTTTTTTTTTTTCTTTTTCCCCAGCCACATTAACGGGTTCTCTTTGTGTCCTGCCTATTGTGTGTGGGCTTTAAGCACAGCACATTATTCACTCTTCCTTTTTGCTGGGGCGGAAAGTGCGAGCCCTGTGCAGCGTGGACGCGTTGAGAAAGCTGCGCAGTGTGTGAGAGACGAGCGCAGGGGCGCCTACTGGCACTGACTCGGCCCATCGTGTCATGACTGGAATATGTAGCCTCTCTGCTGTCTTCCAGTGCAGAGCTAAAGAGCAAGTGTGTGCAGGCGGGGATCCGGAACAGAGGAGCGACTGTTGAGTACAGCAGGACAGCTAGAGAGAAAAAGGGGGGGAAATGGTAGGAGTCGCAGGATTCTGAGTTTTCACAGCAAAGCGGGACACGAGCAGTTTGCCGCGGAGGGAAACGATGTGGAAAGCAGAGGGACGGGGATGTGTTTTAGGGTTCGAGAAAGTCACATTTTAAGAGAGCGACCGATGAGAGTTGAGAACCGTGCTGAGGATCAAGGAGGAGCCGGGTGAGTGTCATAATTCGTCATTCATTCATTAGAATCGTTTCCCCATCAGTAACAGGGTAGCTTTGTTACAGGACTGTAGCCTGCGCTCTGAACTGAGCTCACTCTTCCTGCCTGCCAGGTGGCTTCTCAGTGAGCTTGGAGGGCGCGCAGTCAGGAAGTGTGCGTGCGCACGCGCGTTTGCTTTTGGTTTTAGAGTTACAGAATTTTTTGTTTTGCAGTCCAGGGGTTTGTGTAGGAGGCATGCAGCCGAGCAGTGGAATGGATGGAGATGTTCGTCAGGACGCACATCACGGCAGGACATCCCACAAACGGTAGGCTACAGAACTCATCACTAAATGTTGTGTTATGTTTTTACTCTCATTGCCTGTAGTCTGTTAGTAAATTGTAGTCTAATGCACAGCCTCAGAGACTCCCAGCCAGGATATTTAGTTTCAGTTCTAAGCACACCTACAGTAAGCCAGGTAATCAGCTGTCTACAGCCACACAGTTTACATTGGTGTGACCACGTTCGACCCAGTCACCTTCCTGGAGTGGCAATAAAGGATGTGGCTAAGTCTGTATGTGTATGGTCCAAGTAGGCATACAATATGTAAGCAACAGTTGTTTGTCATCTATCAAACTACAAATAAGTCAGAATTGATTTTATAACGAATAAATCTAATGCTATAGTATGTTTTCAGATAAGAGCGGAAATTTTGGCGCATAGGTTAGCATGGTTACCTTTCACCTCCAGGGTTGAGGGGAAATCTCATCTTTGGTCTGTGTGTACAGTATGTGTGTATGTGTGTATCCTCTAAGCTTGGTGGGTTTCCTTGAGGTACTCCGGTTTCCTCACACAGTACAAAGACACGCAGATTAGTCTAATTGGTGTTCCCAAATTGCCTGTAGAGTGTGAATGCACATGTGAATCCTAATCGAAGGTCCTACCATGTCTTAAATGGGAATTAATACAATGGTAATCACTGGCCTTTACGGTCTCTAGTTGGACTACAGTGGTTTCTAGGTGGATGGATGGATGGACGGATGCTGTGATATTGTGCTTGTGCCCTTATGCAGGGGGTGCCTAAATTCTGTGTGATAGAATCCAGCTCCCCATGACCCTACCCAGCAGTATGGAAAGTTAAAGAGGGAATGAATGTTTCCAAGTAATGAATATTGTGTCTGACATTGAGTCTGACAGGTTTGCTCACCTGTTTGTTCATCGGGCTCTATGATGACAGGCAGTAGTGTGATTCTGTGTTAGATGCTGCATTCTGTCTTTCTGGCCAATCACTCTTCAGATCTTCATCCTGGCCATATGGGTCAGAAAAAAAAACTTCCATGGGTTGATTCAGTTTTAAAATTACCCGTAAATTCAGAGCACCCTTCAGTGAATCTAAACTTGCTTTTTTCACTCTCATTGTCCTTTTACTATTTCATTGTAAATAATAAATAATTAATAGTAGATACTCAATAAAAAAATATATTATTATTGATGAAAAATTTATATTATCCTAAGTAACTCATCTATGAACTGGAATTTAATTTGTTGATACACATCCATCAATAGGCATGATGCAGCCATGATTCACTATTGTAAAAGATATTACAGATTGCAGTCACATGTCAACTGCGGTTTCTCTGCTGTGAGGAAATATCAATGACACAAGTCAGATATTGAAATACTAAACATACAGCAAAACAATGGAAAGAAACTACTGTACTATAGCAGAGAGTAATTACACCATCATATAATCTGCTAATTTATGTCCCTTTGTCGGCTAGTCTGCTTCCACCATTACCAGGTCTTTTTGTTACGCACGCACGCACGCAAAACTTGTCAGTGGGGTCATTAGCGTTCACAGATTATGCTTTAAAGTGATGTGCATGTTTGTTTTGCAACATTTATCTGGTGGTGTTGCTGTTTGTGACTTTTTAGCTCTAATTAACATCCTGGTTTGTACAGGCTTTTACACAACCTTTGACTTTCCCCTGTTTCCTGCCCCAAAGTAGAGCAAAGAGGGATCGTGGGAAACAGACCATATGGAAGAGAGGCAGAAATCGTGGTATTGCATCAAGTATAGTTCTTGTAATTTGTGTAGATTCAGGAAATTAAGCTTTAATTAAGCGTTCAAGGCACACACATCTTATCTAATCAAGAATTCTTTCTTTAAAGCTGGTTGGAAATTGTACCACTGCATGTTTATTCAAGTGAATCACATAAGACAGATCATATCTTTAGCATTCCAACAGACTCATTAAAGCCCAGGATGCTTTAGCTATATGAAGAGGAAATAAATTTAAAAGCGTGGAGCTGAAGTTGGCTGAATATAGGCTCAATATAAGCCAATAGATTTGAAATTAGTGCTCAGGTTCAGCTTGCTGAAAATGAAATAAGCTGTCAGCAGTCCAGTAGCTGGAAGCGTCTTTTCTGGGAGTGGCTGTCAAACGGCTGTCTTCATGAAGTTTATCCAGAAATACCAGAAATGCTATTTTAGTTTTGCTATCAGGCATATGAATAGTTAATTATATCTGATGTCAGATATGGTTAACTTTTTTAGTACAACCTATCCTCGTATTCTTTGTCTGTCATTTTCTATTTGTGCGTCTCTGTCCGTCCACTTTAATTCAAGTAAGTTGCAGAGTTTGAATGTTTTTGTAAGAGCATACTTTTGCTTCTAGAAATATCTGATGTTCATTATCAGGGGACTTCTTTTGGGAGAAAGGCATTTTGAAATACAACATGAGCCCAAACTCCAGTGGGATGATTGTGTAATATGGGCACAAAAGCATTGGTGACTCTGGAACTGCTATCCAGTGCTGACTGTGGTGAAACTGTGTGGAAAACCAAACAACCATAATCATTCAGCTGTGTCTGTGCTGCACTACCCTACACACACTACTTTCAGTGCTGCCTTTTGATGACTGGGTTTTCTAAAACCGTGAAAGATTATCTACCGTACCGTCACTTACTGTATATAAGTCCAGTGTGTGAAATTTCAGGTGTTGGAGAGGAGTCTGGGAATGAAATGTATTTTGCACTGCTGGAGTTGGCAGGCTATCCCTTCTCGACAGCTGGTCTTGGAATTTGCCGATGAGAGCCAGAATTGTGGGTTATTGTTCACCTATGATGTCATTTATTCTTTTACTCAATACCAAAACATCACCATGGACACAGTTATTTGTAAACGACTGCACTGGGCATTGGGTTACTGTGAGATTCTGGACAGTGCTTTCATTCTTTTCATTTTTTTGCACTTTACTTTTTTATCTCCAGTCCTTCACACATCATCTCTAATTCAGTTACAATAGATATCCTAATTACTGTGAATGTGAACTATATGCAATTATTGTCAATTATTTTTGACAGTGATAGGTGACACAGCTGACGCCTACTCTCTTCTGCTTTTTGAACAGGTGTAAATAGATTTGCTCAGTGTTAAGAAAAAAAGATGAATAAAGACAATTACTGCGTCTTGCTAATGTCGTCAATCAGCACGAATTAGGGCATTGCCACTTTCGTGCTTGTAGTTTCACATTAGGGCTTCTATGCTGTCATCCTATTGGTAGATTTTAAATGAATGTTGTAGCAGTGGCCAGATTGGTGGACTGTGTCTGGTTGCAGTGGCACTACTGTTTCTCAGTCACTCCAATCTACATTGTGATATCAATTTATGACTAAAGAATTATTTTAGGGGCGGCACAGGGGTATAGTGGTTAGCACTGTTGCCTTGCACCTCCATGGTCCGAGTTTGATTCCTGGCAAGGGTCAATTCCCATCTCTGTGTGCAGTTTGAATGTTTTCCTCCCACAGTTCAAAGACATGTAGGTTAGGTTAATTGGCATTCTCAAATTGGCCGTAGTGTGTGCGTGTGTGTGGCCTGTGATGGATTGGCACCCTGTCCAGGGTGTACCCCGCCTTGTGCCCTAAGTCTTCTGGGATAGGCTCCAGGCACCCCACGACCCTGACGAATTATTTTAGCATTTTGTTAAGAATCAAGAAATTTAAACCTAAATTTTATTGAATACTTTTACTTTGCTCCACTTGTCTGTAAATGGGTGGAACCGTGGTGTATACAGTATGTCCCCATACATACAACCATTCGAGTTAGGGACGTTCAAAGATACAAACATGCATGTTCAATCACAATAAGAATCGCCAAGCAATAATGATGAGACAAAAGTGAAAATAATTAGGAGAATGGAGCGAGGTAAAAAGATGGCAGACCTTGCTTGCTCTTTTAACATGAATTGTTCAACCATTGACACGAATCTAAAGAACACTGCACACTGTAATTGTGTTAGTATCCTACCTAACCTAGGTAGACTAGGCTTTTTGTGCTAAAATGATTTTTGCTCACTGCCTGCTAGGATCTTCCTGTTAGTAGTGTTAGTATGATTTTCTGTATGTCTGATTTTTTTCTGTAGAATCAGGGTACGCTGTTAGAAATATAGAACCCTTAACCTTAAAAAAAAAAAGAAGAGCCCTTAAAGCCTAGTTGTTAGAAATGTAAAATTGTTTTATAACCACGTAAGGGCTTCCATCCACAAGTAAGATAAACAATAAACATTTAAGTTAGAAATTTGGTTAGGTTTTTGTTTATCTGACGTGTCTGCAGGCCTTTATTGTGTACTAAAATAATTGAGTATTGTGGAAAATTTATTTTCCGATCATAAAATATCCCCAGGAGTTCTGCATAATGCTCATACTGTCTGCACGTGCCATACATCTACAGTACATACCACATGTCATGACTCCTCCACATACCACACAGACATGCACATGCACTTTTCCCCTCCCATCCCTCTCTCTCTTTCTCAATAGCCTCATTTAACACCACTAGGTCTGGTACTGTTTTGCTGAGGTCTGAAGGAAAACATTTCCATGAACCCTAATGGAGCCTAAAAGAGCACAAATACTGTACATATGTATTCTTCTGTCCTGCTCAAGGTGTTGAGACGCAATATGTTTTTAAATGTTGTCCAGTCTGTGCAGAACTACAAAGTTCTGAATAACTTAAAGAATATAGGGAAGCTATTTAAAGTTAATGGGGTGTTTTCAGGCAATCATAGATGTTCATTAGGGAATATAAGGTATAAGGGAGAAAATGAGGTGACGGTGCAGAGCAGACCTAAAGAGCATTGCACATGGCCTGGATGGAAATTATAGGGGTTCAGAGAAACACATAGCTAATAACTACATTTTTGAAGGTGCCATGTGTGATTTTTAGCATGTGTGTGAATTCCTGAGTGTGTGACGTGTGTTTTCCTGCAACAGTGCTAAAGGCCGTGATTTATCTCTCTTGTGTATCTATAAAGCCAGCCTAGGAGGAAAAACACACATGCCTAGCCGCACATGTTCTCTCAACACATGGAGACCCGATTCTGACACGCACTCAATGCTTTAAGAATTATACACACCCATTAAAACAAACAAACATGCCGGCATGAAATGATGCATCAGTTAAGCATGTTTGGAATGGCTACAGTACAAGCGCCTGAGGTGAACCTGAAAAAGAAAACAAGGTTTCTAGTGAATACATACAGTAGTTACAGTATGTATGTTATTCTACAGTACATTACATTCTTCTGCTGTCTCATGACAAGCTGATTTGAATAACTCAGGAGTACAGGTACTGTATTCCTATTAATAGTTTTGATTACAATATGCCAGTAAAATAGTAGTGCTACATTAAAATCACCTAAAAAAATATTGATTATATTTATAGTTATTGATTATAATTATAGTTTAATTAAATGTACATTCACCTAAAGGATTATTAGGAAGACCATACTAATACAGTGTTTGACCCCCTTTCGCCTTCAGAACTGCCTTAAATCTTCGTGGCATTGATTCAACAAGGTGCTAAAAGCATTCTTTAGAAACGTTGGCCCATATTGATAAGATAGCATCTTGGAGTTGATGGAGATTTGTGGGATGCACATCCAGGGCACGAAGCTCCCGTTCCACCACATCCCAAAGATGCTCTATTGGGTTGAGATCTGGTGACTGTAGGGGCCATTTTAGTACAGTGAACTCATTGTCATGTTCAAGAAACCAATTTGAAATGATTTGAGCTTTGTGACATGGTGCATTATCCTGCTGGAAGTAGCCATCAGAGGATGGGTACATGGTGGTCATAAAGGGATGGACATGGTCAGAAACAATGCTCAGGTAGGCTGTGGCATTTAAACGATGCCCAATTGGCACTAAGGGGCCTAAAGTGTGCCAAGAAAAGATCCCCCACACCATTACACCACCACCACCAACCTGCACAGTGGTAACAAGCCATGATGGATCCATGTTCTCATTCTGTTTACGCCAAATTCTGACTCTACCATTTGAATGTCTCAACAGAAATCGAGACTCATCAGACCAGGCAACATGTTTCCAGTCTTCAACTGTTCAATTTTGGTGAGCTCGTGCAAATTGTAGCCTCTTTTTACTTTTTGTAGTGGAGATGAGTGGTACCTGGTGGGGTGCTGTTGTAGCCCATCCGCCTCAAGGTTGTGCATGTTGTGGCTTCATAAATTCTTTGCTGCATACCTCGGTTGTAATGAGTGGTTATTTCAGTCAAAGCTGCTCTTCTATCAGCTTGAATCAGTCGGCCCATTCTCCTCTGACCTCTAGCATCAACAAGGCATTTTCGCCCACAGGACTGCCGCATACTGGATGTTTTTCCCTTTTCACACCATTCTTTGTAAACCCTAGAAATGGTTGTGCGTGAAAATTCCAGTAACTGAGCAGATTGTGAAATACTCAGACCGTCTGGCACCAACAACCATGCCACGCTCAAAATTGCTTAAATCACCTTTCTTTCCCATTCTGACATTCAGTTTGGAGTTCAGGAGAGTGTCTTGACCAGGAACACACCCCTAAATGCATTGATGCAACAGCCTATGATTGGTTGATTAGATAATTGCATTAATGAGAAATTGAACAGGTGTTCCTAATAATCCTTTAGGTGAGTGTACAGGGTGGGCCATTTATATGGATACACCTTAATAAAATGGGAATGGTTGGTGATATTAACTTTCTGTTTGTGGCACATTAGTATATGTGAGGGGGCAAACTTTTCAAGATGGGTGGTGACCATGGTGGCCATTTGGAAGTCGGCCATCTTGGATCCAACTTTTATTTTTTCAATAGGAAGAGGGTCATGTGACACATCAAACTTATTGGGAATTTCACAAGAAAAACAACGGTGTGCTTGGTTCTAACGTAACTTTATTCTTTCATGAGTTATTTACAAGTTTCTGACCACTTATAAAATGTGTTCAATGTACTGCCCATTGTGATGGATTGTCAATGCAACCCTCTTCTCCCACTCTTCACACACTGATAGCAAGACTGCAGGAGAAATGCCAGCACAGGCTTCCAGTATCCGTAGTTTCAGGTGCTGCACATCTCGTATCTTCACACCATAGACAATTGCCTTCAGATGACCCCAAAGATAAAAGTCTAAGGGGGTCAGATCGGGAGACCTTGGGGCCATTCAACTAACCCACATTGGATAGATCCCTCCAAGACTGTAGGAACAAAAAAAGTGATGGTATGGTGTGGTATATGGGGTACAAAGATAGTGGGGCCATTCTTCATCAATGGAATCCTCAAGGCCACTGGATATTTGAAATTGCTAAATGATGATGTGTTTCCCTCTTTATGCACTGAAGCTGGCACGTTCCCTGAGTTTTTCCAGCAAGATGGTGCACCACCACATTATGGGTGTCAGGTCCGAGCATTCCTAGATGAACCGTTTCCTGAAAAGTGAATTGGTCATTGTGGGCCAGTTGAATGCCCCCCAAGGTCTCCCGATATTATGCAATTGTTATTTTTTTCTATAATTCTAAGGCCATTATTTTAATATACAGGGTGGGCCATATGGAAAACAATTGCAGATCTACTATAGGATAATTTTCAATTAAGGGAATGCACCTCAAGTGGTATGTCATTCCATCACAGGGCAGGAAGCACACACATTTACACACTGTTTCACACCTTGAGGAATTCTAGCATATTGACCTACCTGAATGTTATGGGAGGTGAGAGGAAATCTAGAATGTGGATAAAGCCTGTGTTGATACAAGGAGGAAATGAGAATCTCCACACATACAGTACAGCAGTGCAAGCTGATGACCCTGGAGCAATAAGGACTGTAAAGTCACCACGATACGATATTATCAGGATACCTACTACTGTAAGATGAGAAATTATAGCCCATTCCTTATAGTAGTTGTTACCAGTTAAAAAAAACAAAGGGCAGCATTTAAATAATTACTTCAAAAATTACTTCAAATACATGACATGAGTTTAAACTGTAAGTTAAAATGCATGTTACTGGCATCCGCATATAGATAGTATTTCTAAACAAACTTAGCAAACATGGGATGCCAATGTACTGTATGAGGAATGGATAGAGCCTGTAGAATTCTAAAGAAACAGCAACATTTTACCACTTTTTATTTCTTTAAATTCTTAGAATATGTGCAAACCCGTCATTAAAGCTAAATGTAATTACTTTGAACTTTCCATATTAAAACATAAAACATATTGTGCTTTTTTTTAAAAAACATTTTTTGTTTACTACATAATTCCATACATATTCTTTCCTAGTTTGGAAATGTTCAGTATTATTGTACAAATGCTAAAAAAAAATAAAAAAATAAAAAAATAAAAACTAAGAAAAACCAATGAAGGAGAATTCAGGAGGACCTGTATGTCCAAACTTTATATAAATATATATAAATGTTGTTTTAGTCAAAAAGCCAAGTAGGCTACTAGTGAGGGGTCGATTTTTATTTTTTTTTTTCTTCGTTCAACTTGCCAATGTATGGGAATAGTACAGCGTGTATCACCTGTAGGATTCTAAAGAAATGGCAACAGGTTTGTGTTTATTTCTTTCAACGTTTTAATGCAATGGTGAAGGAATCCAAAATATACAATCTCCTTTGAACCGGAGATATTGAGATGTGTCTGCTACTTATGCTCTGTGAAGCCTTCATAATTCTGTGATTTTTTTGAGGCTGGTGACTCTAAATAAACTTCTCCTCTGCACCCGAGTTTTGGTCTTCCTTTCCTGGCATGGTCTTCATGAGAACCAGTTACATTACTGTGTTTGATGGGTTTTGCAAATGCACTTGACAATACTTTTCTTGCAAAGAAAACAAAATTACAAAAAGAAAGAAATAAAATTATTGTTAAATAACAAAGAATATTATTTATATTTAAATTTCTTCAAAGTAATCACCTTTTGCTGCAGTTCCTTCCCTCTTCAGTCTGATCATCCCAATCAACTCTATTTTATTTAGATTGGGTGATTGTGGAGGCCAGATCATCTGAAGCAGAACTCCATCATTTTCCTTCTTAGACAAATATGGCTATAGGCTCCAAGATTCATCCATGAAGGCCAGTCTTACTTATTTTCCTTTGAAAAGTGGATGTTGAAATATGCCTCTCTTGAAATATACTCTGATTCACGTATATAACCCATAATCTAAGGTACTGTAAATTGGCAGTTTCTGAGGCTGGTCACTCTACTAAGATATAGATTTTTTGGATTAACTGACCGTCATTTCTTAAAGAAATGATGGATTGTCTTTATTTAATTGAGTGTTTTTTGTCATAATATGTGTTTGTGCAGTAGTTGTAGTAGCACTAATATGGCTATTGACTCTGTACCCACCCTTCCTCTGCGCAAGACAACTGATGGTCTAAAGCACATTAAGATGGCAAGAATTGCCTCACAAATTAACTCTTGACAAGGCACACCTGTGAACTGAAAACAGTTCCAGTTGACTACCTTATGAATCTGATGAGAGAATGCCATGTGTGCGCCAACCTGTCATTAAAGCTAAATGTAACTGCTTTCGACTTTCCATATTAAAATATAAAACATATTGTGGCTTAACACTTTTTTGCTTACTACATAATTCCATACATAATCTTATATGTTGAATATGTTCAGTATTATTGTACAAAGCAGAAAAAAACTAAGAAAAGCCACTGAAGGAGAAGGTATGTCCAATCTTTTTACTATATATTTATATATAAATGGTTGAATAGTGTTTTAAGACAAAAAGCTAAGTGCTAGTGAGGGGTCAATTTATTTATTTATTTTTCTCATTTTTTGTTGTTGTTGTTTTTTTGTTTTTTTTGAAGCAGCTAAGCATGTGATCTGCTACTAGCTGCTGTTTTTTGGCACATATCTCCGCTCAGACAATGCACCTTTGTCTTTAAATAAAGCATGCTGTGTAATAGCTATAATTATGACTCCAGACAAAATTCCTTTTTCTACATTTATGTAAATGTTGGCTCTTTAATCACATACATTTATTTCCACATGTTCACACACATTAGTGACGGACACACAGTTGTAGTTTGTTGGGAGCCTTTAGTGTAGTGAAACTCCTAATCGCAGCCGGCTTATCTTATAAACAGTACATGATATTCAAGTACATTTCTGATTGGAACCAGATCCTTGCAGCTTCGTTATCTTAAAGCCTTGTCAAAAACTCTGACTAGTATCCAGAGAGAGAGAGAGAGAGAGAGACCGGCCTTGGCTTGTTGTATCTGTGTCTGTGCATGTGCTGGGAACTTTGTGTTCAGGACATATTGGGCCCAGGAGAAGCCATGGGTGAATGACAGGGTGGCTGTCCCACCAGGGAGAGACCTTTTCTTAACCTTTTGCCGGATGCTACATTGAAATTGTAAATTCATTGAAACTTCCTGTTTAAATGAACATGAACAGAGCTCTCTGGGGTAGCGATGTTAAAGTTTGATATTGTATTCATAGCCATCAAATGGAAGCCTTAATTTAAGGCTTACACTACAAAATACATAACTTCAGAATCAGAGTGTAATGTCCTCTGACTGCACTTTTGTAAAGTGAATCTCTGTTTGAAATTATATAATAAATTTGTTCACAGATGCCAATTTTTCTGCGTAACACAATTTGCCCCTTCAGTGAACTCTATTTGCAACTTTAGCTGTACTGTAAATCCCATGTATTGCTTTGAAAATCCGAACAACCTTAGATCTCTGCCCTCACTGCTCTAATTTTTGTTGCATTGTTGTGTGCATTTTGTAATCTGTCTGAGATGGTTATCTTCTTCTGTGACCAAGTGAGAAAGTGCTAGTGGGGTTTGAGTGGGGCAGCAGAGGGGTGCAGTGTGGGAAAAACATTTTGTTTTTGTTTTAATCAGGGACGGATGCACAGAGGACATAGTGCTCCCTCTCCTGCTCGCTCTCTCTCTCTCTCCCTCTCTCCCCCACTACACACACACAAACACACACCGAGTTATTGGAGTAATGGTCTTCCCAGACCTTTCCTAAGAAGCCTCTGTTTACTGTTAGTGACCTCTCTTACAATATTACCAGCTGTGGCCCTGGCTCTGGGCTTTGTCTTTCCACTGGGAATAACTCTCGTTCTCTGTCTTCATTGCACATACTCCTCTGCTGTCTTGCCTCCTGTCAAATATCCTACCTTATAGCAATACGTCTGAAGGCCTCAAAGCACACCTGTTTTAAACTCAAATCAACTGAAACCTGCCTTACCATCTGACACTTTTCTGGCACTCATGAACGGTAAGACTTCACTTGGACGCAGAGAGAATTTCTTTTGTTTTAACATGCAGCCATGTTTTGCAATCCGAACAAGTATTATAGCGCTTTCATTTGTGGTCCGCATACCTTGCCGGCAGTTTTTGTCAGCACAGTGTGTTTTTAACAGTGCGGGCATTTTTGAAAGGAGACAGGAAAACTGGCAAGATCCACATTGTCCTGTAGACTGGGACAAGGGGGACTGGAAATTGACGAACAACAAAGAGATAGACCCCTCTCACCATGCAGCCGTG
Source organism: Clarias magur (assembly GCA_013621035.1). Classification (NCBI taxonomy): domain Eukaryota; kingdom Metazoa; phylum Chordata; class Actinopteri; order Siluriformes; family Clariidae; genus Clarias; species Clarias magur. The sequence continues at coordinate 1,416,026 of QNUK01000062.1, read as the reverse complement.
CTTTACTCAAACTCTGCATAAGAGAGCTCCCACTGTGATCCCAAGGTCACGTCTTCCTGCCTTTATGCTTTCCCGCTCCCTATGCAGCACGCTGAATAAAACTTTCCACACTGCAAACAATGATTCAGAAGTCTAAATAGCCTGCTCTCTGAGGTACGCTAGACAGCCTGAGAGTTATTTTTTGTGTAAACGTCAATGAGATTATGGGTCATGTTTGAACATGCGGGTGTAATCTCCTCTTAAAGGATAAGGGTGTTAAGAGGATAAGAATTTTCTAGGCCTCTCCCCTTTTGGTTAATTGATTTTCAGTAACATTTTTCCTTTGCTTGTCTTGTTCTTTTTACAGTACATTTTCAACCAGAATTACAGTATGCCTGTATTTACTGAAAATTATGGCTTCACTTGAAAAACCAAGGTCCATATTGCAATCTACAGTATACAAAGTGAACAAAGGAAACATGATATTTCCTTAATTGTTACACTATCAGAGAGACAAGGATATTAGGGCATTAGGGGTTCTCTGTCTGTAGTAGTACTCTATACAGTATTAGGTAAATCCAATTGGACGAAGGTTACAGTATACAGAAATGCCTGTAACCTTTTTTTTGTTGTTTGCAGTATATGGAATAAAGCAAAGTGGGTGTTGCTACCTAGTGCAGACATGAGCTCATTTGGACAAACTCTGGATGCTTTCGGTTTTTATAAAATATAATGAGTGCTAACAGCAGCTGAGTGAACCGAAAATGATGCGGCTGGCTGTTTATACTCTCTCACAGTTTCTCTCAGCCTGATTGCTTTCGTGATCAGTGTGTCAACAGCCCATCTGTCTACAGGTTTAAAGCGCTACAGCTGGCTTGGCTAAAGTCTCAGCATCAGCTCGTCATCCAGAACACATCACAATCGCTGATATTTACTGAACATGCTAAAAACAGACCTGTTGTGCCGTGGAGATTTGTGACACTAATGGAAATGCCATTCTGGAAATCAAACCAAGAGGTTCCAAACATGTAATTTAGCAATATATTTTCCAAATAACAAGGATAAGACAATCCCCCCCACACACACAGCCAGTTCTTCAACTTTTTTGGACACCAGTATGGGTCAGATATTATATTATGTTTTGTGAAACTGCTAAACACAAACTGATTCTTGGTCATTTGTAACTTCATGTACTACTCATAATACTCATAATATTTTATGCAAATGCTGGATCTTTTGTCATGTAACAAACCTCGCAAAATGTTTTTAAACAAGGACTATGATTAAGCCTGTCTGTTAAGCCGTCCTGATCCCGCAGAAAAGCCAATCTAGCACAAATAGCTGAAGAAAAAGACAATGCTGGCTATGATAGAAAGGTATCAGAACACTTAGTGCATCACAGCCTGATGCATATACTGTAGACCTCAGCAGACAAAGACTTCAAGCTTGTCCAGCTGCCAAATGTCCCTGATCTTAGTTCGACGAAGCCCTCATGGGATGTGCCAGAAAAGCAAGTCAACTCCATAGAGGCCTGACTGGACAACCCACATACTGTAACCTAGAAGATCCTCCGCTAACATCCTGGTGCCAGACACCACAACACACCAACAGCACAAAGGCCAGACCACATATCTGGCTTAGCAGGCAAAAAATTTTATGTTGTTGATCTTCCATATTGTCCAGATCTCAATCTGACTGATTATCCATGGAATATACCAAACAAGTCTGATCTTCAAAGGCCCCACACCACAATCCAATAGCACCCAAAGGATTCACCACCAAAGTCCCAATGACAGAAACCACAGCATACCCCGAGAGGACCTATGGAGTCGTGCACAGAGAGGCCAGGAGAGGAACCTACACAATATTGGGCTTAATGTTTTATTTTTTAACGTTGTGGTTGGTAGATATAATTCCATTTGATTTGCAAAGTGGTTTTATCACTATAGATTATCAAAAAGCAGCTTTTCAGAAACCCAGACGTAGCCTGTAGATCCATAATGAGCAATCCAGAGACATCACTTGTTGAGACAACATCAGGAAGATGCATATAGTGGAACCAGATGCAAGTGGCAAGCTATCCTTTCTGGATTGCATCAGATAGTGTAATTATTAATGATTACAGTATACAGTTGTATAAAAGTACAGACAAGCAGTATTATGTGGGTGTTGAAAGGATGTTCAATATGTATCATATTATGATCAAGTGTCGTGGAATAAGTACAGGAAATCTTTATGATTACATCAGGCACAAATCTACAGTATGCTGATTAAATTATTTATGAAAGAAAGGGTAAAATGAAAAAGAAAAAGGTTTATGAGCAGTGTACAAATCTTCCATGTGTGATGAGCCTCAACAGCTGGATCTAAATTCAGAGAAGAGTGACTGACTATACTAACTATTTGGCTCATACAGTATGTTGGCAGTCTTGTCTTGTGTTAATGATAATGACTAAATCAGTCAGTGATACTGAGGGAAATTAATCTAATCAGCAGTTGTTATGTGTTAATGAGCTATTGTTTCAGATGTGAAGCTTTCTTATCACAGGTATTTTAGGCTAACTTCATGCTTCAAAAGCACAGGTTTGGCAAATTCAGCTTTTTGTCACATGATTTAATTACTCCACCAGGGCCAACATGTCTGTACAGGAATGTGAGTACATACATCATGCTGTTGCCGTGCAGTGAACACGGTAGATTTTCACTTCAGTTGGATAAAATTAAAATGAACACTTTTGTTACATGTTTCTTGTGTTTGGGTATATCATGTCAAGTTTGATAGTTGCAGTATATAATACTTTAATAAATTAGCAAATTAAGTACCGATATCAATTTACAAGCATCAACTGTGAGAGCATTAAATTTTTCATGTCATACAGTAGGTTTGCTGGTGGATAAATGAATGAATGGAGTCCAATGTTGATGAACAATTACATAACAAATAGTTGTTTTCTATTATGGAGATTTGTAAAATGTATTTATACATTATTAATATGGTTCTTTATTGTAAAAGCAGATAGAATTTTATTTCCAATTTTTCTTTTCAGAATAATTTTATCCCACCCTATGATGTCATCCTGGTAGTAATTATAATGAAAAGTTTTGCATAAGTATTCTTGATGTGGTACAGTAGCTGAAGTGTTTTATTTAAGACTTAATATGATTAGAACTTAATGCATTTCAGTTCATATAGTGCTAAATTCATAGCACTAAACTTCTCTCTCTCCTTAACAACATCAACAATGTGCTAACAAAAAAAAACAAAACAGACTTCAAACACTAAACATGCCTTGGCTGATCTACATTTGAGGTAAGGGGGGGGTATTGTGTACATGTCATCTGCAAGAAGACACATGCCCATGCTGATAAAGATAAAGACTGATTGAATTAGTGCAGTCCCTCCTCATAGGTTCAGACACAGTATAATGGATAAGTATGTTAATGCTTGAAGGGCCACACCACAGTCATTTATCCGCCGTCCAAAGAGTCAAAAGTGATTACTAGTCTGCTTACAATTGCCTAAGGCGGAACTGGTAGTATCAGCTACTCTTACACGCTCACACTCACTCACATAGCTCTTCAGCACTGAAGGAGTTCTCTATGACAGCTGGCTGGAGTGAGAGAGGTATGCGAAGCAAAGCTTTCTGATGTCATGAGCAAGGCGTGGCATTAAGGTAGTTCGTGTGTCCAGGCAGTTTGAAGCTGACTCTGTGTGAACTTCTGTCTGGATTTTTGGACTATGACAGCTTTGTAAACAGGGGAACCTAATCGAGTGCATCAGGAGGTAAGACAGCAAAGTCATTGTGAAAATGTGTCCAAATGTAATGGGTTCTTTTACCAGGTTTGGTTTTGTAGGCAGCATTTCTAACTTCTATTTTTTTACTCATACAGAAAATGATTCATTCTACATTGCGTTTTTGGCTCTTAAACAAGTATACAAATTATTTTCTGTATATGCCATGAAGAATTTACTATATGATAAGCTTAGTTAATTAACAAGTTTTTTGTAATTGTGTTATGTTTATATGGAATAGAATATTTTAATTCCCATTGGATTGCTTAGCAGCGGTAAACTGTTCCTAAAATACTTTGGGTGTAGTCCAGAAGGTAGCAGGATAGTTTTTGGTGCATTGTTCAAAGCTCACAATATAAACCCACCTTTCCTCAGTAGAGCACTGGCTTGCACACTTTCCAGAAGCACAGCTTTAATAGCCAGCTCTATTACAGCATTTTTTTTGCCCAGAGTATTGCACCAATTCTTGGTCACGACCTTGGCTAGTTCGGAATTTAGATAGTTTTGTTATTGACGTTCTAGGCATATTTTTGAAACACTGTGTATACTGTGCACTACAATCTTTCTCTTTATAATGTCTTCCTACAGTGGCATGATGTAACTTATTTATTCCTTTTATAACGAGAACTGGAGTGCATGGAATCCAAATGTAACTCTATGTAATGTAACTCTATATAGCATGACATACCTTTTTGTCACATCAGTGTATTGGGCTCAATTCTATGCGGTTAAAATAGTATGTATTTACAAAAGATTTGAAAGGCCAAGTCACCTTTGCTGAGTCAGTACTAAAAACATTAATCAAGCTCATGATAGTTACTCCTCAGCCTCCCTCAGTCCTCACCCGCTATATTAACACTGCCGAAAATGGGCATGCAGCCCTGTTACGCATGGCTAGTGGCTAAAATCAGATTTAGTGGCTGCACGCTTTGGTTTACAAACAGAGGAAGTAATGAACCTGATAAATAAAATTTATTAAAAAAAACAGGACGTTTTTTCCCCCTTAATGATGAATGAAACCATTATCAGTGATTTTAAGAACTAGTGAAAAAATGATTGTCCATATTATTATTTCCACCATTCATGGGTGATTAGCAAAGCCTACTCCAGATAAAAATGCAGTACAAGCTTTAGAACTTCATTAAATGTTCAAGCATTTATTCTGCACTGCATTCTGACCCCAAATGCTGTTTCTGTAATTTATTATCGTGACTGCTAGGTCCTATCGTGAGACCTGGAGGTCAGAGTTCATTCATTCTGATCTATGAGAGTAAATTTCTGCCTCGTCACATGATATTTTATAGTATACTATAATACATGCCGTATGTTGTCTTAATATCTTCGGCCATCACTATAGGGATGTGTGATATTTGCTAAATGTCACACATCCCTATAGTGATGGCCGAAGATATTAAGACAACATACGGCATGTATTATAGTTCTCACTGTCAACAAAACAGGTGATGTCACTAATTAGTTCTTGCCTATCCGGCTGAAGAGTTGTGCTAATTAGAATCAGCTAGTTTAGTTAACGGATGCAAATATGGGGCATATTATATGAAGTATATAAATATATATTAAAAGATATTGTATTGCACACTTGTCTCAATACTTTTGGTCACCAATGTACTGTATATAGTTCTATATCTCTATAATCTTTCACCTGAGATTGAACCTGTGCCCCTTCTGAAAAGAATAGGGTAACATTTCACAACTCATGTATATTATTTATGAGTCAATGTTAAAAGTTTTACATCCTGCTAAGTTAGTGTTCTGTTGGAAAATTCCCTTTCAAGTGCAATTTTAGTTTACTGAGGTCTTCTAATAAAGCAATAATAGTTTGTTCATCAGTGTTTGTGTCATTTTACTTTATGACTGCTGAGATTGTTGCAGAAATAGAATCATCTCCCCCCCCCCTAAAACTATAGAATCAGCACTTGTTTAAGGGGTTTATTAGTATCTGAATACCATGTGCTCTTCGCACATTTTCTGCCTGCTGTCTGGGCTTTTGAGCCCTTCTTTTAAGGGCATGCAAACCATCTGCAGCTGTACTGCATACTTCTCCTAGCACCAGGTGTTCTTGAAACGAAGCAGGCCAAATGCCCACTGAACATCTGTTCCCATATGTTGCTGTGGCACTGGTCGACTTGCTGAGTTGGCACTCGTACAGTCTGTTAACACTCGTAGGCAGAGGGAAATGGCAGCAACCTGATTGTACTTTGTCAGTATCACAGCTAAATGTACAACTGCTCTTCACATTGATCTGAAGTATAGATTAGTGTACTGTGAGAAACGTATTCGTCACGGTGGCATGTTTTCTTTTCCCCAGTAGGGTGTTTATGCCAATTTTCGGTTAGGAATACTGTGAAATTAGGTGTGTCTTTGATGAATGAGTATGGAGTGATCAAATCATGGTGTTAGCCAGTTGAAGCAGGAGGAGGCCTCTGGCAGGTCAGGCTGGAACATGTCAGGTGTTGAAAAAGCACAATGCCACTGTGTGCAAATAGGGCTTTGTGTGAGGCACCCCGTCACAAGCGTATTGCGCTTACATGCCTGTCTGAATATTAGTGCCAGAGGGGTAAACAGAGATCTTTCACCAAACAAACTGAACTCATTTACCAAACACTACCGGGAAGCTTCCATGTCTTTCAGAGGCATTTTACAAGTAAACATTTACCATTCAAAGTCTAGATCACTCTTCTTCAGTTCATCAGTGTTTCTTTCAATCACGTGGAAGCAATTATTTCCGCTCTTTTATAGTTACCGTTTATTAATAAGGATAGCTGTGTGTGCGTGTCTGGGGGGACACGAGTGATTATGAGATCAGGCTTTCGAATGACGTAAAACAATAGAGTACTTCATTATACAGTCGTTTAATGCCCGTTTTCCATTGAAGAGGGTGTTGACTGGGGGAAAAAATGGTTGGACTTTGGAACTGTGTCTAAACCTGTGTTTGCATTGTGACTATCTACATTTGCTTGTGTACATTTGTGTTTAGCCAATTAGCCATCAGAGTTTATGATATTGTAACCTCTTTTTATAATCATTATTTTAGGCAAATCTTAGAATCTGAATTTATGTACTTTTGTACATGCACTGTCCACTTAAATGCAACATTATTTATAAGTATATTATAATGAATAAACTAAATGATAGATATCGCTTCTTTTGTGACTTTAACACCCATTGCAAAGAGAAGGTTTCTGATTTTTTTCCCCCTTTGGTTTAGATATTCGCCTGAGTGGACATCAGGGTCAGAATCATTTTATTTGTCATGTGAAAGACCATTATACATTGAAATGCTTGTGGTAGGGCTCTGTAATGGTGTTAAGTCATAAATACCACAGAAGACAATATGCAAACCTCATTTGTTCGAATAAACAGAAAAGAGTATTGCAATGTGACTGAGTGCAATATTTGCCTTTAGACCAAGTGATTATTCAGTCTGCAGAGCATCAACGGATGAAAATGATTATGTACATTAAAAAGATTTGTTGTGCAGCAACTGGATAGAATTAAAACCACTAGAGAAAAAGTGGAAGAAGTCACAATTCGATGAAGATTTGTCTCTTATCATGCTCTATAGAAATCTTTTCTTTACCACTTAAACTGCCAGCTCTTCTTTTTTTTCGGCCCTGTGTGACCGCTAGAGTCTTTTATGATAGGATATTTGAAAAAATCTTAAGGTTCTTAACTCCTACCCCACCTCCTACATTACACACTCAGGATTTTACTTCTTTTTCACTGGCACAGTAGTAAGAGATCCTCTAAGTCATCTTGTCCTGAAATCCTACCCCCAGTTTATTTATTTGTTTATCTAGAATACTGCAGGCTATCTCACCAGACCCCCACCTCTTCATCATTAATGACTCCCTAACATGTGGTCATGTGCCAACTGTTTTGAAGGGTTATTCCCATCCTTATGAAACACTCGGACATCAGCAACTACTGTACCAGCCGGTATCACTTCATTTCTTTCTTTCTAATATCCTCACACCGTCTACAATCAAGTGCCTCTCTATCTTACAGAACAGCCTCTCAGCAAGATCATATCAAGTCTGGCTTTAAAACAGCACATTCCATCTTTTGGCAATCAGTGAGAAGCTACATACAGTACTGCTTGATCAGCCAAAATGTCATCTGATCTCCTCCCAGTCAACAAGACTCATAAGTCTTAAAGTTTGTGGCAGAGCATGGCAAAGGCTTATTGGTCATATCACATCTCATAGAGAGGATCTATAGACTCTATACTGGCTTACTGTTGCTTTCTGCATCAGATTTAGAAGACTTGCCTACAGTGGCAAAAAATGGACGAGCATCAGCTAAGCTAAAAAAAGTGCTATAACCAGCCAGCCTTTGCCATGCTCTGAGACATCACACTGTCCTCAATGATCCCTCTAGTCCACTGCCACTGTTCGACTGCTCCCACCATCTCTCAGGGTCCATGGAATGCATGCATCAAAACTTCTGGCAGATGATGGTAGAGTAACATACTGTACTGTATCATGGATGTCCCTATTTCTGATTCAGTGGCAGTCTTCAAACTTTTCCTGAAGTGCTTAATTTAATTACTTAAAATAAGTACTTAACTCTTTAAGTGTGTGTGTTTGCTTTTCTTACTACAGTAAATTACTGTAAGCAGTTCTGTACGTCTCTTAGAATGTAGGCATCTGTCAAGTGCCATAAATGTAATGTAACTGCTTAAGGTGACATTTCAGATACATAAAGCTGCCAAACCAAACAGTAACGCTGCCATTCAGAATGCTCTCAATAATGCAGTGGTAGAAGTTTGTGAACATCCCAAGTTTCTTGAGTCACCATCTACCACTGGACCAGTCGAATTAGCTTACATCAGCTACCCTCTTTACCCGAAGTTCGCTAGAATTCATATTATTTCACAGCTTAATATATAGACCAATTTAAAGTAGTATTTTTTAGTTATTACTAATGAAAATGATCAGAGTCAGCAAAAAAATTGAGATGGTTTATAAAGTGACTGCACGATGGCTTAGTGGTAGCTCCAGGATAGGGTGGGTTTGAATCTCGCCTCTGGCCTGTGTGTGTATGTGTGAAGATTGCATGTTGTTTGGTGGGTTTCCACAGGTACTGTGGTTTCCTCCCACAGTGCAAAGACATGCGGTGTAGGCTGATTGGTGTTTCCAAAGCACCTTGCATTGTTCCCTGGGATACGGAGATTGATACAGTATTGATACATAGTTCAGAATATTTGCTGAACTATTTTAAATTTCATTCATTCTCACTGGGCACAAGACGAGTTCTGAGAAGAATTTACTTCTGGTAAAATCTCATAATTTAATTTATGCGTATTTAATGTTTCAGTGGGGAAAAAAAAAAACTTACAGCCGTGATGGTTTATAACTCTCCTGCCACGGTTTAATATTAGGCAGTGTAAAAAGCCGATTTTATTAGAACAAGTGTTTACCTAAGTTTGCTGTTTTATGAGAGTATATATATTTTAATATTCACTAGAAATGTCTGCAAAATACACATAGTGACTCACAACTTGTGTAAAAGCAAAACAATTTTGGAAACCTTGCTTTGTCATTCCTACATGCTTTACTAGTGCTAGAACCGTTCCCAACTTGTTTACTGTACATTGGCAGGGAGATTGACGATCAGGTAGAGATAAGGGTTTTTTTGTTGTTGTTGAGTTATGCGGATATGATGGTGACCAGTATTTATCATGTTTTAATCCTTGTTAAATGGCTCGTTAGTACCACTTTTTCTTTTTTTAAACAAGGGGCATTCAGGTCCGTCCAGGACTTTTGATGTCACAGAATATCAGAACCAAGTTATCAAAATAAAAACTACCTTTATTTCTCTATATATTTCTCTATGTGCAGGTGTTGTTTGTAAATGATTGCATGTACAATTCCCACCGACAGATGCGTCTCTTTTGCAAATCAGCATCAGGTGTTCCGCTTGCTAAATGTTCACAGGAACGACTGCAGTGGGCTCCGAGCCACCTCGCCCAGGATCGTCATTCACACCTTCTTTAAAGCGTTTGCACCATTTAAATGTTTTACTGCGGCTAAGAGTCTCATCACTGCACTGTACTAAATCCCAATTGGTTTTATGCCTTCATTCTTGAGATATTTCATTACAAGTCCCAGGTTGACTTGAACACCCCTTGTAGATACTTGTACTGTATTTGAAATTGTTTTGCCAGGGGCTTTAACAACATTGATGCATGCCCTTAGAAAAAAAGGGTTCTTCTCAGCTAGTTCAGGGATTTTCTTCTCTCACTTCTCTTTAGCACTCTCTCAGATTACTGAAGAGATCGACAACAAAACCTTTACGGGCTCTTTGAGCGGAACAAATATAATAAATCTAGAAAGAATTCTTCACAGTAAGAACTCCGAAACACATAAAGTTAACCAACCATATCTTTTAAAGCTGCTGTTCATATTGTATTACATGGTGTTACAAACTTCGAACAAAGCTATACTGTATCTGCACTCTTTTTCATATATCAACTCACAGCTTTAGTCACTTTAATGGACAGAGGAGAAATGGCTTGCCATACCTCCCATCCAGACATCATGCTCAATTTTGCCCACTGAAGATTATTTAAAAACTCGCTTCTTGTGTGTCTGCTATATACAGTACAGTAATTAAGGGTTCTATACTATCTGAAAGAATGCTAGATGGCTAGATTAACATTTATTATCAAATGCATTATTCGTTTATAGAATTTAAAACAACCCCATCATTATTTCTCTTAGTTTAGTGTACCTTAAAGTTTAAACATTACGGTTTGAGTTTTGGTTACCACTGTTTTGATATCGCTAGCATATTTCAGGCTGATGTATCTGAGCAAATCTGACTAGCGGCATTTACCATGAAAGCACCTATCAAAGATTTCTGTCAGAAAATCTCAATTGATTAAATATTTATTCGGATAAAGGTGAGGCGGCATGGTGGCTTGGGAGTTAACACTGCTGTCCTGCACCTCCATGGGTTGTGCTCGGGTTCTGTGTGCATGGAGTTTGCATGTTATTCCTGTGCTTAATGGGTTCCCTCTGGGTTCTCCGGTTTCCTCCCACAGTCCAAAGATGTACAGATTAGGTGAATTGCCCATAGTGTATAAAAGAGAGTGTGACTGTGTGGATATCAGTGCCCTGCCATGGATCGGCACCCTGTCCAGGGTGTACCCCGCCTTGTGCCCTGAGTCTCCTGGAATAGGCTGCAGGCCCCTCACGACCCTGTACACAGGATAAAGTGGTATAGAGTGGTGACAAATTTGAAGCGTCTTAGTTCATAAAGTACAAGGAAGTTCTATTACAATGAAAGCAAAACTTATCACAGCATCTGAATCATGGTGTTGACCATAATGATGTACTGTACATGGGAAGAGCTATTCAGAGGAAGTCATGTGTTAGAGGTTCAACCAGTTTGTCTTCCTACATTTAAAACAGTGTTGTTGTTATTGTTTTTACTGCGAGTAGCTGCTGAAGACTTCCATCATGCTTAAATTTATATGGGTATGTACTCTATACTGAGCTTCCTAAAATAGATCTGTGGAAATGAAACAGATGTACAGCACTGTGTGTCTCGATGACCCGAGCGCTGCAAGTCTGCTTGTTTTAGGTCCTGCATGTCTGAAGGTCAATTTGAAACCTAATGGTATGCTGATTCGCCCTTACCTAAACAAATGCCTGTTTGCTTTGGCTTACTCCTTTTCTCAGCTTTAGTCAAATTAAAGATAACATGAAGACTAAACGTGTACATGTTCTGGAGATTTCTGTCCCCAGCAGGAGGATATTTACTTCTCCTCGAAGGACTCAACAGGGAGTTCACTAAATCAAATCACAGTCATGTCATTAAAATAATATACAGTGTGCAAGAGAAAAGTGTGCTCTGCAGCAGATCAGCAGATGGTTCTGTGGTATTTGAATTATATCTGTATACTATCTTTTTTGTTGTTGTCGTTGTTGTTGAATAATGGTCAATGTTATATCTTTTAGGCATTTAAACCAACTTTTCTGTTCCCCACTGACTGCTAAAATCTGAAATGTTTAACCTTTAATCTACATATTATTGCACTATCACATAGTGTACTGTCATCTGCTGTTGTGTTCCATCACTAAATCTTGTCTGTGTGGTCTTAAAGAGGTTCGCATGGATCTTGTTTGTTGTGCCTTCATCTATTGCTTCCCCCTTTTATCCTTCATCTCCGTGAATAAAGCATTTCATTCAAATGTCTTGTGACTTGCGTGTAAAGTGAATCCAGGCTCCCAAATTTAATAGCGGTTTGCTTCGAGTCTTAAATAATGGATCACTTACAGTCTATTTCCCACTGAGTTTAGTCTGATTAGGGTGTTGTTCATGATGGCTTTGTTTTAATACCTTAAAGCTCCACAGAGACAGGAGTCAAGATTTGCAAGATAAGATTTGGGTTTATTGTGTATACCACAGTACACCTATGTATAAATAATGTTTGTGTTTTCTGTAATTATATTATTGGGTTACTGTCTGTCACATGGCTCGTTGAAACATACGAAGTACCCTTTAGTACTGCTCCAACCAGAAAAACCTGAACAGTGGTCTCTTTGCTGATATCTATAGTATATACAGTAATTTAGTATTCTATTTGCACAATGCATAGAGCCCGGATATAGTCGTCTATGGCTGATACTGAGGTCTTAAAAACGACGAGTACTACCCTTAACTTAAGTAGATCACTGTTTATTTTTAGAAGCAGAATGATCGCGAAAGTATTGTGTTTGATATACACTCTCCTTTTCCCCAAATGACAGCTCAGTGGTGGAGTCCAGGCCAGCACTCGATGCTTGATTACTATCATTCGCTCGAAGTGGACACTAACAGAGCCCAGACCTCTGCATAAGTTTGGTCCCATATGACGCAATAGTTAAAACACACTTAATCATAGCCGTGATCCAAGGCACAAGAAATCCTTAGGAAGTGTGTATCTAAATAATCAGATCAGTGTATCCATATAAGATGTCCATCTCTGGCCAAAATCACATTGTTTGCTCTCTATCTTTTGTAGGAGGTCATCTAAAAACAAGGCCCCCCTGCCTCCAGCAGTGGTGCATGGTCCATGTGAGTCATCTCATGCCCCTGCATTAACACACACCACCATGGAACAGAAGGAGAATCTTTTGGAGCAAGAGCTGCTACTGACAGTGGTGCTGCCTGAAGGAGTGGAAAAGACCACAATGGTGCACGGCAGGTGAGTCAATCCAACAGTCTCGTATTTTAAGTTAAGTCATTGATGAGCCACGTTGTCAGGTCATTGATGAACCACGAGACCAATGCAGCAACCCCACGTAGCATCTACATACCACTTGCATGTGAAATGCAGATTTTGTGAGACATACAATATAACTATTGGGTAGTTTCTGCTCAGACCTTCTGTTAGTGCTGTATGATGGGTGAAGTTCTCAAGGCTAAAATTTAACGCAGACAAAGTAATCGTATGACAACAGGAGGGTTGTGCAACTGTCACTTTTAGTGGTGTTGAGCTGCTCAAGATAAAGTTCTCTTAATTGTTGCTTGCTTCATTATAACGTTGAATGGTTTGTTAGCATGAGTGGGGAGATTTCTGCACACAGTTAGATGATTAGTCTAGTGTAGATGATTAGTCAGGTCCTGTTCAAAGTGCATTCTGCATAATGTATGTTTCTGTCCTTGGCTTGAGTGGTACTGGTGTTCCCTTTTGGATAAAACAATCTGATTAATGATGAAGTCTTCAAATTTATACCAATCAATTATAAATCAATTGTGTTTTGAAACAACGGTTTTATTACTAATTTTATAGCCTATAAACAGCTATATAACAATTCCTATGAATTAATAATAAAAACTTAAAAATCAAAACTATGGTCTTACAAAAAAATAACTCCTTTTAAGTTGAGGAATACACAAAATGTTTCTGACCACTATGATGTGCAGTAAAACTGTCCAGTCACAGACAAAGAAACCACAGTTTCACAATAAGATAAAAGATTGTGTTAATGGACTTTAATCACAATCAATAAAAAAAAATTCTACAAGTATGCGCGGTAACTTAAGTCAAGACACTCTTCAATAGATTTTAGTGTCAACATGCTGTCTTTATATTCTCACAGTTATGTTTTAGAATATTTTCAAAAGCTTATCATTTATGCAACAATAACAGAAGAAAAATAGATTATTAATATAATCAATGGCAGTGTTAGAACATAAGAAAAGATATCACATAAGAAAAAAAGAAAAAGCTAGACCATAAGAAAAACAGTGTACAAAAGATTTAATTGTTGTATTATACAGGTCTGTGAGCTAACAGGAATAATTCTGAAGCCCAGCTACTGCTACGGAAGTGCTTTCAAAGGCAGCTTGTCCGTATCGTTAACGTGTATATCAGGAGTTCAACAAATGTTGCACGTTAATTTTGTAGATTGAAGTTTTTTTTTTTTGGTTTTTAAGATTCAAGCAGTTGGGCTTGATTTTTTTAATGCGTTGGGAAACACATCTGTTTTATCAAACATGGTTGAAAAAAGGTTGAACAAAAATTTAGGTATAGTTTGTTGAGCTACATATAAGTACAGTACACTACTATAGGTCTTGAATCATTCATAACTCTACACACCGACCATGGAGTTTGTCACCCAGAATGTGAGGGCAATATGAGTAATGGGGCTAATATTCTACAACTTTTTATACCGTGCAAAAACTGCATTCCAATGTTCAGCTGAGACTTACAGTATCTAAAGCTTCTGCATTCCCACTAAGATAAATAGGTTTATTTAGTGCAAAGCTAATTCTTTCCCCCCACCTTTTCTTAGTTCTGGGAATCTATATGGCTAATTACTGGGAATTTTTTTTAACATGGTTGTAAATTTAACCCTGGTTATTTACATTGTGCAAATGTATAATGTCCAAGACCTACAGTAATGCATTTATATGCACCTCAATTTTGATTTAAGACAGCTGTGGAAAACCCGAAATGTCCTTTTAAACTGTCAGAATGAGTTAATAGGCTTAAGTTAATTACAATTTTATGATTTCTTTTAAAACCTTTGATCGATAATAGCCGGTAGCATAAGTCTCTGGCACTGAAATCGATTACTTGATAGATTCTAGTAGCCTAAACCTAGGTCTAAATATTACAAAAGCCAGGTAGATGGTTGGTAATTTTTTTTTTTTTAATGCATGTAGTATTTCAGTTAGTATGCAGTTAGTATTGTCAGTGCAGATTTATTGAAGAGGCTGGGTCTTTATTCTTCATTTCTGAAAACTTAACTTGAGACCTTGTCTTTTAAACTACCAAGGGGGTATGCATTCCACTACCAGAGTCAGTATAGAAAATAATATTAATCATTGTCTTGTCTAATTAAGATGTACAGCATTCATTTTTCATCTGTTCGGCACCACTGACCCACTGATCCGCTATGTTTTCTCCTGTACTAAATTTTGGTTTTAAAGAAATAAGTGAGCTCATTAAGGTCACCAAATGCATTACATCAGCGTTAAGGCAGCTGAAATGGTTCACTTTCTGAGTCAGATGGGTGGTGCTGCAAAGTGCTGCTCTGAGGCTAGGATGAAAAATGAAAATGGCTTTCAAACATCATGGAGTCAGTATGATCGTCCACTATAGCGATTTAGTCATCAAATCACCGATGTACTTCAGATCTGCCTTTTAAAAGCTCTTTGATGACTAAATCGCTATAGATCAACCTTCTTTAGCAATGTGTAGCTTTCTCCTTTGCCAACTGATAGTGCTGTTGTCTTTTTAGCACTGTGACAACTGCAGAAAATCAAATTTTATTAGAAAATCTAAACACTTAAATGGTTTTTATTGAAACAAATAAACTAGCATGCTTAGGGATCTTGCCAGGCTCAAACTAAACCGGGTTCAATAGAGAAGGATTATGTATCAAATTCCACCCAGTCTTTTCTGCTGGGACGCAAATTGTGTCCCCAACTTTTTCTTTCTCAGCATTTAACTGTAGCTGCTGTATATTTCCGAAGGTTTCTCCTATTCTGGCATTCCAGAAGCATTTGGAAAGCATCACATAGCTCATTTTGTGTCACTAAAGGATTTTCCACACTCGCTATGCTCCTGTATGACAGAAACATTCCTCCGCTCAGAGCAGTATACAGTATGTGGCATGCATATACTGTGTATATAAGCCTTTTCTCCTGAAATTCTGGAGTTGAACTTTGCTCAAATGCTAATTGTTTAATCCTTTAAAAATCCCAGCTAATCACTGCGTAAATGATCTTTAAGTATCTTACCCAGCAAGTGGTACAGTATGTATTATTTTAAGAAAGCAACAGTATACTGTATCTCCGTGAGAGTGAGGAATGAAACCGTGGGAGTTTAAGGGGTTTAGGACTGTTCACGAAACTTCAACCTGAGATAAACAGAATAGTATTTTGTTTAAAACCCAAAGGCTTCATAGCATTTGGTTATTTTTACTGGTATGATAGTATTCATGCAAATTAATACACTGTATTGTGTGCTGAACATACACTGTGCTTGGTTTTACTCTCACATGTTTAATGCCTCATTTATTTTATTTATGTTCTTGAATATAGCAGTTATGTTTGCCACATTGTCTTCAAAACTATATTTTTACATTTAATTGGAAAATGTGACTCAGGCTTATTGTAGGCCAAGGACTGACTAAGTCCTACCACATCATATTTTCTCCGTATTCAGTTTCTCAACTTTTGTCCTTTGCTTTATTTGGTGACGTTTGGTGCTTTATTTGGTGACGGTGCATTTATGTTTTTCATTTGATTAGCACAGTCATGGTCAATGATATTGTTTTTCACATTTACAAAATATATAATAATATTATTTAAGCTTATTGTTTAATAAGATGGCAATAGAAGTAATAATAGTGGTGACTCAGATCATCTAGAAGAATATGAAGACTTTCTGAAATTAGCCTCCACAACAGCTCCATCCAGTGGAGACAATGTATTTGGAGCAAACATTTATCTTGTAAGGTTCAATTACATCTTGTAAGGTGGCAAAGTGTATGTGTGTGTAAAATTCAGATCTGTATGTGTTCACAGTAAGCCCATGATTGACCTACTTGTGATGCTTTGTGCAAAGTACCACCTCAACCCATCAGGCCACACCATTGAGCTAATCTCCACCAATAAGAACCACATTAAATTCAAACCCAATGCTCTTATTGGAGATCTGGAAGCTGAGAAAGTTCTGCTTAAGCCCAAAGGCATGGAGGACAAGAACAAGAAGTCTGGATCACAAATGCCAGAGGTGAAGTTCTGGTCTTTTAATTAAAGACCATTTTTCATTTGCAGATATTATTATAAAAATTCTAACCTTATCCAGACTTTATTTCCTTCCTAATACTGTGTTTAGCCTTTTTGAATAATTAAATGTCCAGTCTTGTTTAATGAAAATACCCATAGGCTCTGTTTCTTCTTCTCATCGTATTTATTTCATTAATTTGATCACTTCTGTTTCCCTCAGGCTACAGTGCGTCTGGTAATAAACTATAAAAGGACCCAGAAGACAATTTTGCGAGTAAACCCCAAGCTTGCTCTGCAGGAGCTGCTGCCCGCTATCTGTGAGAAATGTGAATTTGATGTGCAAAGCACCGTGCTGCTGCAGAGCGTGCACTCACAGGAGCCTTTGGACCTGATCAACTCTCTCAATGACCTTGGCCTCAGGGAGCTCTACGCAAGAGACACACGGGGTAAAGACAATAACAAATGCAGTAATAAAGACTTATTCGAAATCCAGCTGGCTCTGGCTGAACAGCGGTATATTCACTTGGTCAGAGGTACAGAATGTCCTCTACAGGAGCTGACTGTCACTGCCCTCTTATTAACTTTCCTTTATGTAATCTCTAAACAGTTATCAGTCCAACAGACTTCCCTCCATCACCAACTCCTTCAGGTAACAATCCCTTTTAAGGCTTTATAATATACACAATCTAAGCTTCCATATTCCTGTTAATAGCTGCATTATGCAAATAGTAGAATTGACCAAAACAGATCAAATGCGTTCAATATTTTGAACCTCAAATTCTGCATTGAGATAATATATACAGTATAGTTCTAATCCAATTATTAAAAACTTTGTCAATTTGTTTAACAGATGTTACTCAACCCTGCAAGGACAAACTCCAGAAAGAGAAAGAAAATAAGGGACTGTTTGGCATGTTCAGAAGAGGAAGTAAAAAGAAACCTGAACAGGTGCGTGTTGAATCAAAACAGTTTCACATTAGAAGGTGGAATTGTAGAAATTTTTTAGCAAGCAAATGCTTTGATACAGTGTCCTGGTTATTTATTTATTTATTTAGCCTAGGAATCTATTGAGAGAGAGAGAGAGCAGCTTTTCCAATAAGTCTCTGACAAATGCGATTTGTTTGCCATAGTACAGGCGGTTCAGGACAGATGCAGTAAATGTTTATTTTGGGTGCTCTTTAAACTTTGCATGGGCAAGCCCTGAGCTTTTCCATTGGTCAGTGGTCATGCTTGTCCTTGTACCCAAATTCAGACTTTTGCTAACTAGAGAGTGCTTTCAAGAGTTCCTGCCGTTGCCTGTTTCGTGTGTGATTATCTGCAAGTCTGTGGAAGTAACGAAATTGTTTGTTATTTTGTTTATCTTTTTAAAGGCATCGACTGTGAGCGCACCAGCATCTCCAATCAACAGGAAATCAAGACCTGCGAGCATGAGTTCACTCAGCATGCATTCCCCAACATACGACTCGAACACCATGCCGTCTGACACACCAAAGAAGAGACGGGCCCCTCTACCCCCTCAGATGAAGTCCTTTGACCTCAACAACTCTCAAACAAGCAGTCATCCTGATGACAACCAGGTATGCAATGCTTATTCTACTCTTCTCTGTAGATTTACAATAAACATCAAATCAAATCCTGAGCTGTTCGTTAATGAACATTTTCAGAGCATTTCGATGTTTCTGACACTCACTGTTTATGTACTACACTCAAGTATTTATATACTATACATAAAACCGAATTCATTTAACATAAATGCATTTGGAATGTTCAGCCAATTTAGATCATTTCAGCTTATATTATGTTGGGTGAAAGCAATCAGATTGTGAAGTAACTTCTCTGGATTGTGAAGGTCACAGCATCTCTGAGTCGAAGTTTATCTACTGAATCATCTCTTAAGAGGAGTAAGAGGAAGGCCCCACCACCCCCTACCTCCTCCGGCAGCCCTATTGTGACCCATGATGAAAAAATGCAGGATACAACGCTAACAGGTCAGTGTGCAGCCTGTGGCAGCTTTTAAATATTTTGAACATTTATTAAGGACTTAAGGGCTGAACACAGTTCTTCAGCAGTGGTGTTTCTCCAGCTGTTGTCATACACTGGTTGGTGATCTGTAGGAGTGTACACTTTCAGTCAAAGTGAATTCATGATGTTGTAATGTAGATCTGACATTTGTCAGTTGATCAGCTTTTTGATGGTATCCAACTAGTCTGTAAGCAATTTTGGGGTTCTTGCTTGGACAGAGATAAACAGTCATACTTTGTCCTGCATGTAAACACAGCTTGACATAAAGCAGTGAAGTGCAGGCTTGCTTAGGCTTAATTCTGTACACATTCTGCCTCCTAGTGGTATATTTGGGAAAGTACACCTCTTTCTGCTAGTTAATTTTGTTTTTGGTGTGTTTGTTGGTATATCTCTGAAAACTCTGATCTGCTCCTGAAAGATCAGATTTTAAAGAAGCGCTAGAATGTATTTAAAGCATCGCTGTAAAGTTGTGGGACAGGAATTTGGCTGGATTAGGATAACTCTTGACCTAGATTTGAATGTGTGCATCTGCACTGTTTGACAAACCCACATGCACACACATGCGCACACACACACACATTCAAAACAGGTTCAGCAACTGGGTCAAGGTGAAGTACATGCCGTTTCTCCTGGAGCACTCTGGCAAAGAACTGGCTTGTATGGCTATTGACCTAGCTATTTTGGGCAGGTCCATGTACTGTGGCTGCAGTGGACCTTGGTGATGCTAATCAAAAAAAGGTAAATTTAAATTGTATAAGGTAAATTGTAGTGCTTTAGTGCATGACTGTGAATAACCGAAAGCGCTTTCTATCCTACTTACAGAAAAGCAGAAACTCTGTGCATTTTTTAAACACCAATACAGTTCTTTTCATATAGTACCTCTAACTATTTTCTTTTGTTAATTGTAGAACAATATGAGGAAAAAAATGAAGTGTTGAAGGAAAACATTATATTTAAGAGGGACTTGTGTTGAAATTTTTTGTGAATGAATATTGACATTTATTTATTGTCATTTAGAAGACTTCAAGTACAGTACGGTAATGAGACTCTTAGTCACAGTAACACATTTGAAACGGTTAAAAGAAGGCTGTACTGTATGTCCTTGAATGACGATCCCATCCGTGGTGGATCGGAGCCCACTGCAGTTGTTGCCATGAACATTCAGTGAGTGGAAAGTCTGACCCTTTAATAATCGAAGAATAACATGTCGCCAAATTGCATAAGAGATGCATCTATTCAATTCACTTTTATTTGTATAACGCTTTTAACAATTGACATTGTCGCAAATCAGCCTTACATAACTAAAAGAATTATTTAAGTTAAAATAAGCCGAGGACAACGGCGAGAGTGGCAAGGAAAACTTCCTGAAATGGCAGTAGGAAGAAACCTTGAGAGTAACCAGACTCAACAGGGAACCCATCCTCATTTGGGTGAAAACGGATAGCAGGCATTGATTTGCAGTCATACTGTGTGAGACTGGAAGTTCAGTATAACAGGAGATGTGTTTAAGATATTATGAATTCCAGTTCGTTATTGATAGACTATATAAAACTCCAATCCTGAACTATCGAGCAACTGCAGTCATGAGTCCTCAGAGAACAGCTGTCATTAGCCGAGGCCAGGACTGTCTTAGAGGAAAAGTGGGACCGTCCCCGGTCACCACATGCATCTTACTGTGGGACCGTAAACACCACTTGCACATTACAGGAACCCAGCTGGAAGTTGCTGCCACATCCCTTGTACAGTCCTGACTTCACTCTCAGCCATTTCCACATGTTTCGACCATTAAAAGAGTTCCTCAGAGGCCAGAGTTTCAGACCTGAAGGTAGTTTTTGCTCTTATAATCATGGTCTGTTATTCTGCACAATCGAAAGTCCTGGTTTGACATGAACTCTCCTCGTAATTACTTGTAAATATTAAGATTAACAACTTTATCACACGTTTTAATCAATTTATGTGAAACATAATCGCATTAATCGAAACCTTGTGACCAGAATTACTGCTCATGCTATGCTGTTAGAGAACAGTAATGGACATACTCTATTCAATCAGAGTCAAACATTTTAAGCGCTCTGATATAATCTGGACAGAGGTACACGGGTAGCTCAATGCTTAAGACTTTGCCGGTCACAGAACAAAACCCCAGCCCCATTAAGCTAGCACTGTTTGGCCCTTTAACACGGCTCTTAACCTTCGACTGCTCAAATGTATAACGAGTTATCCAGAACAACTTGCATTTAAGGGCAGCTGCCAATTGTAATAAATATTAATGTACCAGACAGCCATAACTTTTAGCATCAGCTAAAAACCATTAGTATTAAAATGACCTTTTTTGGTTTTAAGTTGCCTGTGTGCTGCTGGGGTGGCTCTGGCCCCTCTGAGTGTAGCTCCACAGGACCTCTGGTGGTGTGCTGTGGTGTCTGGCACTGGGAAGCAGTGGATCCTTTGGGTGCTGTGGGTTCTGAAGTGGGGCCAACAAACTTTTTTGTACTGTGCCTCCCATGAGTGCGTGATCAGACTGAGATCTGGAGAGTTTGGATTTTGCACTCAGTGTTATGATACCTTTTTTTGTGGCCAGAATTGACTTTCTTTGTCATGTCTCATTTGTGCTGCATTTGCTTTTCTGTGGAATTGGGCGGGGGCGGGGCCAGCCTTTGAGGGCCTTGTGGCCCATGATTTCGACACCAGTTTACTGGTATATAATTAATAATCAATGTTATTTAGTTCAGCTGGCAGTGGTGCTAGTGTTACGACTGATCGTTGTCAAGAATACTTACAATAATACTTTTTATAGAAATAATTACTCGTGTAATTTTATACTCCACTCAGAAATACAATCTGTTTTTACCACTACTCACATATTATTACATTTATAATTTTACATATAATAAGATGAAGATGATGTGTAAAGTAATTTTTCCATTACTGAATTAAGCAGTTAAAAGACTTGACTGTACAGAAGTGGGTACTGTATATGACACGGAGTGGGTATCTTGCCATGTTGCTTGCTGTTGCTCCTCAACCTCATGTGGTGATGTCGTCTCCTTCTCTCATATGTGAAAACTCGTTGATTGCTTGTGTAGTTTATATTATAATGTTGGATAAGGAGTGGGGTTCATAGTCAAATATTATCAACAACAAACGATACAACTCAGCCCTGATGTGCTTTGCATCAGTCCCACATTATAAAATTAGTGTTGATGTTCTCATTATAAGCAGAGGTAAGAAAAACACAAAGAATCCAGTACAGATAAAGTAAAAGGTAGACTTATCCTAGCCAAAATATGACTAGTAAAAGGGTAAATGGGCGAGTCCTACATTTACAATTCTAAAAAGTGCAAAAGTACCTCAAACTTTAAGTATCAC
The DNA here is from genome assembly GCA_013621035.1 of Clarias magur. Lineage (NCBI taxonomy): Eukaryota > Metazoa > Chordata > Actinopteri > Siluriformes > Clariidae > Clarias > Clarias magur. The sequence goes on along the minus strand of QNUK01000062.1, from coordinate 1,393,609 downwards.
AAAGTACTGAGCTTGTGTTAGCCTTAAAATCACAGTAAAGTACTGTATTCTCTCTCTCTCATGCATAATTGACAGTAGGTGTATTAGCCCTTCAAATGCTACACACCACTCTGGATGTGTAAGACAACTCCATGCAGAAGTGTAGGAAAGCAGAAAGTACAAATATTTTTTGTATGATGTAGTGGAGTAAAACAAGGAGTAATACAATAACACAGCTAAATTAAATTACAGTACTGATACATGCAATATTTACTTAAGTAGCTAATTAGCCTAGTTATCCTCCACCTATTTTTATAAGGGTGTCTATGTTTGAAATTTATTTATTTATTTATTTATTTATTTAGGTGATACCATAAAATCACAGTTTTCAATTACAGTAAAATTCATTAAACCTTCAATTCCTGAACTTACAGCTTGTCCAGTTTCCTTCAGTCAAAAATATTTTAATTAAACAAGCTTTTACTCATTATGTTTAGAAACATTTTTATTCTACCCCAAAAATTACAGCAAAAAAACCCAGTCAAATTCAACCTTGATATCGTATAAGTGAAATTGTTCATATATCTGCAAAAAAAAAAAAAACATTTGCATTTATTTACAGATTGCATTTTGCTGTTTCAGAATGCCATGTGTGACTCCATTTGTTTAACACACTGGTGTGATGTCTTTGTTGGTGATGCCCAGGCTCATGCATTTGGGGGCTCTTATAAAAGACTTTCATAAGCTGACTTTGAAAGTTTTCACAAGCTGACTGCTTATATAATTAGTAGTTAATAATACATTAACATTTTTTTTATTAGATGAGCCTTATTGGGTGCTCATCAGTATGTATAGATGCACTGCAGCCGTATGACCAACCTGCGAGAAAAAACGCTGTGAGAAAGACCCTGTCTTGTAATTGACTATTACAGTAATATGATTTTTTTTTTCTTTTTATGAAACACAAACTGTGTCTCTAGAGAGAAACACACAATTGTGTGTCTAAGAGCCCTTGTTAGGCTCACAACTTTGGGTCTAACAAGGGCTCTTATTGTAGCCATAAATGTTTTACTTTTCAAAATGTCTTGATTATCCAGAGCCCCAGTGCTAATGATTTCTTCTAAATGATTGCATTGTTTTGCTTAGATGTGATAACAAGCCTTTCAGTAAAAAGTACCTACAGGGGGCAACGGTTTAGCTTTTAGGGAGTAATTGTACCATAATCAGGGATTTTAATCTACAAACAGACTCAGCTCATCATTTATAACCACAAAAAGAAAGATACATGAGACATGAGAGAAACTTCTCTGAGTTTGCTTTCGTCTACAAACAGTTGAAAAGGGAAATATTCAACCTCTCTCATGACAAAGACTTTACAGCAATGTAAAATTTAGGTTAATGAGAATATACAACAAAAACTTTGAATTAATAATTTTATAGACATGCACTGACTCAACTTGGGGTCATATTGAAAAAAAATTATTCCACAATAGCCACCATTCAACCCACAATTTCAATAAGCCTATTTATTTATTTATTTATTTATTCCTTCTTTTATTTATTCATTCTTTTATTCATTCATTCATTCATTCATTTTAGGGAAGCTGGTGACAAGCTTCTTGTACTTCTCTACTGGAATCTTTCCTCAATCTTCACATGAGAAAGTCTCCATTTTATTGATGTTTGATGGCGTTTGTGTTGCAACTTCTTTCTTTAAATCCAGAGCACAAGTAATCACTCTAGGACAATCTAAGATTCATTTCTCAGTCAATCTTTGGTTGATTTTGAGGTGTGCTTGGTATCATTGCCTTGCTGCAGAGTATAGTCATCACTAATGTTCAACTTCCCAACAAAGGGCATCGTCATTCTTTAAAATGGCCTCAAATTTCTGGCAATCCATGATTTCTGCAACAGAACATTCCCATATCATCAACGACCCTCCTATATTCTTGATTATAGGGATTGTACTCTTCTGGGCATGAGCTTAGTTTTTGTCATGCAGGGTCCATTTGTCAAAATAGTTCCAGTTTAGGTTCATCAGTTCAACTGCCTCCCAAAACTCTGCAGGACTATTTGGCATAATTTTTAGGCTTTTAGCATATGCTACCTAATCTTTGATGGTTTTCATAGTCAAAATGAGTTTATCTTGGAATCTGGCCATGAATTTCATTATTTTATTTATTTTATTTTATTTTATTTTATTTTATTGTTGGTCTTATATTTGGCACTGAAACCCCAGTCCGAGCATTCTTCATGTCATCATGCAGGTGGTTCGTAGTAAAACTGGGCTTTTTTGTTGTTGTCCTAATTAAGTTTCAACAGCTCTTGAACAGCCAGGTTTATAGCTGTAAGGTTGCATATTTCACTGTCTGTTAAACAAATTAACATGGGTCTCAAAGCTCCAGTCCTTTAGACAAACTTTAATTAAATCCTTATAATTGTTGGGGCTTGAATATTACTGATTGCAACAGTTTGTCTTTATTATACTATTGATTTTTTTTTTCTGCAGCACAATGTTTTACCCCTCAATTTGTACTTCTTCTGTATGTATGCTACATTGTCACATCTTTTCCCCATTGTACAGTATTAGAGTATGATTTATCTTCCAGTAGTTCAGCAGTAGGTTTTAAAGTCCCAATATTAAAGAATTGGCAAAGTTTGCAGTTGTCTCTGAATGCTTGTGTCTCCAGTGCTGTCTTATTCCCTACTGATAGCAATAATCAGCTTCAAAGAATAAGAGAGGGAGGCATGGACTAAGGCAAAGAAAAATGAAGGGAGATGGACCGGAAAAAGAATGAGATTGATCACAAAAAACGAGATTAAAATGGTAGAAGAAAAGCAAAAGCATGAACTAAATCAAATAAAAAAGAGTAAAAAACAAACAAAAAAAAAAAATCAAAGAAAGTAAGGCTCAGATTCTGGTTGCAGCTATCTATTTCCATGGTAATTCACAACTCCAGAGAGAGAGAGAGAGAGAGAGAGAGATCACAGAGCACTCTGCAGAGAGAAGCTCTCTCTTTGAATACTGCTACTGCACTCCAGTCCCCAGCGACAGCCCTTGAAGTGCTGAATGCAACGGCTGGCGCAGGCAAGTGAGATGTCTTAATTAAGAGCGATCCACTCACTCTGAAGAACCGTGTGGCACAGCAGCACTCTGGCCTGGCTGCTCCACTCTCACTCTAATACTACTCCCATCAGCCCATTATGTAAGCTGTTCCAAGACACCACTGAGGAGCAGAATACATATCTCTTGATTAACCCATGCTGAAAATGGCCACTGAGCCTACTGTGAGAGAAAATTAAAATCGGAGAGAATCATCCAGGTGTTATTTGCGTCAAAGATCAAATGTTAATGAGCACATTATAACCGATATGTAACCTGGAGTAAAGGCAGCCCTTGCCTCGGTATTAAGTGAAAGAAGCTCCTCATACTATTTTAATGATCAGATCAAGTGCCTGGAAGCGTGAGGGGAAAAAAGAACTCTATTGCTAGAAAATGTAATAATTTATAACACTAGAAAAGATTTACCAGTAGCAGTACCTTCATAAGAGGCGACATTTGACTGACATTACAGATACCCACCCATGTTTACTCACTCTGTTTACTCAAACAAAACTCTAACAACTTTTAAAGACGCTATGGCTGTATCTATACCTTATTCAAAAGAGCTCATTGTGTCAGCGTTCAAATGTTTGTTTTCCCTTCACAACCTGGTGTACAGAAGTGCAAATACCCAAGAACCAATCAGACTGGCACCTATAATGCAAGGCTCTGAAGCATGTGGTGAGCAAAGTGAACAAAAGACCTCATGTTCTGTGAACGTGTCTGAGAACGTGGCTACATTTTATTGTATGTGATAATGTGGACTATAAAATTTAGTTGAACATGTGGCAGGTTTTTAGGATCTGGGAGGAGGTGGTGAGGAGGTAGCTGAATTAAAGATGTCTTGAGTGTATTTATTTGGGAGCTTGGTATCAGCTTGTATTTATGCTGTACAATGCTGTAATTATCTTAACCCAGGTATTTTCAGGTAACATTTGGATTTGAACATGTCTTGGGGAATTATGTCATAATAATGTTTACTGCAATGTTGCAGGATTGCCAACGACTCCTGAGGAGATCCAAGAAAATCAAGAGTCCTTTATGGTTGTCCCTGCTGTAAACTCCAGTCCTGAGAGCTTGAGTCCTCTGCCAGAGCTTCTAGAGGACGACAGCAGTGTCAACCTCTCTGTTGATGTCTCTCTGGACTCAGGCAGAGCAGAAACTGCTTCCCTGACTCAGGATACAGAGATGGAAAGTGTAGCTCCATCTAGGGAGAACCCAGAAGAAGTGTCACCTGATCAGACCACAGATGGCAAGTACGACAGTTTTGAGCATATTTTAAAAAATTTGTCTGTGGGGTTGGTGCTTGGGTTTCTAAACCTTTACGTGATATTTTGTCCTGACAGACTAGCTGCAGACTCTGAGGTGAAAAGTAATCAGCCAGAGGCTGATTCTGATGCTCGATTACAGTCAACAAACAATGGTGTGTTGTGTTTTCATTTTCTTAAAAAAAAAAAAAACTTGGGTTTTATTTTTCACAACTCACATAGATGTTCAAAAGAATAACGTAAAAAAGTAATCATATTAAAATAAAGTGCTATAAAGTGTCATTTTTGTCTGACTACTCAAGTTTCTTAATTTCTTTACTCTTATACAGCCAGCGTTGACGAGAAGACTGAAATGGCATGCTTAACTGCTGAAGGTTCCACAGCAATGAAGGAAAAGAGCACTTCACCAATGGTTGCAGCTCATGATTCCATAAACATAGTCATGCACACCCAGCAAGCAGAGCCACAGGCTCCTCCTAAGCCCAGTTATGCAGCAGCTGCAGTACAAACAACACCAAACATTTCTTTTACTGGAACCAATGCAAGTCAGACACAGACTGAAATTCAAACAGAGATATACAGCTCTAATGAGGCTACCCCTACCCCGGAGTCAATTGTAGATACGTCTGTAACCTTAGGAAGCCCAAAAAGAGACAGAGCCACGTCTACAGAAGAGCCCCAAGCTCAAAAGATTTACCCAAACTCTACTCAAAGCTTTGATAAACAGACATTCACATATACTCACCTCCCTGAAAGGCCAAAATCCATGCAGACCCCCAGTTCTGAAAATCAAAAACCTACACAGATTTCCTCAGGAATTAAACATGGAAGCTTACAGTACCCTCCTGCCTCTGACTCCAAGCCTAAGCCCTCAAATGAACTCACCCGCGAATACATCCCCAAAGTAGGTATGACCACCTACACTATTGTGCCTCCAAGATCCTTGGACAATCTACGCTTCTTTGAAGTAGAGCTGACGCTTGAGTCTCCCGGTGTGCCTGGAATCCAGGAAGTGAATGTAGAGTCTTTAAATCAAAAACCTACAACAACAGCACCAGCAGCAGCATCTCCCACCAGGGTTGAGTGCAGGTCTGGCAGTGCCAGTGATCTCTCTCCATCCACTTCCCCAACTGTAAGCTCTCCTTCAGCCTCCTCATATATCCCTGAGCCCAAGGAGAAGAAAGTTCCACCTGCGACCAGGCCTAAACCAGCTTCTTTCCGTATACCACAGCATAAAAGAACTCCTGGAGGTTACGTCAGCTCGGCCGTAGTGCGCAGTAGGAGTTTGAGTGAGGAGAAAGAGCCTCTAGGTAGCCCACAAAGGGAGAATTTCCATGGGCCTACAGAAGATGTCTTCCCCCTTCCTCCACCACCTGTCCAGTGGGAGGAAGAGAAAAAGACAACAGAGGAACAGCACAAGACTCCACCAATATCTCCACTAAAGCAAGAGAAAATGTTACAATCTCACAGTCTAGCTTCTTCCCCAAGTGAGACTGAAGTGTTCAGTGGATCCGCACGTTCAGTTTTGCCACGCCAAATGAGTTTACCACCTGCTGGCCTGACTCTGGAAAAGCTCCGGACTTTTTCAGCACCAAAGCCATACACCTCATCCACACCATCACGATTTGCCCAGGCTGTCAATTCTGCAGTCAAGAGATCTCAGTCGTTTACCCACAATCCCGTTAGGGTGTGTGGCCGCAAGTTGCCTTTGGCGATGACTACACAGTGTACAATCAGGGAGACAGATGAGCTTCTTGAAATACCCTCTTTCAGGGTGAGTATGATTTTTTAATTTATTTATGTAGACATCAAGAAGGTTGAAAAACTTCAGATTTTATATGTAATTGTTTTTACTAGTTTTAGGATTTTAGTTAAAATAATAGATGTTAAAAAGTCAATGTGATGAAAGCAACACAGAGCCCTTTTAGCTCCTTCTTTACACTGATATACAGTACATGAAGTGTGTGTTGCTGGAATTACTTTTGGATTTCTCCTGAGCTTTTGTGACTGTGAAGTCATCTACATTTATGCAGGAAAACACTGTTCTTTTCTTTCAATCTGCACAATTTGCCATTTTATTTCTATTGGGCATCATAACACAACATGTCTAAGAAAAGCTTTTGTTTGATGACATGATAAGAGTGTGCATGCCAATGTGTTGGTTTCTCTCTGCTTTCTTGCAATATGTCCGTGCATGTGAGGTATGTGAGGTGTGTCGCGGGGGGTAACTTAATGCTATCTGCATTGGTATGCATTTGGAACATATCATTATGAGTATTTGTATTTTAAATTTGACTTGTGATCAGATAGATGTGGCTTAAACTAGAGGGTTTTTAAAAAAATTATTTATTAATTTTAAATATCCCCAATAATAAAGTCCTAATTATCAGCTTGTTTCCATAGTTCTACATTACTCACGCTCATAACTGGTCTCAACTAGAACTGTATGTAATCCCACTTATGCAATTTGTTTCTTCCTGCCAACAGTGATTGTGTTTACTTAGTTTAGTATTTAGTTTGTTCTAGTAGTCTTAAGTCACCATGTCCCTTGCCAGGCAGTTAGTAAGCATCATGCATGTTCATATTATTGTGTTTTCTTATTCCCAAAAGCTTTATACTTGCCCTCTTCATGGTCAATCTCATAAAGTATGTCTCCTACGTTATATAGTGTAACACCCCTATTTATACAGTATCTGCATCTGGATTCATGTTTTATTTTCATATAGAACAATGGATATTTGATTACATCCTCAGCACACTATAAGTGTATAGGAACATGACAGGAATGGGTGTTCTTTCATATTTTTTGTGTGCACACTTGTAGATTAGCATAACATAATACCACCGCGAATTGAATAACATTGACTATCAGTAAACTGGTGACAGGATCATGGGCACCTATGGCTCATCTATGCATGTGGGGACTGAATGCTAGCTTGTCTGGCCCGTTCCCAAAGAGAAGCCAATGTAGCACAAATTGCTCAAAAAAGTCAATGCTGGCTTTTATGATAAGATATCAGATTAAGCCGTGCATCACAGCCTGATGCATATGGGGCTTAGCAGGCAATGAGTTCAAGGTTGTTGTTCTGGCTTCAAAATTTCCCAGATCATAATCAAACAGAGCCATATTGGTAGCACAAGGGGAACTTACACAAAACTGGGCATAATATTTTGTGTTTTACTGTTATGGCTGATCTGTGTATTATTTATCTGCATCATTCGTCCATAAGGAACAGAACAAAAAGGTATTTTTGTCCACATCTTTGTAAGCATGTATGTATGTGTTTGTGTACTGTGTAGGATGTGGACAGTGAGCATGGACAGAGGAAGAGCAGCAGTGACTCCTATGTTTCTCCAGTTGAAGAGTCCGAGGAGGTGTGGAAAAAAAGAATGCCCGATCTCTCTTCAAATAGTGGATCTAATGCTCACTGCCTTTGAGTAAGTATAATAGCAGTTACTATTAAAATTTGCTTAAAAAAGAATGCAGACTCAAAGTCACAGAATGATGAACTTCATTTACATTTGAAGGAATATCTAAATCAGCAAAAGTCCTTCCATGTGTGCTTTATTTACATATATGCATTTGGCCCTATATTTTATTGTTTAGGCGCATTTAAATATAATTTATGTTAAACACATTAATTTATGCAGGTAATATAATAGTGAGACATACAAAAGAATTTGGCAAGCTATAATCATCAAGATAGAGAAAAAAAGAGTAAATGGAAAAGAGGGAGAAATTTATATTTTATTTAAATGTTAATGACTACATGCAAATAAATGAAAATGCAAATCAGCTATTAACACCGTTTAACACAGCACTCTATTGCTAGCCTCAAGTAGGTGTGCAATATATAGAAATGTTTTGTTTTATGAAGATGGTGAGGGCTGAAATCACTTGGAAACCAGAAATGTGCATGATTGTTTTATGAGATTAAACCCTATGCAAGGTTTTTCCCCCCCCCCAGTAATACAAATGTAAATAATATTTGATTATATCATATCATAATATTTGATAATATTAAAAATAAAAAAATGTTTACTTTAATTGTTGCAACGGTCCACCCACTAGTTTATTAAATTATTTAACCATTAATTTATAATGAATTTAGTTTGTCCAATCCTAACTGACAGTTATGTTTATTACATTGCAGGAATATATTGTTGTCTCCAGTGAAGTGGCAAGTCCTGAAGGCTTTTTCTGGCACATGATGAGAGTATTTAACCATTTCTTTAGCTTTAAACTTCATCCCACCTTAGTGCCTTAATGAGCACTTTTTCAGCTCAGCGCCTTTACAACTTGTCCTTACCGTTTGTCCACTGCGAGGACACTCCAGCTCAGTGCACCTGAACTAGGAAGAGTACAGGATGACAACAGCACTGTAAATTCATTTATGCTTGTTTTAATCCTATAGGTTTTCTGTTTTCTATTGCTTGGCTACATTTCTCTTCAGGAAATCATAGCTTTTGAGAAACATTAAAAGAACATGCTGTTTTGTCCAATGCAGTGTACACTACTATAAAAGAGAGAAAAGAAAACAGATATTTACAACTAGCTAATTGCTTGATTAGCAGTTTGTAGGAAATCACACTAACATTAAACCCGACAGTGGGAAGGGATAGTGGCCGCCTTGTTCTATTATATTGTCATTTAATTTTAAATTCGTCAACTCTAACTGCTCTCAGATCATTTACAGTGTTCAACTTGACATATGTTAGCATGGCATTTGGGGAATACTGTACATTGAAAAATATTGATTAGAAATAATTTTCAGAGAATGTTTCATATGATTTAGTGTTTGAGACATTTATAGTATTCCAGTAAAAACACTGTCTGGACCTTAATGCTTCTGGCAGTGTGGGAGTGTTAGTCAGGGTCTTGATAAGTCACTAATCAGTTTCAGCAGGTGTGCTAGCACACAGAACTAAAATGAAGTGGCCCTGTACTGTTTAATACGTCCATACACCCTCTTAAGGGTACATTTTGCTTCCCTTTTCTATCTCCAGTAAGTCAACTTTGAGTAAGTGTGTAAAATTGTGCTTAATTAGCAGTTGGTACAGTAGTTAATACAAGCTCTGTACTCCAAGCAAATATGTAATGCTCCTGAGGGAATAAGGTCACTGGGTTTAAATCATTATCTCGCATGATATTTTTCCGAGCTTGAACACCTGAGGCATTTATTGTACCCTTTATCTCAGTTGCATAATATGATAATCCTCATTATGTCTAATGTTCTATTGATTTGTATTGATTTTGAACCTGATGTTTTATAGATTTTTTTTCTTTAATTACAAATATGTTCAGGTTTATGGAAGATGGGTAGTTTTATTTGTGTGTGCTTCCCTTTAACTTATTAGATGTAGTGTGTAGAGTACTGTGTTTCAGTTCATGTGGATAAGGTACTCAGATATGCCAGCCTGGTGTTGCCTTAAACTTGTGTGCATGTACTGTATACTGAGTGCATACCTTTAGTGCAGCTAAACATTACTGGTGGACATTACATACCTGTAAATTACATAGATCACAATGAAGTAAGCAGAATGTAATGGTATGTAACTGCACCCATATAATAATGCATCAAACAGATAGTCGTTGTGTGTAACAAACAGGTTTGATGGCTGCAAAAGGAAAGAAAAAGCTTTTTTAACAAAGCTGAGCACAAAGAGAAACACACTGGTCTGCTCATATTTGCTGTAATATATTTCCAAACTGTGCATTAAAGTGCAATGCATAAACCTTTCAGGGCTGTGTTTTTTTTTTTTTTTGTCTTTTACAAAGTTCTATCAGTTTGTGTTAAGCTTTCAGAAGTAAGTGATATAGTAAAGCATAGCATGCCTTTTTGACTAGATTTGTATCATTTCTTGTTAGTGGATGGTTTATAAACAGATATCAATAAGATATGTACAGTATATAAAACACAATATACAAACTGAGGGTGGCCATTTAATTTTGTAAAATTAGCTACTATATGTATGCAGCAAATGCTAAATGTTAATGCAGTATGTTAAATGCTTACTCAAAACTAAAGTAAAACCACTTAACATGAAATGTCTGTGTTTATTTAACACTGCAATATTCTAGTTTGTGTAGCACCCTTTTTGGAAAGGTTAATTAAGATTAAAAAGAGATTTAACACTATGAGAGTTAACAGTACAGTACTATGTTAATTCAGGATTGTAGACTATAACTTCATTTGATGCTGCATAGTAAATGCATTATACGTAGCTTTAAAGTCAAAACAGATAACTGTAAAATATAATGCAACACCATGTACAAATGTAGTGGACTTGAAATTACAGATCGTTGTTGTAGGATGAAGTGAAGAAAATCCGAAGTGTCCACTGATAAAACTACTCAGGTACAGTACAGTTACGAAGTAACCTAGTTATGCCCCACCAATGTTTATTTGTGCCAATGCAGTTTGTTTTTAAGAGGGCTCAATATAGTCCACAAGGCCCAGTCTTGAGGCCCTGGATAAGTGATACGTTTTTTAAGTACCTGAAATATCTGAACAGATGATAATGAAAACAATATAGACTGTAATAGATTTCCTGATTACACTTTTTGATTATATAGCACAAAGTTATGGAAGGATATTACCTACTTGTAATCACACCTAAATGTGACCCAAATGAAGGTGAATTCCCTTTTGTGTCTGGCTCCATTAAGGTTTGAAGATTTCCAAGGTTTCTCCCTCATGCGCTCGGAGTTTTTATCTCGTCACTGTCACCTCTGGCTTGCTTATTATGCATAAATGTATAAATACAAAATTCTATAATGCTTTGTGGCAATGTTTATTATTAACAGTACTATAAAAATCTGTGTTATTCATAGAAAGTTCAGGAATAGAATGAGATTAATTATTGCACACATTTTAAATATGAGCGTATTGTTTAAATAGCTGGATTGGCTCCAGAATGTTTACAAATTTAGCCTCAATCTGTACTAATGTGATGTACTAGATTGTACTAGAGGATCACAAGAATGCGCCAGCACTGTTGCCTTGCAACTCCAAGGTCCGGGTTTGATTCCCCCCTAAAAGTCTGTGTACATGGAGTTTGCATGGTCTCCCTGTGCTTGGTGGGTTTGCTCTGGGTACAGCAGGTTCCTCCCAAAGTTCAAATACATGCTGATTCGGCTATTAGTAATGAGTGAATTTTGACTGGGGTCCTACCACAGTTGTAAAAAATGGGAATAAATACAGTACAACGGTAATCACAATTGGCCTCCACGGTTCCTTGTTGGCCTAAAGAGATCCCTAAATTGATGGATTCATTCTTTCATCCTGTATATACAGCTTATCATGTGTAGTGGGTCGGAGAAGGCCTGGAGCCAATATCAGGAGGCTTGGGGCACAAACCTGGACAGGCTGCCAATCCATTGCAGAACACGCACACACTACGCCAAGGTCCGTATACACACACCAATTGTGTGTTTTGATTGGGGAGGAAACCCACCAAGCATGGAGAGAACTCACAAACTCCACATACAAGGCGGGAAAGAAAACCCGGACCATGGAGGTGCTTGAAGACTGTGCTAACGACTACACCACTGTGCCGCCTATACAGAGTATATGGTATAAAACAAAGTTCATTAAAATCTTTTCACCCACATCCAGCCTTGCGGATTTGTGTCCGTTACACTTGATTTATTCGACGGTTTATTTTTTTTTTGCATGTATGCTGATGCTGCAGAAATTTTGTTAAACGTACGTATAAGAAGTAGCTGCGGTACCTGGTCTTTACACTGTTCCTTTCCAGACACACACACACACACACACACACAAAAAAAACCACAGATCAGCATTTCCATGCACACCGCTTTATTTACGGCGGAACGTCACCGCGACGTGTCGTAACGTAATGTGCACGACTAATAACAGGCGGCCCTTTAACCCAGCGCGAGAGCGTGAATAAAAAAAAAGAAGGGGTGGGGGGAAGCGCGCCGCCGTTTCCCGGGTAGTGATGGGTGCACGAGGGAAAGAGACCCGGTGGGAAACGAGCAGCAGGTACGATACCTCCACCACACGTTTACACTCTGGTGGTGTCAAGCAGATCACGCGCTCAATTGTTATAGCGTGTTTAATGTGTACACTGGGTGTTTCTGAGCTTGTGCCCCCTACAGCGTGTTGGTAATGTAACCCAAGCGCTTATGTAATATGCTTCACGGCTGCTGTCCATAGCGAAAGATTGCCGCTCCGCGCGCACTATGCATGCGTCAGCAAAAAAGTGCGCGAGGCACATTTATTTCAGGCGTTAGAAGGAGCCGATAGGACGCCGGTTCCGAGGTTATATTTATCCTTTTCTCTTGTCTTTTCTTTATCTGATACTTCGAACGCATTCTCTCTGATGTGAGATTAAAGACAAGGAACGGATCGTACAGTGCGAACAGGTATGATTACACAACAGGTAGGCTTTTATTTTCGTTATGCCAGATCATCACATCTACAGTAGATTTCATTCTCAGGATTAGAACATTGTATTAATATTTCAAAGTGAGAGCAATGACGTCACCTCCTCCTCTTCACTAGCCTTTGTGTAATAGTTTTTTTTTTTTTTTGGTGTTTATGCAACTGTTGGAGAAATTTGCACGTTCGTGGTTCATCTGGAGCTTAATTTAGGCAAAGTTAGGATTTTTTTTTTGTGGCATCTGACTCTCACTGTATGCAACTGACTGGTTCAGAATTCTGACTATTTAAATTACAGGATAAACTTATCTGAAGTGGTCAAATATCCTTGAAATGAATTTACCAAACTGCACTTTTTCTTGTTTTTAGGGTAGTACCTTCAAGGATGCAACTTTTTCACCATTAGTGTGCATATTTAATACTTCGAAATGTGAAGTGTAAAGAGATTATATATTTTGTTAGTTTTGCTGCAGTTGGTTAATGGTTAATTTATACATATTTAAAGTCATTCAAATTACTTATGAGTAATGGCTTTTATTATGTGCACTGTGATATAAAAATTTAATTGTGCCAATGAATTTCAGCTTGACTAAAGCCAAAAGGCTCGTGCATCCTTACATTGCTTAGGGAGACAGAGGGTATGTATGTTTAAATAATAACCCAAGCAAAGTTTTCCCGCCTGCTGTGCATATGAAGGCGGGAATCTATGTGGTACTTTGTGTTCTAGTTGAGCCCTGCCTTTGCTGACTGTTCTGTTTGTCTGGGTGCTAGACAAGCAAAGTGTGTGTGTAGGTGTGTGCGTGTGTGTGTGTGTGTTTGCTTGCAAGTGATTGCATGTTAATGCCACATTACAGTTAACAGGGTGAATGTAGAGATTGTAGTGCTGCAAGTAGTGGGCTGTGTGTTTTTGGCTGGGAGCATGCTTCAGGCTGTAATTACCTACTTTTTTGCATTACCTGCTTCATGCACTGAAATGAAAAGGCATGCAAGTCTACAACCGGTTCCATGCACGACATTCACCATAAACTGGTTCCACAGATTGTTAGTTTATTTTATAAAAGTCCCCTTTTTATAAGTATCACACAATAAGGACAATGCCATGTAAAGGAGGGAATTTATCACTTGACATTCACAATTTGGAGTCATTGTTTGCTCTTTTTGAAGTGAAGCTATTTTAGCACAGGTGGATTAATCATTTTAAAAGGAGGATTAGTTTATAAAGAAAGCATGTTCTATAAGCTTCCTTTCGGGATTTTTGCTTTATCAAGCAGAACTGATCCTCACATGGGTGTAAGAATGCAGTCAGCAGTGGTCTGCTTTAGCTGTATAGGATTGTGGTTAACCCAGTGGTTCCTAGCCCTGGACCTGCATTATGCTTACTTTGCTTATTTTGCACTTTACCTACTATAATATAGCTGATCAAAGTAACCATAATTCCTTAGACATTGAAATACAGGTGTTCTTCAGGACCAGGAGCATCACTGGGCCTAACAATAATGTGAAGATGCTGGATTGGAATTATTGTAAAAAGCAATGCTCAGGATTTGCTTTGGATGGAATTACACAATCGTGTACATTCAAAAAACCAAACCCTGTATGTGGGGACATGTAGAAGTTCAGAATTTTAGTTTAATAGAATTTGACAACCAGTTCTCTTTCTCCTCTCACCTAATAAAAGGCCTTCAGTATGAGTTAGAAATATATTCAGCCATAAGCCTCTAAGCAAAACTACTGGAATTTAGGTTTGTAATTATTAGCACAAATCCTTGGTACAGCCTCCAGCTGTAAAAGTCTAATCCTCCCTGTTCAGGAGTTCAGCGGCATAAGTTTTTTTGCCATGCTTATGAATGACCTCATCTCAAAACTCCAGTCTCCTGCAGAGAGACTCAGGGGAAATCAGAGCAAACCTAACCCACAGGATAAAGTGTAGTGTAGGTTTCTTGATTAATCATTAGTTAATGATTAGAAAATGCAGACTGTAAGCTTTTTCCTTATGTTCAGGCTTCACTCTATCAGATAAACACATGCAAATGCTGTTTTGGCTTATCATATTACTTGCTGGTTATATACAAGTATGAAGCATAAATCTATATGTATTATATTAATTGGTCTCTGTAATGCCAGTAACAGTCATGTTTCTATCCAGCACTTTATGCTTAACCTGTAGGTTAATTAAGCTATATTCACTATATTTTTGGCACACAATGCTTCAGGTTTATATTACAGTATATGTGATGCAGATGTTTTGACAAAAGAGTACAGCTTTAGCTATACAGTAGTAAACAATCCTATTGTCATTATTTAAAATAATAATAATTATTATTATTATTGTGCACATAATTAAGTGCTAGTGACTTTACCAAGAAGTCTTGTAGCAGTGGTCAATACATTTACTATTTTTTGCATTTTTATGCAACAGTTCCACAAACACCATTTATTATAAACAGATTATTATTTGTTGGTTAATTTAGCCAAATATAATTATTTTTTGCCAACACGTGATGTTCTTTGACTGGTGGAATTAACTTACCACAGCCGACCTTTAGTTAAATTCTTACCAGTGCTATGTAGCCAATATATGAGGAGAGTAAACCATGGAGATTCATGCACAGTCCTATAAATCGCACAAGTTTTTCTTTATTTTTTCACTTATTTAGCTTTAGAATATCAGCTCAGTTAACTTCCGGGTTAGAGTTCAATGGAAAGGAAGTGCATAGGCATGTACAATCACTTGTTCAACACACAGAGTAGTGTCTTTGATCAGAAGTTACAAAGGAACTTAGGATTCAGGCTTAAATAAAACCATGCACTGGCAATTCATAACAACATAGAAGCAATTATTAAGTAGAGAACGTGTTGTTTAAAATGGTATAACATTATCCGATGTGTTTTCTTGCTAAAATGCATTCATGACTGGTTATGTTTGTTCATTTTGGTAGGTAACAGGATCTCACAGTACTCTGTCCATATTGACTCACTTTCACCCATGCTACAACTGACAGTTAGTGTATAGGACGATTGTAAAACCTGGAGTGTGGAGTGATACATTTAGTTAAACTATGGTTTTACCGTCCATTATCACCACTCCGGGAATTCCTCTGGTTCAACCCGATTTCTCAGTGGGAACTCACTCTCACTCACTCATCATCTGTATCGCTTAATCCTGTATTCAGGGTCACAGGGGGCCTGGAACCTATCTCAGGAGACTTAGGCCACACCCAGGGTGCCAATCCATCGCAGGGCATAGACTCATTCACACACTACAGGCAATTTGGAACACCAATTAGCCTAACCTACATGTCTTTGGACTGTGGGAGGAAACCGGAGTACCCAGAGGAAACCCACGGGGAGAACATGCACACAGAGACGGGAATCGAGCCTGGCCGGGGATCGAACCCGTACCCTGGCAGTGCAAGGCGACAGTGCTAACCACTACACCACCGTGCCGCCTCAGTGGGAACTGACTTGTATAATAATTATTATCAGTGTCTCCAAGTATACAGTGATATTGTGTAATGAAGAGGAATTGTATTGTAATCTACTTACTTGATACCTAAGAAAATACAGAGGCAGAAACAGCGGATAAATGTTGATGAGTAAAGATGAATACACACAAAATATTTAAGCCAGGTTATTGTAGGGCAGAGCAAACAAGGGGTTTCTATAAGCAATTACACAGTGTTCCCAAAATCAGCAGATTACTTACCTCAGCAATAGAATGGCAAATGTCTAAACATGTTATTATGAAAAAGACAGGTAACTTTTTTTATTAGTTAAAAAATACCAACAACTTATCATTCCCCTGATTAATAATTACACCTTCATGTAAGATCCACATTTCTAACAGTAAATAGAATCTAATTTCAAATTCTGATTGCTATTGCTATGATAAATGTAGTTTACTGCAACTATATCTGCGTTTGGATATCTCCATTTGCGACTGGATCTTTGACTTTCTGACCAGAAGGTCACAGGTAGCTTGACCTCATCATCAATAACCCTCAGTACAGGTACACCACTGAGGTGCATTCTCAGCCCTCTCCTGTACTCTCTGTTCACATACTGTATGATTGCACTGCAAAACATAACTCCGACTACATCTTCATGTTTGCGGTCGGCACAATCATTATAGGTCTCATCACAGATCAGGGTGAGACTGCCTACAGAGAAGAGGTCAGGACACTAGGCAGTAGGTTCAAGGACAATAACCTTCTACTGAATGTCACCAAAACAAAGAAGATGATAGTGGACTACAGGATGGTGCCGAGGTTGAGAGGATAAACAGCTTAAAATTCCTTGCCGTCCATATCACGAATGCCTTTTCTTGGACATTACACAATGACACCATGGTAAAGAAAGCCTTTCCTGAGGAGGCTGAGGAAGTTCGGCATGAAGACCAGCACCCTCACTGATTTCTAGGGGCCACCACCGGGAGCCTTCAGACTGGATGTATCACAGTGTGATATAGTATGAGTACTGTTCCAGCCGAAGCCAGATAGCACTGCAAAAGGTGGTGGAAACGGGCCAGAATATCACTGGAAGCATGCTCCCGTTCATCTGAGATATATATTACAGACGATGCCTGCAGAAAGCACATAGCATCATCCAAAACCACAACCACCCCGCATGCAGACTTTTCTCTCTGCTGCCATCTGGCAGGCAGTACAGGAGCCTGTCCACACACACCAAGACAGTTTCTATCTGAGACAGAAAGACAGTTTCTATCACCAGACTATTAGGATTCTAAACTCGATTGGATAGGCTGAGTGATATAATAATTATGTAACACCATGTTTCAGAAAAAAAAAAAAAACTTTTTTAAAGGACAAGGTTGTTTAAAGGTGTACTAGGATCTGGTGTGGCGTCGTTTTTCTTAGCTCCAGTGCGAGGAATTCATAATGCTTTAGTATACCAAGATATTTTGGACAATTTCATGCTCCCAAATTTGTGGAGCTTGGGGATATTTTGGTGGTGGTCCCTTCCTGTTCCAACATGACAGTGCGCTAGTGCAACAGCGCAAAGCAAGGTGTGTAAAGACATGGATGAGTGAGTTGGGTGTGAAAGTACTTGACTGAATACTTTTACTAATATAGTGTATGTTTGAAGGGATTTCCACAGTTTTTATTCAATCGAAGGCTTTTTTCCTTTCCGTAAAGCTTATTGGTATAGGTATTACAATGGATTCCCTTCCGGCTACAACCCACCCATTTCTCCAGGCTTGGGACTAGCACTATCAATAACCCGCTTCTCAGTGACTGGGTATTATATATGGGTAAAGGGCTTAGGGCATTGCCCAAAGGCACTACAGTGCATGATTCCTCCAATCAGCAAAACAGAGCCTCAGCCACCTGAGCAACTACTGCTTACCACATGAAAAAGTCATTAAGCAACAGAAAAAGGTTGAGACATGTACAATGCCTTTAAGCATCATCAAGAAATCTCTTGCAGTACACATAATGGAAACACTGCCTGCCCTACATGCACTTATTTCCCTCTCTTATTTCTTTTATGTCAGTGCTAACTCTCTTATGTCTGCAAATTGCATCAAGATAAGCTTTTTAACAAAACTGATGACACTAAAACATCCGCTTATCACATGATCAATATGAAACCTGTTTCTTCAGCCACCTTAAACATGTTCTCCCTGTGCGTGATGGGTTTCTTCTTGGTCTCCTCCCACAGTCCAAAAACATACAGATTAGGTTAATTGGCATTCCCAAAATCTCAAAAGTGTGTGAATACACGGGTGAGTGTGTGTATGTGGGTGTGCTCAGCATCCTATCCAGCGTGTTCCCCACCTTAGGCCAAAAGTTTCCTGGGATAGGCTCCAGGCCCCCGATGATCCTGTATAGACAATGTATAGACAATGAGGAGAGTATACATTTATTTATAAATGTCATGAGTTTACAGATCAGTTCCTCAGTCCTCGTTAGTAGTTTGCACAAAATGTGATTGAAATACTAAATTTCATTAATCTATCTTCAACTGCCTATCACCCAGTACTCCTCTCAGACCCATCTGTATGTGTCTGTGCTCATTGTATAAACATTTGTGCTAGTGTTTCTGCTGTCATGTAGCCAGTGTGATGATGGCTCCTGATTTGGCTGTGCTCTCCAGCTAATGTAATTAGAAAGCATTTGCATTGACTGATTACAGAAGAATGTGACTCGGGTGAGTGTTATTTTTGGAGTCAGCTTGGCTACTTGTCCTTGTCTTGACATGGTAGGCTATACACACATGTTCAGCCTCAGTATGGGCTGCTCTATGTTTATCTATGCATTTTCCTTTTCTGCTTTTATGTTCACTACAGGCTGCTTTTTGCAGTTGATGTTTATGAATGATGTGGTATAGAGATTTCAAAATTAAGTCTAATCCTTACCATTAATGTGAAAAATGCCAAACTGGAATACATATGCATTGTTTTTTTGTTTTTCTTTAAAAAAAAAGTTTTTCACTTTAAAAATTTATCTTTAAATCTGAACATTCAACAGGTTCAGACTCTTTGTAACTAAATATCTACAGATTATAAACATCATAGTTAATGTTGTTGAAAGATATGTCTAAAATGAATAACTAAACATGTATAATAAGGGCTTAAAACTGACTTCTGTGCCTTACTGCATCAAATTATATTGGTACCAGGCTGTTGTCTTTTCAGCTGATAACATATCTTTTTCTCTCTGACTGCCAAAGTCTGGTGTTGTCATCATTAGCTGTTATTATATAGAAGACAGTGGCACACACACACACACTGCCCTCAGAACTTCAGATGCAGCTGATCCAAAGCCGTTCTTGTAGGAACGGAAAAGAAGAACAGAGAAGAAGAGGGTTGCGGGGGCAAAATGCAAAGTCTGTGACAAAGGAACAGTAGGGTTTACTGTCTGGCTGACCTCCAGGTCTCATTATTACACTAAGCCACACATAGTGTACTAATAAAGGAGAGACCTTTTTGGAGGAAAGAGAAGATTCTGAGCAGAAATGCAAAATGAATGTCGCCTAAAAGTAAGAAGGAAAAACAAGAGAGAAGAAAGATTTTGATGAGTAGTAATGCTCTTTGAAGCAGAACTAAGTGGAAGGAATGAAGCAGTGGAGGGGATTTTGAGCTGGGAGGCAGTGTGCGAGTGTGAGCAGTGTTCGTTCGAGAGTCATCGAGTTAAAAATAACTTTATTGTGGTAGATCATGTTTTGGTAGGAGGGACCTGCTTTCCATGCTAGGACAGCCCGTTGGGCAAGGGAGCAGTATGCATGTGTGTGAGCGTGTGTTTGTGCGTGCGGGTGTGTGCACGCTGACAGAAGAGGAGTGAATGCTGTGCTCTGCTCAACACGCACATCCACACACCCCTTTGTGCTGTTCCTCTACTACCCTGACGCTGTGTGTTCTGTGCTTTAGATGATGCGGTGGATATAAAGCTGGGCTCCATGAGTGCTATGAGTGACTCTCTGGGTGAGCTAGACACTCCAGGCAGCTTCGGCGAGAAAGCGGCCATATTTCGTGAAGGGAAGGGCAATGTAAGCACACTCAGTGGCACCGACCATGCCCTAATCGCTCTGCACTCACCCTACCAGCCGCCCAGTGCTGTGCACAACAGGACTGCCGCCGCAGCAGCAGCTCTCTGCAGGGCGAATAGGTAGGACTGCTTTCCTCCCTTCCTTCTACAGAATTCTCTTACAGAATTGTACCTGTAATCATGTCTTTCCATTAGTGGGCTCTGTTTGACTTACTATTGATTATGATGTTTAAACAAGTCCTGCCTTGTGGAAATTAAAGTGCCGATCTATAAGTGTGACTGAGCGTATACACGAGTGTATGCGTGCAAATAAGCAACCCTTCTTTTTTTTTTTTTTTTTTGTACGGATGTGTGTATCTGTCTGTGTAACTCACTTTTCAGCAGTTAATCTTTAACATATGTAATCGGTAAGAACGTCCCAACGAGACACAGAGCAGCCTTTGTGCTCTCGCACAAGTTTGGCTGAAAAGTGCAGTAGACTTTGTCCCTGTAAACATCGTCTCAATGTTCAGGCTGCACTTCAAAACCAGACAGCGAACTGGACTCAAATCAAGCACCTGCTACTTTCCAGGCTGTGCTCAGTAACTCAGTAAGAGTGGTGTTAACAGAAGTTAAGAGATGGCCTGAACTGGGAATGCAAGGCCTCTGTGTAAAGTGTGTTTAAATTCCAAATTTGCAGCCTCGCCCCATGCCATTTTCCCATAGACACGCCAATTTTTGTTTGCTTTTTCTGGACACTACAGGATTATACAGTTACATAAGCATGCTCGGCTTGTTTGTGGCATAAACAGCAACCAAAACAACCAAAATGGCTGACATGCTTCTTCATATCATAGACACACCCCAGCAAGACACATGCCAGGATTACATACAAACACACAGCTTTACAGTCTATGTTAATACTTTGTTGCTCTGACATGTTGACATCTGTAAAACTTTCTTAAATGTGTTAGAGAAGAGCTGGAAGCTGTTTGAGAAACAATTATGTGTTCAGACCAGTTCTCCTCCTTTATTGCACTTCTTCCACCCGCTTTCTCTTTCTTCATTATCCCTATTTCTTTCTCTTTTGCTTCCTGTGATATTTACATTGTCATTTTTTCCTTTTATTTTACCCTACATACATAGTTTTACTGTTTCATTTGAGCCCATGCATTTATTTCATTCATCATTACCAATAAAATTGCTTGAGATTTATCGACAACATGCGGCCCATTATTAAGGATGAGCTCACCACTCCAGCCCGCTGCTCTCCAAGCTGCATGAGAAATTAGATGTCTCAGGTAGACACGGTGATGTCATCCCTGGCTTAAGAGAGCATGTCTCCAGGGAGACAGCGTTTCACTCAGCTGGCCAACCATCAAAATGACCTCACCTCTGCCTCCTGCCCTGCAGCATTGCCTCTCAACAGCTCTATGAATGCATTAAGATAAACAAACTGCCTCAAGATGATTTCTTTTTAACAGTTCATATTTGATGGCTTATGATGTAATAATGCCTGGAAAATGTGTCTGTTTTCCTCTCTTTCTTGCTAGGAAATGTCAACAGGCAGAGGAGATGCAGCTTAATATCGTCCAAAACACCTTCTCAGACCTGTTTCCCTCAGAGTGTTTGCTACCCTGGACCAAAAACAGTGCAACTCAGGTAAAAAACAAACAAAAAAAAAAACAAGCTTCCCTAGTCATAACCACCACTCACTCTTACCACCTGTTCACATGGACTACATATTTCATAGGTGTATGCGGAAATATTGATTTAACGTCCAAAATGTTATGGCTAAAATCATCAGTTCGACCTTACTAAAACAAACTGTATTTTGTTAGTAAAATGTTAACTTAGCAGAAAAAAGAATGGGAGCCAATGGGCCATCATTACTTAACTTTACCCAATGGCTTAGGTTCATAGATCATAGTGCTTTCAAAGTTTTTCAACTAAACATTATGTACATGTACTGGCCTTTTCAGCTTAGTTCACAAATTTTCTAATTAAAGAGATAAATAGACATTTCAGACAAAGCTTCAACATTAGCTGGGTAAATACAGACACATGCGTTATGTAGTGCTTATATCCCTATCCCCATGATTCTTAAACTGGGGTCTGGGCCCTCCTAGGGCCTTTGAAAGCCAGAGCATTTTGCTTTACACTGGTGTCAATCAACCAGAACTACACAGCATGTGGACCGAATTACTACTGTGAGCCTTCTCCAAACTTTTGCCACAAACTTGAAGCACAGTTAACTGCTAACTACAGTATGTAGCATTGAGAATTTATCGTTACTGGAACTAAGGGAACTAATACCTGTTCCGGCTTGACAATACCACTCTGTATAAAGCAAGTCCACAAAGACAAGGTTTGCCAAGTTTGGAATGGAAAAACTCAAATAGCCTAAACAGAGTCCTTACCTCGTAGAGTGTGTTTCTATATACATTTTAAAATGTGACTAATACTAGAATAGTCTGATAATGTTTGCAAAATAAATATCTAATGAGTGGTGCTAAAGTTACAGTTAGAGACATATCTGGCTACAATAGGTTTTTGGCATAATTTTCAATAAGATGCTTGTTTTTGTTCTCCTTCTGATCCCATACTAAGATTTGCACAACTTCTTGGCCAAAAGTGAGCAACTTTATTTGTGAATAGAGTTACTGGGACTCTGGCCGTAATGGTTTATCAGCCCTATAGCATGGCTGAGAGGAATGTGAGGCTTTAGATCACACCAGATCAAAACAGAATGTTCTAGAAAGCACTGCAGTTCCTTACAATATAAAGTGAATATCTGCTCCATTGGGAAACCAGATAGACTACAAACAATATATTCTATTTTGAATCACAGGCAGAAAAAAGCATGTTCATTATCAGTCATTTTCTGAATTTCACTATGGTTATGGCCAGTATAGGCTAGCACAAGGTTTTGGTCCTGTCG
Organism: Clarias magur; assembly: GCA_013621035.1. Taxonomy (NCBI): domain Eukaryota; kingdom Metazoa; phylum Chordata; class Actinopteri; order Siluriformes; family Clariidae; genus Clarias; species Clarias magur. Next base: position 1,370,423 of record QNUK01000062.1, on the reverse strand, counting down.
CAAACGGTGACCCATACCGTATGGCCTAGCTCAAGTCCACACTTTTCTGATGTAATGTTTTGTGTAAAACTTCAAGGTGCATTAATTAACACAACATTTGCTTACAGATGAATACAATACATAGTTCCAGCAACATTATAATACTTTAAGTTACTCTCACTCTTATGAATAAGTATGTCTATTAACTCTAAGCACTGACTGTATGAAGGTAGGAGCTAGCTAACTATGCTAAAAATGGCATAGAAGTATTAACTTTTTTAATAAAACCAAACTTATATCTGATAAATATAAATACCGTATTTAAAAGCAAAACCATTGTGTGAAAATTCACTCTCCTGCAAAGGCAAGATTTGAGAAGGTCAGAAATTGTCATTACAGTATAAGTAAACACACCCTTAGTAATATTAAAGAGCTTATGCTACAATAAAGCTAAAGAGGCAGACTTTCAATATGGTTAATCCTCTGGCTGTACTGATACTGGTATTAAGAAACCCCCCTCCTCTCTCCAACACACACACACATATTGAACACTCTCCACAAGCTGCCATGGTAGGCTATCAGTTAAAAGTAAACATGGTCAGTATGTCAACTTATCTCTCTTCTGTTTACACTGTTTTAATGCCATGGCAACCATTTTTCAATGTATTAAATTTTGTTTGCCATGTTAAACAAGCTGATTAGCACTCCTATGCCATATACACTTATCACATACACTGTGCTGATGAACAAGATTCATACCATATCTTTTTATTGTCACTGCTTCTATGAAAATCAAATAAAAATTATAGCAGATGAGCAATAATTAATTCTTCCGATAATCCAAAAGTTTGCTTACTGTCATTGTAATTTTTCACTTAGATGAAGGGGAACCGGGTTATGTGTGTGCGTGTGTGTGTGTGTCAGAAAGAAGTCAGAGAAAGCAGTCTTAGATAAGTATCATTATTATGGATAATAAATTAAACTTGCTTTAGTCATGATCACTATTTTGATTGCATTTATATATGATACTGTATTATGAGTTTCCTGCTGCGACGTTTTAACTGTTTAACTGTTTTTAACTGAATAGTCTCTGATAATGCTGTAAGAATTCAGTGGTCTGTAATTCCCAAACAAGGCCAATTTGTTTAAACTACTCTGAGTATTGTGTATAATGCGTTATTATTTTATAAAATGGCGAAATAAAAAAAAGTTCATGAAATATAATTAAAGCAGCTAGTAACAGCAGCAGACATGGCTCAGCTGAAATAATGATTCAGACGTATATAACACAGAGAGCTGCATGTCTCAACAGAGCCAGACAGCGCTCTTCTTATATCTCTATGGTCAGCCATCCATTTCAGCTGCACCTGGGAGGTTCCTCCAGCTGACAATGACTTTCCGTGTCCATTCTCAGCAGTGTCTAGGTAGGGGTTGGTTGTCCATGCATATTCACATGCAGCAAGCTAAAGATGATTGTTGTACAACATCAAATGCACCTTTCCCGATATCATTGGGATGGCAAAGTTTGCATTGCCACACTAACTAATGTTGCAGACATTGACCACTTTGTAAAGGATAATAGTTCACTTTTAAAGTTGGGGAACCTGGACCAGAACAGGGATCTGCTGTCAAAGCATTCCTACATAAGAAGGTCCCAGGTTTCAGGACTATGAAGCCAGCGTTGCCAAAGGGTGTCTTTAAGTTAGAAAATGCTGGACCCGGCTTCTCCTGTCTCTAGGGTAGTTCCCACTTCTCAAAGCCTGTGCAAGACAGACATGCTTTTGATAGGTTTCAGAAGTGGGACCTACCCTCATGCTTTTGATGAGTATCACTTATCTACTCTGCAGAGAGAAAGAGAGAGAGAGAACCCATAGCTGATTGAGCAAATTGAGAGTCCTACTTTTGACCCCAAGATGGTCAACAAGTGAAGTAAGTTGATGGAAGACCTTAGTCAGAACATCTAGGTAGCTTCCTCCATAAACAAATCTACAGTAGTGTTACAGATGCATGGTAAGATTTGGAAGCCTCGGTCTGTGCCTGTGGGTCCGACTTTTTGTGAAGACTGTAATCTAGCGGTTCACGAAACACATCTCAATTTAAACGCCCCAACCACACAGGGGATGCATACCCTTAATGGTGTCTTATTGTCCCATGGTTCCTATACACAGTCAGATTCCTTAAATGTTAACTTACCGCATAAGAATTACTAAATTATGGCAATGTTCTACAGCATTGTGGATGACATTTCTCTAGGGTTTGTTATTGCCTCTTGAATGGGGTGAGGTAATTTCTTAATCCATGGTCCCTTGGGAGCCCTGTGAGGAGGAGTGTCCACTTTGTGTAGAAGTCTCTTAAAGATCCTCTATATGAGCTTTGTATTTAAAGGCACCACTGGACAAAGGATGTCTATAAGTCAAGGATCACCTTGAATTATAGACAGCCCCGGACTTCAAGTCCCTTGTGTGACATGCCACTCTTTGTGGAGTGTCTCCTCACCATGGACTTTATTTAGAGCTGAACCACTTGAGGAAATCTATGCTGCTGCTACCTGGGTGTCACCATGCACCTTCTCCAGATTTTAAAGGTTAACTTGGCCTCTTCACAGCAGATATTATCCAGGTGTTACACACCATTCCTGGCTGTTAGAAGGGGTGAAATATAATGCTAGTGACATATGTAACTGTGATTCTATGACCCCCATATAACCACCAGATTGTCTTGTCTTTTAGTATGAGAAGGTTCTAGGGAAGTATTGCTGTCTAATTAAGTTATTTTAGCTGAATCTGCTAGAACGTATTGGAAAAGCTTTATAAAGTAGTTATAATTTACTATACTAGAATCCTTATACCCTTCACTCCTTGCAGTTTTTTATAGCAATTTTATGCAACAAACATGGCACATGAAGAACTTGTGATTTTTCAGTACTCATGTGCTCATTTTTAATGTATAATTTGAATATGAAGAGAGTGCATATGGAGTTTGATTACCTTGGATCGTGTATTCAACCCCAGCTATGCCTATTATGGCATGTGCGTTAAACATGGAGTGACTTCACCTTCAGGCGGGAGGTGAAGTGAGTTAATAAATGGCTAAGTGAGTGTCTGAAATCAGTGGATTAAAGAAAGACAAGTAAAATGGAAAGTTCCTTGAGTGCTATTTTAAGTGATCTGCCGAGTGATACAGTTTGAGAGGCTGACCCAGACTCAATCTCATGCAGACATGATGAACATGTGGCTGTATAATTACCATCAGTTGTGTAGGGATGTGTGATGTAGAGAAAGGCCAGATCAGCAGGCATGGTACAGTGTGTGTGTGTGTGTGTGTGTGTGTGTGTACGTGCATGTATGTGTGTAAGAGATAGTAAGGCTGTGGCAGGCGCTCTCTCTCTCTCTCTCTCTCTCTCTCTCTCTCTGTGTCAGAATGGCCAGCTCTGACTTGTGCAAAGGCTGAAATTGGAGCAGTACTCAGCAGCGCAGTGGAGCTGAGGGCAGTATCAGAGCTGGTTGTGCATACATAGGTTATATGTTTCTGAACAATTTTCAGTTAAGTGATAAGGGCCATAGTAACATGGGGTGACTTTTGTAATTCTCACACACTTGCTTAAACTTTGAGAAACCAATTCAACAAAAACATTCATATATACAGTGCATGGACACATATGGTAACACATTCTACGCCCAACTGTTGAATTCTCTTAAAACATTGTAGGTGGGTCCAGACTTAACATATCTACTGTAACTCACATAACCACATACTGCTTCACTGTGGTTACTGAATAATTTATAGCAATTACTGAGTAATATATTTTGCATAAAAGTGCATAGCTGAATTATAGGCCAGGAATCTAAGATAGAAAAATTATATTTTCTGTGCCTTTACTGCAGGTACTCATTTGCTGAGCATTCAGTTATCATATTTAGGAAAGAGCACACACTTAATTTCATGTGCAACTGAGTGGTTCCTAGCCTAGAAAAGTCAATATCGGATCAGGAAACCATCAATCAGAATCTCAGGCAAACCAAGATCTCAGTAACCGAAGGATAACCAGTGTTGCCAACTCCTCAGTAAGGAGAGTAGTTACTGGCTGTCCTAAAAGTCTCTAGAAGTTGCTAAATGATGTCATTGCCTAATTTGAATAATTGCCTATTTTAATTTTTAATTTCAATTTAGTTTCATAGAGAGACACACACATACAGTGGATGAGGTGCATAAGTGACTGAGAAAGTGTGAGACTGCGAGTCAAATGTTGACAATTATTTACTTTAGATTAACAATAAAGAAACTTTTACATTTACATCCCACTCTGTAAACCAAGGCAGGCTCAGCGTGGACTTTGCGCATGCGCAGTCCAGTGTGGACACTGCGGTGGGTCTCCTCTTTACTCTGACTGCAGCTGGGACTGCTGGGATGGTGAAACTGACCACCTGTGAGTGCTTTGGGACGGGGAAAAGTCTCAAATAACACCAGGAAAAAGGTGCGCGATTCGTCGCTAGCCGCTTTTGAAAAAAATTCTGCAAGAGGGTTTGGAAAGTCACCTGATTTAGCGAGAAAGTCGCCACGTTGGCAACACTGAGGACAGCAGTAGAGTTTGAATACCAGAATATTCATTCACACATCAGGAAAAAATAATAATGCCAATTACGTCACTGAGGATACGTTTAACAGAGGCTTATGTAGTGATAAGTGGTGATTGAGTACAGGTGTGTGTAATCAGAAATGAGACAAATGTATACAGTATGCTTGTGTTCAACTGGTCCAATATAGCTCACTACAGCTCACAGTTTCACTAGTTTAATAAAATACTTCTTAAGAAAAGGTTAACCAGCAGTAAAAAAAAAAAAAGGTTATAATTTACGTTCAATATGGCAGACGAGAAAATTACTGGAGATTTAATGTCATTTTAAGTTCAAACCACTCTTTACAGTGAGCACTGCGCTTGTCGGGATTTTACTAACTCATGTGTTCTAAGGGCAGAAAAGAAAATTATTGATCCATCACGTGACCAATGAAGTCAAACAGTCAAACATTAGGTAGGATATCAAACTGTAGGTGGGACTTAGAAAAGCAAATTTGTTCCCAGAGAAAACAGGCCAGAACTTATGTGCTTACAGTAAGTACAAAAGTAATGTGTTACTATACTATATTACTTTTGGCAGTACCTCATACAGGGTGGGTGAAAATTAAGTAGGTGTCTAAATAGATGAAAGTAAATAGGATTTTATTTTTCCCAACTCAATAGTACAGGCATCGGCCGCAACAGCATATCCGGAGACGATAAAAAATTGTCATGCAAATCTGATGACCACAGGCTTGGTGAACAATGCAAAAAGAAGTGGCCACCCATCCATATTAAAATTTAAAGATTGCCTTTTATTTTCCTGTGTAATAAAGTACAAGTAGAATTTGTTTCCACAAATTTTTATAATAATTTTACATTTTTAATGCCTAGTTACTTTCCAATCACCCTGTAATATAACATGTTACTTTTCAATATAGTAACACAGTAATAATAACATATTCTTTTTTTAGTAGCTAATAATAAATATTTACCGCTCCTGAGTGGTACAGTGTTAAACGGCTATCGGGAGGTCGCAGATTAAATTCTTCCTGTGTTTGTTTTTTGTGCTTAATCTGTGCATAATGTAAATGTTATTAACTAGCTTGGTGTGTTACGGTGCTGTCCTCAGAGCAGTCACCGTTTAGTTTCTGTTTTATTCTATAAAATTAGTTTTAGTTTTATTTTGAATTGATTTCATTTTATTTCTATTTATAAACATTCATTTATAGCAGTGATTTAGCATGTGATATAGTTAAATCTTTTTTAATTTTACTGTTTACAACTACTTATCCAGTCTAGGACGGTTGATATACCATAATCAACCCTAACCCTAGAAGTGAATAGAATTTCAAATATTGAGCAGAAATGTTTCTGTAACAAGGTCACTTACAAGTGAATGCTTATCTAAGATTTTTTGACATCACTCGTCAGTCCAGGCCTAATGGTCATAAAGCACATTTCTGCCTCCAAATGAATATGCTAAAGCCAGTATATTCTTTGTGCTGTTTTTCAGTTGTTCCACTAAAAGCATAAGAGTAAGTGAAAAAAAAAAAGAATTCTGGGCTACTGTGCATTCTCTATATTATGGAAGTTGATAGCTGTTATGGCACATCTGCTGTCACAATTAATAGATGAAAACTAACATAATCACTATGTATGTTACTAAAGCTATATGCTCAATTGACTTTTTTTTTTCAAACACTATTATTCATTTAACATTGCATCGCATTGTAACATTTTTACAATATTTAACATTAACATATTTCTCCAGGCCATTAAATTTCTCAAACATTACACACTGAACAATTTTTTTGAGATTCTTGTTTAAAGCTGGGACAACTACATTAGCCTCTGCTAATATATTACACTAAATATTTTATGTTTTATAATTGGAAGGTTATGTGTGGGTTGCTTTGGTTTGTCTATACATCCAGAAACAGACTGTTTTATTCGTTTTATTGAAGGCACTTCCGTGGTTAATTTTGCTAATTAGAAAATATTTGGTCAGGTTTTTACCTGTATGAACATTTTCAATGGGTTAACCTTGTTGTTTGTAGGCAGGAAATCTGGCATTGTACTGTATATCCCTAGTGTAAAATTACTTTGTGTTCAGCATATGAGACTTCTAGTTAGATTTTATTTCTTATGTTTATATAACTCCAAATACCTTTAAAGGGGTTTTCATTGAACACAACATACTGTATAAGGTCAAACAGTTCTCTGCTATCTGATTTGGCTCACACTTGACCCCAGTGTTGACGTCTCAGTCCTAGCAAAAACTATGGCAATTCTCTAATGCCTGCTCCACTATTGTTCAGGAGCTGTGGGACGATTCAGTCAGGCTTTCAGCTTTTGTTTTTCAGTGATTGGAAGGAGTAAAGCTGTGAAGCCACAGCTATAGAAGCAGGTTGGTACCTCTGTGACCTTCTGCTCCTTGCTGGCCTGTGTGAAGGGTGTCTTTGCAATCTTATTGGCCTAACAGGCTTTTCATTGAGCGGCTGCAGTGGCCAGAACAAAAGGAGCGTGACAGTTAGCCCAGCTGTTTGTCTGTCCTTACCTTGTAGATATGTAAGGTTTGTATGCTCTTGCTTCACACAGCCTTGACATCATCACCTCCCCATCTTACTGCTGAATAGAGCAAGCAAGCATTGCATCACTCAGTATTTTCTAATCTTTGGTAGAAAAAAGTTTTCTAGCATAAGGAAATAGGAACAGACTTTGCTTGGGCATGGTAACTCGCCTAACTTTGATCTTAAGTAAGGCCTAGTGCCACAGTACTATTTATGTTCGTTTTATCTCACTGTTGTGCATTTTGTTTGAGAGAAATTCTGTTGGCCGACTCATTTAACAGTAAGAGCAGAAATGGATGTCTGTTTTTCTCGACAATGTTATGATTATCAACAAGAGGGCACTGTTCTCCAGAAATGAAATAATACAGAACATTAATACAAAGAACATCAGTCCTCTCTCATTGCCTACAGTATATGTAGACACTAAAAGAAATGTGTCCTGGTTGATAACAATGCTGATTATTTCTGTGCTATGTAAAGAAGGAACCTACTGAAGGTGTCTTTCCCGCTTTGACTTTTAGTAATATGAGTAAAAGGAGTACAAGGTGGAATTTGAGTGACGGGTGAGTTGTCAGCAGGTTTGTTAGAGTGGAGCCATGAAAAGTGGAAAGGCCCTGGCTGCTGACATGCCATTGTTTTAGCTGTGGTTTTGAGGAGCTATTTCAGTAATGAGAAATTGCTTTTCGCAGGCCCCACATTTGCAGTGTCATGATAGATTTTCATGACAAAGGCAGCGTGGTAGACCTGCTGTCTCAAATCTCTATTGAATGCGAGAGCCGCAACCCTTGTATTGTTTGAATAAGCAGTGCCGCTGCCCTCAGACTCCTGCCTTGATCCACTTTAACACTTCAATAAATTCATTTGCAACAAAAGGGGCATCTTCATCTCCCATATTAGAGAGGCGTTATTTACAATTCGCCCTCTCTACGCATGCACGTACACACACATATGCAAGGCTAAAACCTCCACGATGTCTTATTATGAAACCTGCACATTTTGTAGCTTGTACAAACCTTATTCAGTTTAAAGAGAATTCATGATTGACGTTTCCTCTGTTTCCCTGTGTTGCCGCAGCCAGGGTTTTAGTGTTTACATTTGACTCAAATAAGTATCTTATCTCAACCCCATACTGCTGCATTTACTTATGTAATCATCCCTATACATATGGTCTCATAGTAATTATGTAAGTTTTGACCATGACCGCCAGTGTATTTATGGAGAAAATTATAGCTCTAAACACATCTTGACATCATGCTTTATAGTTCAAGGACTGCTGCAGGTTATCCTTCTCCCTCGGCACAGACTAAGAACATGCTGCAATATTTCAAGGCAAGAGAGAAGGTATTATTAGCCTAAACACTCGTACTCTTTCCCTGCACCATGGTTTGTCCTTTCTTTATTTGCTGAGCATGTTAAATTTGTTCCCCCAAGAGTAGATTTGGCTTTGTGTATCCCCTTCCGTTGAGCTTGTCTTTGTCTGCAAGCAGAAGCTCTGATTCCACAAACACCGAGTGAAGGGTTACATGGAAATGACCCAAATACTGCACCACTATACAGTATATCATGTAAAGAATGCGTAAATACTGTATAAATGAGACTTTTCACTTGTTCAGGTGAAATATCTCATTTATTTTTAGCTTTACTGTGTATGTGATGGTATGTCCACTGTATGTCCAAAATAACCTTTAAGCCAACTTTAAAATGTCATTATGTCTGTTCAGGGTGCTGCGCATATTCTACATAGCTTAGAGTGTGTATTAACATATGCATTCAACCAGAATATAATAATCAAAGTGTTTATACGTACATGTTATCACCTTAACGTAAGTACCTTAACATGCCAACCTGTCTGTGTGTGTTTGTGCCAGTGTGAGAAGGGTTTGGTTGATGAATTGTGAAATAAAATCCTGCTGCTCTTTGGATTGTGACCTCAGTCCCAACCATCCCCACAGGGACCCAAAACCCCCTGCTCCACACAGCAGCTTGCGCAGCTTTCCTAACATGACTTTATGGCATGGAAAATCAACAAACAGTCTGCTTATTTTTTTTTTCTCTGTTTATTTCCTTGCCATAATCGTTTAGATTTCAAATTGGCAAAACTTTCAGTTGTGTGTCTTCTTTGTTCTCTTTAGGGCTTTGACATCGTTTATGTTTTCCAGAATACTGCCAGACAGTGCACATACTATACAGACAGCCCTAGATTTTGTGTGTATGTGGTTAATTAAGTTGGGGCATGCTTTTGTTCAAATCTTGAGAACAATGATAAGGAGTTATAATGCTCATTGTAAATTTGGTGTGGGTCTTTATATTATTTCAGTATTTATGCCATTATGATAACAGGGAGTTCTTTGGCTGTTCTGCCGTACTTCGCTGACCAAGAGAACAGACACCATAAATCAAACCAGAGCCAAGATAAACACAATTGAATCTAGTAGTTATAATTTATGCTACAAGTTCAGCGTCTTATACACGCCAAGCTAAAGATATTTGGTATGCTATGCTCTTTCTCTGATCTGTTTGTCTTTAGATGGCAATCACAAAGTTACAGTTCCTCGCCACTCCACTCGCAAGTGTTATAATAAAAGTAAAATGAACAGTTTTACAGCAAAATGAGATATCTCCAAACAAGATGTTTATTTATTTATTTATTTATCTATCTATCTATCTATTTATCTTTTTTTTTTTTTTTTTTTTAAAGAAGCAAGAAAGCCTACAAGCTGTTGGAAAATATTTGGTGCATTGTTTTTCATCAAAAGTGTTTTGGTTATATCAGTGAGAATTTTAGCTGATTCTGCAAAAGTCTAAAACTCCACCTGACACGCTTGTTTCCTAACAGATAAATAATCCTGCGATTGCGTTTTTAGAAATGCAGTTTAGTATCAATAACGTTCTCGGTTGAGCTTTAATAAAGAAATATAGCAAACTTATGCTTTGATTGTGTTTTTGTAATGAGTCACTGGCAGGAACTTGGAACAAGGTTGAGTTTTTTTACACATAAAATATTTTTAAGGAAAAGTGTTGTTGAGGATCATAAGAAATTAAAAACAATGTGATGTGCCATATACAGTAAGGTCCAGTTGGCCATCAACTGACTACAAGTAAATTTGTGGTCATCTTAGTTTAGTATAAAAGTTAGAAATTATAATTGGGGGATGGGGTGTAGCAGAGGTAACTAGGTGTACGAAAAAACTGCTTCCCACACACAACACTGTCTCATGGCTCTGGTACACAATCAAATGACTTCTTGAAATTGTAGCATTATCTTGCTACAAAATTGTTAATTGTTATTAAAATCACTTTCTGATGCTTTCAAAATGAAGCAAAACCAGTGGTACTTCAGTGGTATGAATTTAATTTGTCCTGGATGTGTGTTTTTAAGGTAATTTTGTATTGTGAATCGCATTTTTCCATAGGAAATAATGTAAATGCAGATAATCCAATCCAGCCACCCAGAAATATTACCAAACTTACCAATTTATATCACTATAAACATATTTCTGCATATAAAAACAATCAAAACATTTATAAAAGACATTATATTTCACAAATAAAGTAACATATGAAGTAAACAGACATTAAATCTCACTTAACTCTTGGTTAAGTTGGTTGAGCTGCCTTAAAAACAAAACTGTAAGTCTTGTAAAAGCAAAAATATAGTGAGTGACATGTTCAAATACTGTAGTTTGGGACCAAAAGAAAAATGAAGACTACAGTCATTTCCATCTACAGTACTCGGTTCAAATTAAGTTAAAAGAAAGAAAGAAGGAAATTTTAAACTAATAAAATAGCCAATAATAATTAGCAAAGTTTACTAAGCATAAAGTCATTAATTTGCAGTTACAGTGGAACCTTGGATTACAAGCATAATTCGTTTCCGGAAGTGGGCTAGTATTCCAAAACACTCTTAAACCAAATCATCATTTCCCATAAGAAATAATGAAAACTCAAATTATTCGTTCCACAGCCCCCAATAATAAATACATAAAAATAATTAATACAATCTATAAAATGAAAATAAAACAAATTAATCTGCACTTTACCTTTAAAAAAAGTAAAAATAAATCCTGACAGATAAGTGTTTCCGTTGGTGCGCGCAGGCAGGAAGGTGTGTGTGTGTGTGTATGGAATTAGCCCCTTCCCTCGCCTCGTTTTACACAGTAACACTCCTCCTCCTTCTCCCCACCTCGCTTTTTAAGATTCACAACAAACACACACACACAACGGAAACACCGTTTTAACAGGAAAAAAAGAAATCTTTCTGAGACTGACATGAGCGTATATTAACAGACTCACTTTTTAAGCTTCACAACAAGCGCATAAACACAGCGGAAAAACCGTTTTAACGGAAAAAAGCGGGACTTGCACGAGCGCATACTAAAGGAATCACTTAAGTTCACAACAAACGAACACACACACACACACACACACACACACACACACACGGAAACACCGTTTTAACAGGAACAAAAAAGAAATCTCTCTGACCTGGCATGAGCGCATACTAAAGGAATCACTGCTGTAAAGTAAAAAAAAAAAACAAATGAACCAGCACCTTACCTTTGAAAAGAATCGCGACAGAGCAGAGTTTCTGTGTGTTTTTGAAGCCGAGGGGGAGGGAGGGGGGGGTGAGAGAGTGACGCTCAGTGTCAAAATAAGAGTCGCATGTGTGAAGCATGATACTCGGCGCTCATAAACTAATACTTGCTCGGTTTCCGAATAAAAAATTATTTAAAATCTTTGCTCGGTTTGCGGAACACTCGTAAACCACGTTACTTGCAATCCGAGGTTCCACTGTATATCTTTACATTGGAAAGTGCATAAATAATAATCTTAAGGTCACAAATTGTTCTGAAGGGTTACTGAGAAAATTACATTGCTTATACATACCCAGACTGAGCTATTATGAATAAGTTGTTAGAGTTTATTTCTGCTGGCTTAGATGTTATAACAGGGCACAGACAGTGTGTGTGTGCATGTGCGCGCGCGTGCGTGCGCGTGCCTGTGCATGCGTGTGTGTGGTGGTGGTGGGTTACAGAAAGCACGAGAGCCTGATCTGGATTCTTAGCAGTCATAGACACAGCAGTCACAAGTCTTCTGGTGTTGCATTTAAGCTCATGGCTAAGAATGTGTGTGTGTTGGTGTGTGTCGTGTGTGTGTGTTGGTGTGTGTGTGTGTTGGTGTGTGTCGTGTGTGTGTGTGTGTGTGTCGTGTGTGTGTGTGTGTGTGTGTGTGTGTGTGTGTGTGTGTGTGTGTGTGTGTGTGTGTGAGAGAGAGAGAGAGAGAGAGAGAGAGAGAGAGATACGCACAGGTCAGCATTCATGTGTTCAGTCAACACTTCCAAAGAAATCACCACCACCCAACTAACCCCATTAAAGCACAGCGTATCACACATTGTACAATGGAAGGGTTTGACCACAAATCTCAATAAACACATTTTGTGTACTTATTTTGGCAACTTATTATCCTCTGGCGCTTACAGTATTTACACTGCGTATTCTAACCTAATTTAAGAAGCTTAGAACATACACAATTTTGGGTCTTTTTTTTTTTAATTTAAAAGGTTTTTGCGAGTCAAACCCCAACACTATTTTTCTTGGTTCATTTTGCTACATGACTGCAAAATCACAATTAAAGCATGTGCTGGCTATATATTTTTTTATTGCAACTCCACATATGGTATTGATGCTAAATTGTATATTAACATTGCTATAAACAAAACTGCATGCTTCTGAATTTTGACAAAACTGTGGGTGTTGGAGCATTCACAATGATATGAGCATAAAAGTTTTGACGTAGTTTTTTGGCATTTGTAGTTTTTATCATTTTGTGACTCAAACATGAATAGACCCTAATAGTATTACAATAGTTTGTAATACTTATATCTTTTGATATCATCTAAAAAAAAATTTTGATAATTCTATATCCCCATTTTCCATAGGCATGGCCTTAACATCAAGTTAGACAAGCGACTTTTTACATATTTTAAACAGAAATCTGTGGTTACTACCTGTGATTCAAATTAGATAATTACACTTTCATTAGAAGCCACATATACAGTAGTTTAGCTACTTAGTGCATTGCAATCTATGTTCCATTTCCATATATAGCTTGGGTAAATAGGCTTCCTAATTAATGAGACGTACCTGATGTAGCTTCAGTTGGAGCCAACTAGTAGTGTCCTTTTAGGGTGCCTAAATGATCTCAGTTGACTCCTCTTGATTTGTAGGAGAATGTTCTTTACTCTGATTCTCTGTTAGATTGCTGAGTTCACCCACAGAGAGTATGCCCAATGGCCACTTCAAACTTGGCAAAGAAAATCAGAAGAATCTCAAGTGCATGTTGCAGGTCCCCAGAAAGCTGTGAAAGAGTAAAAAGCTGAAAATTGGTCCTGCTGAGTCTAAGTTTAAACTATTAGTCTGAGTATTCTCTGAGACTGGCTCTATTTAAAAATATGGACAGTTCATTTTGCCTGTCCAAAGTCACTCTCCAGCTTTCTTTGTAATACAGACGAGTTTCAGCCTTTCAGTACCTTCAGCATCTTTAGGTGAATCTCCAATCCAATCGCATAGAAAATGTCTCACCACATTCACCTTAATGACACATTTACCTTAACTCACAACAGTGTTTTGTCATTTCTTTCTTCTTGTACATTAATACTGGAAGAAAAAGAATTAAACACACAATTTAAGGTATTAAAAATAAAATAAGAGCTTAAATTTACGTGCTAGGAGAAAAGGTAGTCTTTGCTAGATGATGGCCAGTGACTCAGCTGTTTGGACTGCTTGAGGAAGATAATTTCGCCATCTGGGTCGAGGACAAAGAAGAGTTTTGATGCATGGATTTTGTCTTCCTTGATGGATGGATGAGCCAATGCAAACTGCTTAAAGCGATTGTGGTGCAGAGCAGGGTGTGATAAGTGCCTTCATGCAGGAGAGGGTTGGTCTGTTTGTGCCTTTGTAGGGAAACATCAGTGTTTAAATCTGATGTGGGCCACTATAGGAAGCAAGTGGAAGGAATGCAGCAATTGGGGTGATGCGGGAGGACTGAGGAAGATTGAAAACAAATAATATAAATGGATTCTGGATCTGTTGTAAGGTTCACACATCAGCCTTGGGTAGACCTGACAGGCTTGAGTTGTAGTACGAAGAAACCACCATAGTAACTTTAGGCACAGAAATGGTCTGCAAAACACAATTTCAGATTTCACACAAGCTGAGCTCCTTGCAAACATTTCCTATAGGATCTCCAAGTATGAAGATGCTATCCTCGACTGGAAAGTTTGGGAGCAGAGCCTGAACTATGTGAGTGAAAGGCCAAATATTAGATAGATGTTAGATAGGTCAGGGGTAGCTCAGTGGTTAAGGCATTGGACTACAGTTAGGAAGGTCCCAAGTTGTCCCTGTTGGGCCCTTGAGCAAGGCCTTTAACCCCAACTGCTCAGATATATAATAAGATAAAAATTTAAGTCGCTCTGGATAAGGGTGTCTGCCAAATGCCTAGATGTAGATGAGATAGATTAGATGTTCTGTATGTTTTTTTTTTGTTTTGTTTTTTTACATCTTCTTGGTTTTTACTAACTGCTGAAGCCATGGTTTGCAACAATTTTACAAAGCATGTCCTAGACATAAACAAGAACAGGACTTCACAATCAGTAAAAGGAACAGAAAGAAGGGAGACCCAAGAGGCCCTAGGCATCATTGATGTCAACCAAGGAATGGTCAAGGTTTTGGGATGATCTAGTCAGAGCTCAGATTTAAATTCTATTAAAAACCTGTTTTATTTTAATACAGCAATCAATAACAGTATGAGATCTCATCAAAAACTGTGTCACTGGTTAAATCTATACTTAAATCTGTATCTGCTAAAAAAAATAATAAATAAATAAATAAATAAAGGCAATGCCGTAGTCTGGCCTCAAATGTTGTAAAATATTTTAACCAAAAATATTTAGCTTAAAACATATTTATTAATTCAAGAAGCTTGATAAATATAAATAAAGCCCTATTGCTCTATAGCTGTCTGATAACTGTTGTTGTATGGCTCATGATATAGCAGAGAACATTATTACATAAATATTCAAGATATGTGTATATTTTGTGTATAGTAAATGTGTACTATATGTTTGGTATATACTGTAGTGTATATGTATATTTCTGTATTCCTGCACTGTGGCACGGTAGTTAGAGCTCTCCACCATCTTTCTTGGCCTAAGTGCTGTATGGTGTTTGTCTTTTGTGGTCGGTCAAGGCCAATGTCTCTGAGGCTGCTTATGTTTTGGGAATTGCTGAGACTTTCTTATCATAGTGTTCTATTTATTTCAGTGTATTTCGTGCTAGCTGTGATAAGTATTAGCGTCTGCCTGTCTGTGTTCCCATTCCTGATAATTCATGTGAACTGTGGAATTATTGGTGCAGAGCAAATTATCCTCACAGTGTTCTATTTACTGTAATGTAAAATTCACAGACATACAGTGTATACAAAGACACACATAAACTGACCGACAGACACAGATATAACAGTAATCATGCCCATTACACATGTGATGGACCTTCAAAAAAAATCAAGTCAAACTGAAAAACACAGCCCAAAACATCCATCCTAAAGCAGAGTAGGCTTCACACTTACACATATCCTCTAAGGTGTAATGGATTCTAAAGTAATTTACTAATATAAATTCTTTAATCCCTTCTTCCCCACTCAGGCTCAGGCTAAGATATGCATCTATTGTGTTCGTGTGTGTGTGTGTGTGTGTGTGTGTGTGTGTGTGTGTGTGTGTGTGTGGACACTTCCTGAATTAGCGGCTCACTATAACGTTAGCTAGGTCCAGCCAGTTATTGCATCTCTCCAGCAAGAGTATGAATTTAGTGTAAATACTATTTTTATTTTAGCATTTTTTGGAAAGGTTTGCCTACTATAGTCAGTTATTAAGCCCAAATTTCTTTCAGAAGAGTAATGGAAACTGAATCTTATTGCATGCTTACATATTTAGGTATTTAAAATAATGTTGTTTATTTCCCATATAATTTTCATCTCTCAAGGACAGTTTTTTTTTTTGTATACAGTAAATGAAGAAATCATGCTTTTCCATTTTAAAACTGCGTATCGTCACGTCTCTCATACACTTTTCCTCTGTCTGTTTTTTTTCTCTCATACCCATTCTTTCCTTTACTGCTAACTCTCTACTCTCCCTTTTTCATCACTTTTATCAGCTCAAGTATCCATTGTCCCTGGTGAATCTCAGTTAAAGTCCAGATGATACCTTTGCCATGACTTATCAATTTGTTTAGACACCTCTACCTGTAGTTTACTGAAAAAAAAAAAAAGAAAATTTTTTGTAATTATTTATATTGTGCAGGTGTAATTGCAGACATATATGTATGACTTCGGTTTGATTTAAATACAAAGATGCCTTCTAATTGGAATTCCAGTGCTATTTAAATGTCTATTAAAATTACTTTTTTTTTCATTTATAATATAAGAAAGAGTACTTAGTGCTCTAAAACAAAAGTGAACGTCTGTTTCAGTTATTTTGAGAAAAATGAAGTATGGAAGTCACACCAACTTTTGGTGCCGTTTTGAGGGAAGGTTTACATGTTTTCAGCAGATAAACTCATTCTAGGTCTTTTCCCTGACCTTCACAATTCAAGCTTAGCTCCTCTGTGCTTTATCAGGAGATTTTATTAGAAGGGAAAGCTTTTCTTACAAGAAAAAAAAACACGGCATGTTTCCAAGGCCACAGGAGGAGTCTGACATTCAGTCTCATATAGACATTATCCGTGGTACAACTCTAGACTTCGCCACGGGCATTTTCAGCTAATTAGATCTTCAGAAATATTTAACTGAGCAACTACATTTACATAAAAAAAAAACAGAAATTGGATGGACCTTTTCTGCCCAGCAGCCTACTGAA
The DNA here is from genome assembly GCA_013621035.1 of Clarias magur. Lineage (NCBI taxonomy): Eukaryota > Metazoa > Chordata > Actinopteri > Siluriformes > Clariidae > Clarias > Clarias magur. The sequence goes on along the minus strand of QNUK01000062.1, from coordinate 1,353,406 downwards.
GAGAGCAGTATGAATTTCCAAGCCAGACGAGTCACGCTCCCCGCCATCACTCCGCTTTGTCTGCAGAAGCGGGTAGGAACACAAAAACTTTCTTTTAAGCTCAAACAATTGACTAACATTTGCATTCTCTTCTTTGGACAAAAAAAGTATAGCAAAACAAAAAACTATCTAACATTTCTTCGACTGCTTACATGTGCTTGTTTCATCGTTCTCTAATGTTAGACATAGTTTAGACTTTGGTTTTCCTGTATTGTGGCATGTTTGGAAGGCTGGTCTTGTGGTGGAAACCATAGACATTTATTTCCTCCATAGATTTTACCATGATGGAAAGCCTGACTATGCAGGATGTTTGGGAACAGAAAGATTTAATTCATTTCCTCGTGCTCCTTTGATTAATCTGCATTCCTCAAACCATTTGAAATGTACCGATTTGTCATTTTATAGTGTGTTTGAGATGTGCTTTTGTAATATCATGAGGCACTGTAGGCTACATTTTTACAGGTCATTGATTACAAGTTATGCATCCGCGTGCTAAGTGCTTAGCCAAACGCTGTGTTTCTACTGGAAAAGCTGATAATTTTACAGTCCCTCGTTATGAAGAATTATCCGTGCAGATTAGAGAGTAATACAATGAGACAAGGTGCAGTGGAAAGAGTTCAATTCACACAATTGTCCTGCAGTGGGATGGGCTACAAGAAGCACACGTCTAAAAAGGGGGTTTTATAAGAGTTTCAAAATAGAATGGGTGTCAAGTGCATGTAAAAAAAATAGTCGAAGGTTAAAACTTTAATTTTACAGGAATCTTTAGTGTCCGATACTTTTCCCTCACTTTTTTTGAATACTGCATCTCTTTCCGATTTTGTTTCAAGTGATCAGTAAAAATGAATGAGATTAATAACAGAATAATGAGGTAGAAAAGGTTAAAATCATGTGGCGAATACCCAGAGGAAAGCACATCCATAAAATTTGTTTTAGATATTTGTGTAACAGACAATTCACTTAGAATTGACATAACGATTTGAAACAATTTCAACTTTAGTGCATGTAAGATGTCACAGCTGTTCAGAGATGTCAGAGCTGTTTGGGAGCTTGTCAAGAGTAAGAGATGGATGGATGGCGAGAGGCTGAGGAAGCACTGGATAAGTACTGGTCAGGCCAAGGCCAGTTGTCTGATTTTCAGATAAAGATGCAGCTGTGGAGTGAGAGGTCATGAATACAGAAGGACAGACTTTAGTCAACTGGTCTATACTGTCCTGTCCTTGAGTTGAAGACTGTTATGCATCTCTAATGGCCATAATAGTGCTAACCTGGATAACACGTACACTACTATGGTCTTCATCTCTATGGAGTTCATCAGTTCTGTACACACAGTTCTGCAGTCTGCAGGGTTAAACATACTCAGTTTGTAACACCTTTAACTTTCAGACTTACTTTCCTCATACCTAAAACAGGATCTACAGTACCTAATAATGATCTGAAGAAACAAATTGAAGCTAGCTACATGTTATTCTCCAAACAATTTAATACTTAGGGTATGCAGTCAGGTTCAGGATGGAAACGTAGGAACTAGAGGACATAAAAACAGTCTGTCTCCTATCACGGTCATCTTAAAAAAGACACAAAAAAAATTTGCTTCAAACAAAAACATCTGACAATACATCAGTTCTTCATTGAACATAATGTAGTACTAAAAATCTCTTTTACAAAATGATCTAGTGTCCATCAGGAAAAGTGAGGCATACAGTCTAAATGTATGGAAGCTCTTTTTTCAGTATTTTCTAAGGAACGGAAAGCTTATTTAGTGTTTTCATTTTCTTAAGGCCCAATGCACCCATTAGGTAAAGATCACTTTTCATAAATACATTGTAAAAGGTCCATAAAACGGCAGTACCTCCACTGGAATTAATTAGACACTGGAAAGAACCAAATTTTCATCAATTCAGTTTCTTACTTGCGTCGTACGGTCAGAATCCGACAGTGGGTGCATAAAGCTGTCATGGGTGTAATCAGTTTACTGCTAATCTTATTTCCTTGTTTAACTGAGCGATAGCTGGAGGGAGACAGTCTCTCAGTGTTCTACTCTCCCCAAGCATGCTCTGCTTCAAAGCTTATCTCTGAGCACGGAGAGCCAGACACACATTATGCACACACATTTTAACGCGTGACTTGTGGACTTCCTCTATCCTCTCAGGTTTTAGAATATACCGAATGAAGCAGCCAAGTGAGTTGTGCATGTGCCTGCTCACGTGTGCTTGAAGTGTGTGATTGTCAGGGGTAGCGCAGTGGTTAAGGCATTGGACTACGGTTCGGGAGGGGCCACCAAGTTGTCTCTTAACCATCAACTCAAATGTATAATAAGATTCAAATATAAATCGCTCTGGATAAGGGTGTCTGCCAAATCCCAATTGTAAATGATTGTATGTATTTGGGGTGCGCCAGGAGTGGATGCAAGAGTGGGTGCCTCAACCTGATTTGCACCCACTCTTCATTCCCACTTACAAAGTAAAACTGAAGACACTTAGAAACAGATTGCAGACATGGTTTTACTTTGGGTGGCTACTGTTTATATAAACAGGAAACTCATTGATCTCTGATGAAATTTTAATTATATATGAAATTGGTGAACTTTGAAAGACTGGTAACATCGTATGATAATTCAGAATAAGGGAACAACAACTGAAGTCAAATTGTTAAAAAGGTGTGTGTGTGTGTGTGTGTGTGTGTGTGTGTGTGTGTGTGTGTGTGTGTGTGTGTGTGTGTGTGTGTGTGTGTGTGTGTGTGTGTGTGAGAGAGAGAACAGTAGATGCTTCTGAATGCAGGTCTTTGTGCCCAGTGATAGCACTCAGCAAAGCTTGCATTGCCCTTACATGTGTTTTATCTGCACTCTGCACTGAGCTTTTATCACACACAGAATTTTGGGAAGAGAGAGAGAACTAAAGATCACTAAGTAAAGATGTCATTTAAAGTTAGTAAGTCACAAAATAAAACATTTTAGCATTGCACCAGACAAATATGTTCTCTAACAAGAGCAATTGAGGATATCTATGGACTGTGTCTTTTTTAGTTAGTTTTTTTTTCCCTTCGTCATCTGTCCTCAAAATTCTGAGGACAGCTCACAGCTCAGGGATGCCAAATAAGGACACAATGAGAATGCTCAGTCTCTGCATGATGCTGCATGTATATTTAAGTATCTAATCAAAGAAGAGTAAGCCACAGCCACAAATGTGCGTGTTCTCATGAGGCAGAAATGGCCATTGGAGTTCCACATATACAGTACCCAAAATTAGCTTTGGTTCTAGCTAATGAAAGCAGTGCTCTTTATGTTATAATTCTGAAATTCACATCTAATGATTTTTTCTAATGTAACAGTTTGCATTCATGCACCTAAATAACACCCAGGTGATCATAATGTTATGCACACAAACCTGGAAGCCATTTTAAAAGTACTGCAGCTTAATGTGACTTTACAAAGAATAGGAAAATTATGATTTACAACAGTCTGAATTTGGTTCATGGATTGTGTCTGCTTTGAAGCTCCGTTTGATACAAGTGCAAGGCGGCACCTGTGCAGCGATCGATTCTGAAAAGTGTCCCACCTCCGCAGGCTGCAAAAGAACCAAAGGCACTTTTGGGACTTGATCAAGTCAGCACTGGATGGAAGCTCTGACAGCCTCTGAAGGAAATGTATTCACACAAATCTGAAGATACCCTGTCCATAAGGGTTTCAACACAACACACCACATACTATTTAAAAAGCAGATTTCATGCAGAGATCTGGTTATTACAGGTGGTAATGACTGGTGGGTGCTAACACTTTTACACACCTTGCAGATTTTTCTTTACTTTAATAAAGGAACACCAATAAACTTTAGAACAGTGGTGTAAAGTCTTAAAGTGGGATGTAAAAATCTAATCACTTCAAAAATGTATTTCTCTTTGGAATTTTAAAATTTTTCTAAACGCAAGTACAAAAAAGGAAAGTATCTGCCTTAACCATTTATAGGGCACACATTGAATTGCCTTTGTCACATACACATTACTGCTCAGAAATTCTTTATTCTTCGCATGTCCCAGCTATTTTTATTAATTTTATTTGTTAGTAGGCTTGCATTATACTGTGCCCTTGGAGCAGACAGGTTTAAGGGCCTTGTTTAAGGGCCCAACAGAGGCAACCTGGTGGATCTGAAGCTCGCACTGCCGGTCTTCTGATCCCTTTTACTTTTACCTTTTTTGTGAATTTTTCACAAATTTTCAATGTTTCATTTCAATGAAATTACCATACATGATTCTTTGCCTGTCTAGATTAATACCTTTTTCCAAACAGTTTATTCGAGCTCTGTCCAGAAAGTATCCATACATGTACAGCAATACCTGAATTAAATGTAATAAACTCCTAATTATGTTTCTAGTTCTCGCACTGTCAGTCACCGATTTTTCTTGATTGCTGCTAAATCAACAATCAACATTCTTAGGTGTTCTGCTTGTTGCAGATCTTTCTTCCTATTCCATTCTATTCCATTCTCCCTGACTGCCAGTTACTCAAATCGTTCGTGTTATATTAACAATGGCTGGACTTTTTTTCCAGGCAGACCTGTTTAAATTGTTAAACAAAAAAACACAGATAAAGTTAAAGTCACATTTATTTAAACATAAAAATATGGAAAATTATGAAGGAAAAAGATTTCTTCAAATATGTGTTGTTGTTTTTCTTGAGGTCCTGATCGAGGCAACTGGTAAAGTACCAAAGCGGATCTTTGCCTTATTAAGGGTTAACAACTCTTCTGATCCAGTCTTAGTGCTTTACAAGGCAGATGTTTGTGAACTATGAATGTTGCAGTAAACAGGCTGTCAACATAGTTCAATCTGTTTAGATTGGAGGGTTAATTGTACCATTCTGCATAGGGCTTGGGAATAGACAGCATGTATTATGGGATCATTGGTGAGGTCAATTCATTGTTTACGTGCAACAATGACACAGACATTCACAGACATTGTACGAGTTAAAAAACGATTCGATTTTAAATGAAGGAGAAGGGGATGAATCTCAGCAACCTCCAGAGGAATGCCTAACAGTGATATATGGATCAAATCTGTCTCTTTGAAGGCAAGAAACCATGTAACATCCTAGAGTGACTGGAGTGATCTGCACAAACTGTTCTCTAAAGCTGATGTTAGAGTGTCGTCATTGTTCTCCACAGCTATTTTGACAGTTAAAATTAGCATATAATCATATATTACCTTTAGTTGTTTAATCACCACATACTGCATGAAGTCATTGTAATGGCCGTAGTTTATTTTTATGACAGAGGTCATGGGTGCTTCTGAGGCAGTTTATAACACAGAGATATCTTCTTACAATAATGACTCAAACACTAGTTAGACTAGCTATCTGTTTAATGACTGACTAACACTGGCAAAATAACAGCTCAACCATAAGACATTGCATCAAGACTACACATTCCCATGTCCTATACAGGATGTAACAGATGCTCTCCATTGGCTCTGATTGATGGGCAGAAGGGAAGGCCGTTCCTCCCACTCAGAGACCAGGTTCTCTTCAACTCTCTCGCTTCACCAGGATTAAAGTTATGAACTCCCAGTGATGAGGCAAAAACAAAGATTCACCAAAGATACTGACAATGTTAATGTTTTCTAGATTCAACTGACTAGAGGGAGTAAGACTGGAGGGGATAAAATAATCACATAATCTCTGGAGGTAATAGACCTAATGTTCTGTGACTGCACAATCTGTTTATTGTCAGATATAAGATCTTAAGACATTTGTGCACAAACTGCTCCATGTTTCCTGCTCTGTTGGTGATGTTTTTTTTGCACTATAGCTGCACAGGATTGTGGGATGTGTAGGACAATGTAGGCTTCCTTCAAAAGTTTTCCAGATGGCATTAACTCATCAAGCAATAATATACTGTATGTTCTATTGATCCTTTTGATTAAGACGTACAGCAATTGGAAACCATGACTTCGTAGTCTTTTGGTCACTTTAGGTCTACCACAGCTGATAAGTAAAATGAAGGGTTTTTTGAAGGTTAAGAATATCGAATCAACAATATCACGTTTGCATGTTAAATGTCATAAGCCTGAAGACATAAGACCAGTTCATTTTCACCTCATCACTGTACAAAGCATAAATAATAAATAGGCTTTAACTAAACCTTGATTGGACTCTCTCCAATCTCTCTCTCACTCTCCGGCTGTCTTTTCTCTCTCCATCCCTCCCCCATGCTTTCTCTCCTCACATTTCGTCTCATGTCTCTTGACCCTTCTCCTTCCTTTACTTCCCTTCCCCCCATCTTTTCCTAACCACTTTTTAAATAAAAATAAAAACTTTACATGAAGTTGATCTGAATTAAAATGATATTTAAACAAAATCGCCAAAAAGTGTGCCACACCTAAGATGAACATTATAGAGAGGACAGATGAAGTTGATCTCTGCCATGGGAAAAGCTACTGTAGGTGAAAAGAGCCTTGTGACTTTATCTACCCCTTCTCTGCTCCACCTCCTTCTCCCCAGCTCCCTTCTCTCTGCACTATCTTCCTCTACTCCCCTCTCTTTCTGGTGGTGGTGAGGGCGGAGCTTGTGCTGGTATGGGGTGGGCAGGGCTTACCCCTGGAGGCTGCAGTTAGTGAGAGGTGGCAGGTGATTGGGCAGAGTTTGGGTGACATACAGCAGGAGAGGCAGGAAGTACTGGAGCTCAGAGCCTGTTCTCTTAATTACCTCATTTCAGTTCAGCTGCAGAGAGAAAGAGCCAGAGAGAGAGAGAAGAAGAAAAAGCAGAACGTCTGGGAAAGACAGAGAGGAGAGAGTAAGAGACAGAAGAGGAGAAGAACGAGAGAGACAGCGAGAGGAAAAAATAGAGGGAGAGAGCTACTGCTCCCTCAGTACATGCATGTTTCTATGTTTCACCTAAAATCCTGCTCCTACAATGCTGTGTACTCAGCCTTACCTAAACTGCAGAGCTAGCCCCAAATCACAGCTCTGCTTGCCGTCTAATACGGTGGTAAGTTATGCTAAAATACTTGTCTTTATGCATGTGTGTTTCTATCTGGTTGATGCCTTGCAGAAGAGGCTAAAACCTTCCTCTCTTTCTGTAAGGTATAACTCGAGCTCTCGTTGATAGCTGTTTTAAACTTAATCCGGACCGAAGGGACTCCGATTTGGCGATAATGCGCACTGCTCGTTCTGCTGTTCCGTTTGGCGAGTGCGAGACTAGGAACTGTGAAGGAAGTGAAAGGGAACATTCATGATCTGCTCCCAGTTTGCTGGCCTGGTTCTCACTGCTTCACTGTCATTCGAAATGAATGGAGTGTTGAGTGTGGAGGGCGTGAGGTGTGAGGTAGCTTGCAGTATCAAATGAGCTCCATTAATGACACGATTCTCTGCCCTTGGATGAAAGGCATATAATCGAGTATTAGGTTCTTATATTTATTCTGACATTTTGGACTCCTTATCTGGATCATTAGTCATAATTGTACTGTATATCAAATGTCCTATGATTTCACAGTCACTGCAAAATGACTCAAAACTTTTTCACTGGCTAATAAATGGGTTCCTGTGTGGAAGGTGATCAAAGTATACAGTGAGGACAACAGCAGTCGAGCCGTGGAGGTTCCCAGTGACATCACTGCCCGGGATATCTGCCAGCTGTTCATTCTGAAGAACCACTGCATCGATGACCACAGCTGGACGTTGATTGAGCACCTTGCTCATCTGGGTATTGGTAAGTGCATCCATCTGTGCCCCCATAATACCCAAAAACTAATTTAGCTTTAATGGAGCATAATGGTATCACTGTTTCATGCATTGGTTTATGAGTCTTGATATTCAGGCGTGCATGCACCATCACCCCTTGGCAATAGCTGTAATGTAACAGAACTCGCTATAAGAAATATGGCCTCACTGTGATCTAGCTCTAATCTTGCAATTTAGTCACATGCTGTGGAATGCCAAGTAGACACTGATCTTATCTAGTTTTAAACAAAACACAATGAATGGTGATTGTCCATTGAATCCCTTTTCATGACATCGGCAGACATTTTTGCAACTAGGCTTAATTTGTTTTAGAGTTACAGTTTAAACAGATGTACCACATAAAACGCCACAGGCATGTTCATGTTTTTAACATAGTCCATATGATATTTGTCCTTATATGTTACATCAAAGCATCGAATTTTGACTTCGGCTCTCAGGGTGACTCCAGCATCAGTGTCCCAGTAATGCTTTGCATGCCGTGGATAATTTAACAGTCCGAAAACTACTTGCATTGCAGTTTATTCTTGAAAATGCTGACATTGGTAATGAAATCATATTAATTCACACATGGTACTAGAGTTAGAGATCTGTCTCAACACTCGATAAAATGTCATTTTATATAATTTATGTGGCAGCGTGTATCACACTGAAAAGTCCTTGATAAACATCTCTAACATGTCGGGCAATAATCACTGCTTAACATACAGTCGGGAAACCTCCACCCTCAGACTTCAGTTTCCCTTACAGCAAGACTGAAGATGTCTGTGAGAAAACTTGCCCAAGCAGAAAACCTCTTATAAAATCCCCCTTTGTGTGACAAGCGGAAGGATAAACAGACTTTATGGGGTTAATGGTTTTGAAGTCTGAAGCAGACACCAACAGTTTAATGTAGTGTCTGGGAGTGCAGACCTTACCTTCAATTAATCGATTGTAGTTTGAGTAGCAAAATGTAGAAAGGCCAAAGAACTCTGGCTGTAGTACTGAGCAGCTTTTGCTGTGTGCTGGAAGACTGATTAATGACGATGTAAGTGCGGAGTGCAGGATTTATGGCAAACAGGAATGAGACAAGAAGATAGTCACAGCACAGAGAGAAATAGGGATGAATATTTTAGTTTTGAGAAGAACATTTTTTTAAAATATCATCTTTTCTAGGAATTTCAGTTTTTACATAACTACTTTTTAAGGACAGTTTAATTGAATGTAGATTGAGAGGGTAGAAACCTACCCAAAGATATTGGTCATGAAGCTAAAACTTGACCCTCTAAAGTTGATTTTAAGTACAACTGGGCAGTTCAGATGCATTTTGTGTGCATTTGCATTGGGCACGAGGTAGGAATACACCCTGGTTGCCGTGCCAGTTCATCACAGGGCATGGTTTCTGAGTTAAATGGAAAGAAAACGCTATGTCCATTTGTACATGGTTTACATTTTTGCGGTCACAAACTGAAGTGAAAGTCAAGAATGGTTGATTATAGAGGGAGTAGTTGTGCCAAGAGGAGAAGGGAATTCAAATGTGTGCTTGTGCTTCAGAATTTACAAGCAAAAAAGTTTAACACAGTGAAAAGTAATATCAAAGCCCTCAGGTTCATCTCTGTCCAATACAGAGGTAGAGTAGTGGAGGGAAAGTGAGAATTAATATGAAACCTGAGGGGAAGCTAAAGTCATGCTCATGACACTAGGAATAATCAAGAAATGGTTGTCCTCAGAAAGTCAGGCTGGGGGTCGGGCGAGTGGTGTAAATGAATGGGTAAATTGATGAATTGTTTTTGGGAGGAATAGCAGATCAGTAGGGTTTGGAATATGAAATGTTTGTAGTGAGTATAGGATATAACTAGGAAGAGGACTTCTAACTGTGATCTTTCTTTGGAAACATACCGTAAGTAATGTTCATCTCCACTGGAAAGGAAGTGGTTAACATCTCTGGCAGCTACCTTTCACGCAGCAATATTGCTTAACACAATTCTTCACACCATTGCATAATTCAACCATCTGTTCCTTCATCCTCGTATTCAGTCTATGTATTTCTTTCCTTTATGCATCCCTATTATACATCTATCATTTTTGCTCCTTCAGAATGATTACACATTTCTTCTACCACTTTTTTTTCCCCTCTCCTGGATCTATTTTTAGAGAAGGAGCCAGTGAGCCTTGCCTACTGTAGCACATATACTAAACAGGTGTCCATCCATCCATATAGGAACGTCTGTAATCCTGAGGAGGCCATTGGTGACCATTGTATTTATTCCCATTTTGTATGACTGTGGAAGAACCTAGGGAAGATCTGTTTAAAGTTATTGAATCTAAACCTGCGCCCACAAATGAATTCTAATTTGTTCCCTTAAATGTATGATTAGTGCCAAAATGAGCCCATCTGTGGCCAACATGTTTTTGCCTGAAGGAGTTTGATATTGAAATTAGTTTCAAATTAGTATTCAGTTTATGATTTTTAATATTTATCTTAATGTTGCACACTAATCAGGAAGTAATTTATCAAACAGTGGGACTCCTCATGATGCACCATTGGAACAGTTAATTGCTGGATAGATTCCCTGATGGTCTGTTGGGTAAAGCCTAAGCAATACGGCTTATCTATAATATTTTTAACCCATGAGACAATAGTCCCATCCATTTTTATCCATCCTCTTTATCTGAACCGAAGGCCTAAATAACAATAAATTCTAAAAGAATGGCCAAATCTAGATGAGGATGAGTAGAAAAGGGAAAAGCTAGTGTCACTGTTGTGCTGTAGGGGGAATTAAGCTTCACTTTTTCACTTTGAGGTCACCCAATAAGACATTCTTATTACTGATTACCTTTATCATCTGATGAAAAATTTAATTCCTAGGAGAGGTCTTTAACAGGATGATTAAATTCCCCATCCTCCAAGTTAGTTGTTCTAATTTGTTACCCTGAAACTTTAAAAACGTGGGTCTATCCATTAGAATGAGAGCAAACAACCTGTCTTCTACTAATAATGTAATAATGTTTTTCTTTTTTTTTTACTTGTGAAAACTGCAGAAGTTTGGGTTACGTCACTGACAGATGTTTATCATGTACTGTAAAGGACACTAGAAAATACACAATAAGCCTAGTGAACCATGCTGACTTCTATTAGGATCTGCTGCTAGATAGTGATAAAAAAAAATAATTTAAAAAAACGTAAATGAAGGTTCAATAACTGTAGACTTCAACGGGAAATTTGTTACTTTGTCAAATCAGTATTCATTTTAAGGAAGTAGGCTTACTCATGCTCAATTTTATTTTGATGCAAAACAATATCTTGGATGTAAACTTTATTGCATTGTCATTTATTAATGAATGACTCAACTTTATTGATTTAGTCAGTTTTATTTTTAATGCCTTGGTTATATTTATATTAAGACAATATAAATAGCTACATAAATAAATATGCAATGTAAGTAGCTAAATTTCACCTTGTATATACATTTTTATAATTTTCCCTCTGGGTAGCATTTAACATGGTATGAATGGCCAGAGTGATGGACTCGTGTAACTCTATCCATACCTCAAGAGCTCCACCTTACTTTAGGGCTAGCATTATTCTTATTCTCCTAATTGTTTTTGCAAGAGCTACAAGTACATTCACACACAACTTATCCAGAATGCATAAACTGCGGATCGGAGATTCCATAGCCAGCTCCAGGCAGAAGCTTGTAACTGTCCACAGATCAGCGACGACTAGAAATACCCGGTGCCTCACAGCAGGAGATCACAGATACCCAGAGAAACACCCAGCATGCCAGTGCATTTTGATGAGGCTCGCCAGCCCTGATTGCAGTTATGCTATGGGAATTAATTAGTCTTGAATATCATCATTCTCACTCTTCCAGATGGCCTGCTCTAAATAGACGCTTTCCATTCATTCATTAAACATTCGTTTGGGTTTCCAGGAGCTGAATAATGTTTAATGAGAAAAATGAAGCAATGCAGTCGAGTCAGTCAGCCTTCCCCGACTCCCCGCACCTCACACATGGTATAATCAAAGATTACTCATTGATGAAACATATTTTTAAAAAAGGAAAACTTTAATATATTTTTAAATCTCAGAATCTCAAGATAGCGTAAGGAGTAAGACAAAATCCAGATACTGAAGCTGCTTTTAAAATGCAGTGCTCTCATAATAATAATTTACTTTATTGAATTGTGTGCATAGAAATAAACATGCAAATGGACATAGGTGTATGTAAGTTTTTCTTCTTTTTTTTCTTCACTGACTTCTTTTTTCTTGTATTGCTTTCAGAAAGAATAATAGAAGACCATGAATCAGTCTTGGAAGTGCAGTCTAACTGGGGCATGGACTCAGACAGCCGCCTGTATTTCAGGAAGAATTATGCCAAATATGAATTCTTCAAGAAACCTCTGGTGTGTACTGTTTTTGTGTATGTGTGTTGTTCTCGGAAAAAAAGTCTGTGCTGCCTAGGTAATGTATAACAGATTGGCAGAGTAGCAAAAATGCAAGACAAGCTTTCTTTGTCATTTTAACCAATTTATAATCCATGCACAAAATCAACAGTTTATATATTCTGAAGTCAATCATCAAGCCTTTGGGGCTGATGCTTCTTAGGACAAACAGAGACTCGACTCAATTACAAGTCTAATTATTCTTATTAGGAGAGATAAGTTTATAGGGGTTCGATGGAGTTTAAAGACAGTTTTTAAAGATCAAATTCAAATTTTATGTCACATACACATTCATGCACAGTACGATATGCAGTGAAATGCTTCAGTTTGACTTGCGTCTGACTGATCAATCGACTTGAGTTATAGAGCTGACCGACATTTTAGGGCACAGACTGTGAAAATCAGTTTTGCCCTCAGAGTCTTTAGTAATCATGATGGCTGGTGTCTGTTGGTAGCGATTGATGTTTTTCTCATGTTAACAGGATTTTTTTCCAGAAAGCATGGTGTCTATATCGAGTGAAGCAAATGGCCTCATGAACCACTCGCAGCTTATCCAGGTATTGCCTTTCAACAGTCCCATTCTCCCCAAATTTCTATTTTAACTAGGGCTGTTCATTTTATCATGTTAATGTCTGTGATTACGCTAGAAATGTTAAAGCATTACTATTTGTTTTAACACAAATTAATCATATTATAAAGTTTGAGCTTAATGGCTTTCCGTAATCACAGTGCGTTCACTTGGCTGTGTGTGACAATGGCACGTTTAGTTACCTTCAAGGGGAACTAGAATGGAAGGTTCTAGGTTGATAATTGAGAAATGATAAAACTGCATAATCTGTTTCCTCGTTTAGATTGCATGTTTATAATATAAGTAAATCTGAGTATTTAAAATTTTGATTAATCAGGCTATGCCTGTGATTAACTAGATAAAACAATATAATTGATTGACAGCACTAAATATATTTAAGTCACATTTATATTTAACATTCAAACTTAAAAAATAAAATCCTCTCTAAAGGGAACAGCACTAGAAAACAGCCCCCATCCCATCCTAACACATTACAATACTTTAAATCTACTATACTTTCTGCAGTACTGTTGGAATCCATTTAACATCTCATGCTTGAAGCATCAATTTCCATGAATCATTCATCTGATCGTCCAAGAAACATTAACTTAACCCTGTCGCCTAAATATATACACTTCATGAAATATTTAGAATATAGCACAAGTCACAGTTCAATAGGAAGCTGCTTTTTTACCTTTCCTAAAAGTCATGGTAAGAAGAAAATTATCTCACATTTTTATTTATTTTCATACTAATGTGTGACAGATGAGACCACTGTGAAGTATACTACTGTTACTCAAATTATAAATAGAATCTTAAGTATAACAGTTTATTTTATGTAAATCATAGGGTGTCCTTATAGAGATGGTGAAAACCGATTCAGTTACATATCGTGATTCTTTTATATGGCAATTCGTAACACTCACTCCAAAGATTGGGTGAATCAAGACGTTTATGAATCAGAATCGTAATACATTTACGCATTTGGCAAACGTCCATATCGAGAGCAACTTAGATTTTTATCGCATTGTACATTGTACAGCAGGGGCAACTTGGTAGAGGTGGGGTTTGAACCTGGAACCTTCTAGATCATAATCAACCATAATCAATTACCTTACAGTAACCACTTCCCTACAAATTGAATTGGCACCTACTGTAGGTATTGTGATATCATATTGTGAGGTCCATGGTGAGCTCTACTCTAGTAATGTTTCTAGTTTATCTCTACTAAAGATCTTATTCATTTAAGAGCAAATACAAATAAAATTTAAAAAAATTATAAAGTTTTTAAATTTTTTAATTAGTTACTTTTTAAAAGGTAAAGTGAGGGAGTGGTACTCCAATTGTGGAATCACTACATTGCTCAGTAAATACAGCAAAACTAACACAAGTTATATTCCAGTCTTAAAGTTTAAGCGGTTAACATAGGAAATCCTAGGAACTTGTGTGGTTTTTATTGTTGTATTATTATGTGAAATTTTGTGAAAGACTGTCGATTTAAAACATGTCTGATTTGTGCTGTTTGCTCTTAGACATTTCTCAACTCCAGCACATGTCCTGAGATCCACGGCTTTCTCTACTCAAAAGAGCAGGGCAAGAAGTCCTGGAAGAAGTTCTATTTTGTGTTGAGAAGGTCTGGGCTGTATTTTTCCAATAAGGGCACATCAAAGGTAATAAAAGAAAAAAAAAAATCTGTAATTTTACACAACAATCACGCTGACTCCCTTTCATGTACAACACTAAAATACATAGCTAAGAGTAAGTTGGTTGAACGTATATACTGTAATACCTGCAGCCCTTAGTTCTAATCATGTATTGCTCCACTTGATCTTACCGCTTGGGCTCTAGAGGCTAGTAACATTTACTTACTTAAATCACTTATTATCAGCTTATCCAGTCTGAAACAAATATAAGTGATGGACAGAGCTTGGTTTGATAAGCCTGCGACAGATCATTTCAAAGCACCCTCATTCAAGCACTAATCTCCTGCAGTCCTGCTGTTAGATGTGACGGTTAGATCGAACAGCACGGCATTGTGGCCCTCGGCTGGCCAGAACTGGTCGGGCAGGATTGTCTGCGGCAGATCCTGGGGCTGTGCCAGTGTCTGAACCCTTCCCACTCACCACAGGTGAAGCTTATACCTGCTAGGTGCCATGCCAACCAGTGCTGCCCTCCTTCCCTTTTTCCTTTTTTCCCAACAAAGGGTTGTTGTGAGGCACGTAAGAGGAGCCCCGCTCTCTACTAACTAATACTGTCCGGGTGCACAAAGCCGCTCTGCGTCTACTCCACATCTTCGCATTTGATTACTTAAAAAAAAAAAAAAAAAACATATTTCTGCTGCACATATTAAAGCTGGCTGCTTTTTGCCTTTTGCATTCCTTTCACTTTTTATGTCCTCAGATCTGTCAATCTCTGTCTCTTTTGTGTGCCTGTGCCAGTTATTGACTGTTGGGAAATTAGAATAGTGTAGCACATAGACAAAATGAGACAAAGGCTTGCTTTGTGTTGCTTTGCTTGGGAAAGCCTTTCTTTCTTTCCTCCCTTTCTCTCATTCTCTTCCTTTCACTTGGCTCCCTTTCACTGTTGTTAAGATAAAGCTGCTGGCATTGCAACATGTATGCATCTATCTTCTCTTGTACATATTACACCCTGGTTGTAATTGAGAGGGTAGCCTCATTTGAAACAGAAGGGATTGCTATATAAGTGTCTTACATTGTGCGAGTTTTGCCCTTGATTTTAATCATAACATTGCAAAGTCCTTGAGAATGTTTCCAAACACTGAATGCTTAATCCACATCTTTTAAGTGGAGCTTAGACAAACCCTCAAACTAAATCCACATCATTTTAACTGGTCCAGTAATTTTAGTCCCACTGCTGCAATGTAAGCCACAGTCTTAATGTTCTCCTACGTGTTAAACCCTGTTGCTGCTCTCAGCTTCTTCACTGAGATGTCTCAGAATAACAATTTTAATCCACGACAGCCTCAGCTGTGCTTCCTGTGCTTCAAAAGTACGCCTTCACCTTCAACTTTTTCTTTTTTTTGTTTTTCAACTATTAATAGACTTATAATTATTCACATTTGCCTTCTACTGTGATTTCTTTCTTTTTTTTTTTTACTTTTTCTTATGCAGTCTTTTAGACAGTTCCTACACTAGCTTATTGTTTCACTTTTCTCTTCTTCTCACCAGTTCATGCACACCCTGGGTAGACTTTCCACATTTTACTACACCCATCATGCTGGACATAGCTCACATGTTTACATCCATCCCCCTGCTATGGCAGGCTTAATGTTAGAACTCAGGGATAGGGCCAGGGGAATTTAGGGCACCCCCAACTGTCTCATCATCTCCACATAATCTCCATCACGCACATTGTGTTTATTGCATTAAAACTCAGTTGATGTATTGAGAGAGGTTTATCTATGTGTTTCTTCTTCTTATGTAAGGAACCCAGGCATCTGCAGTTTGTTGCAGAGTTTTGTGACAGTGATGTCTACACTTTGTTATCAGCCAGAAAAACACACGGAGCTCCCACAGACTACGGATTCTGTATAAAGGTATTTGCGAACGTTGCTTTACAACACACCCAAGCTAAATCCGCAAACGCACAAGTTTCACATATTTTATTGTGCAATGTTGATGTTGAATTATATTACACATACCATCTGTGCATAGTTAAGTTTATGATATAATAGCCCTAATTAAATATCCCATTTGTCTGTACCTCATTGTTTAATGGGTGTTATATAAAGCCATAATCAAACACAGTGTCTGGCTTCTTATCTCGCTTCATCATTTTAGTGTTATGAGAAGCCTGAAATGATCTAACTCATGGAGATATTATAAAATGTGATTGATATCATAAAATGATTGAGAATGTGACTAGAAAACGTTTCAATGTCTGATTCGGTGAACAGCCGAGCAAGTCCAGCTCTGCTAGGGACCTCAAACTGCTGTGTGCAGATGTGGAGCAGACCAGAACCTGTTGGATCACAGCTATGCGCCTCTTCAAGGTGAAAAAAATTCTTTGCCACTTTATGGCATCTTTTTTTTTTCTGCCTCACTCGTTTTAACTTTAAACTCTAAACTTCCCTCACAGCCTTTCTCAAAACAATATACATACTTAATTGGGCATATGTATAAAAAGAAAAGTGCCCACCTACTGTATATGCTCATTGGATCTTTCTCGACCTCCTGGTTACATGTATTGTAATGTGTGCAGTTTGGGATGCAGCTGTACCAAAACTTCATAGAGCCTCATCATAAGCAGAAAATCTCTCCAATGGTGAGTTGATTTGTCTATGGCAATGTCTTGAAATTTAGTTAAAATGCATGCTGGTTAGTGGAACTTCAATAGTCACAGTCACAATCCACAGAGCTGACAAAAAACACACTAAGAAAAAAACATAATATAAAAATAGAACAAGAGGAATTATGAATAACAGAAACTGGGAGACATCATGGGTGAGCTGTAGTGATGGTAGATCACTATAGCAGTGTCAGCAGTGTAGTGTTGAACATCTTGATTCTATTTCAAACCTGGTCTCAAAGGAAATGTTTTGAAACAGTTCAAAGCGCACATAGTCTCTCATCACAAATTCAACACATTTTTGCAGTGAACATCACAAGCAGAATTAGTTATGTCCTTGTTCCAGCTACAGTATGTCTTAATCGTGTACTGTATGTTATACTGTATGTTCAAAAACAGCGTGAAGTCCAAATTATATACATATTACATTGGACAAAATCCTGACTCTTGTTTGGGTTAGTCAGACTTGATAAGTGTATAGAAGTCATCAGTCGTCATTACTTAAGATAAGAAGACATTTGTCAATTTGCAGAAAATAAAAGCTGACAAAATAATGTTTAGTTGATCTTGTTATTGGTTTGTTTGACAGGTCAGTGCCTTTGAGTAAAATGTGTATGAGAGAAAGAGAGACTTACTTGGAATTGTAAAGGCCGCTTTGGCCCAAAAGCTTTGATGTGTATTAAGTCCTAACTACAGTATATGACAAAGATATACTGCCTGGACAAAGATTTTCTCAATTATTGGCCTGCAGCAAGCGACTAAGAAGATAAGTGAGTGGAACTGGGTTAAGAACAATCCAACACATTATTTAAAAAATATATTTAAAATTTATTAAAATTTATTTTTTTTAAAAACCCTGGAAGGATAGTGCTGAACTGTCAACTTTGTGGAGAAAATGTGGTCAGAAAAAAAAATGAATGGAGATTATTTAAACGCTTGGTTAAGTTGCATCATTAAAACTTAACAGCAGAAATCACAGGTATGTTTATAAGTGGATGTAAAAGCGTTTCCACATGCACAAGGTGATGAGAACCCACAGGTTTGGAACTAAACAGTAGTAGTAGACTTTGGAAGAATGTAAAAAGGTCATATGATCTGAAGAGTCCACATTGACCCTATTCCAGAGCAATGAGTGTTTCAGGGTAAGAAGAAAAAACACCTGAAGCACTGCACCTACCATGCATAGTACCCACCCTACAAGTATCTGCAGGCAGGGTTATGGTCTGGGATTCAGTTGGTCAGGTCTAGACTCAGCAACCTTATGTGGTAATAAAATGAACTCAGCTGTTGAATGACCAGGATGACCTACCAACTTGTGAAAAAGTATTTCTGGGAACATGCGGAATACATTTTATTGGAATTAAATTTCAATGTGTTGGCCACCACATTGTCAGAGCTCAAAATGGTCAGATGAAATCTTAGTAAATAAAATATGTTTACAATGGCTTAAATACTTAACCACTTGTGGATAACCATTCAGTAATGTCATAAATATCCTTGGCTGAACAGTCAAGAATGAAAAGCAACAAATGTCATAAAGTGAAACAAAACTTGTACAAGAAATTTTTAAACAGGACAGTCAAAATGGCAAGTGAACAGGACATCTGTCAGGTGTCTCCTTTGGGGTGCTCAATACTAAGGACTTGGCCACAGATCTGAGTACACTTGACTCCAAAGTCTGGTACGTTTGTGTAATGTGAACCAGGTCCACTTGAAAGGGTGGCTTTGAGCATGCTACACTGCACTCATGGAAGGTTCAAAGCAGACATCAAAGCTAACTATACCAAAACAAGGAAGTGGGTGCCTTATTAGAATGTGACATTATCAAAGTCCTCTGTCTCCTCTAAAATCTATGTACAGTATGTGTGCAGAATGTGCGGATCGCATCCTCTAAAGGAAAAAAGGTGTCGCAGGTATTGGAAGATTGCAAACCAAACCAGCTAGGTGCATACTGCCACCTACTGTATTGGAGAGTATAGATGTACAAATATATTTACAATATTACAAACATGAAAGCTGGCTGGCTAGTGGGAGAGAGGTCAGGGAGGAATCATATTTTGGATTGGGCACCATACAAAGCCAGTAGTATGAAAACCGTTTTGAGTGATGTGCGATGAATTACTGACTTCAGAGCAAAATGTTGAGTGGTGTTAGATCTTGTTTTATTTTATCTCCTCTTGTTAGTTTTAAAGGCATCTTGGGTCTAAAATAAAAATTATCAAATTGAATGTGTAAATCAAAGTGCCCACGGATCCAGACTTTTAAGCCAACCTGTAAAATATACAGTATGAAGTATAATTCTAACCACAGAAAAAAATCTGCCAGAATCTCATGAGCCTCAGTTTACATAATGTCATAAGTAATTAAAAAATGCAACAACAACAAAAAGAAAACAGAACGCAGATTATGTATCTTTTTTTTTTCTACAACCATACAGTAGATTTTATTGCATTTGTTAACACTAGTGTATAAAACAAATTAATCAATCTGTATGTATGATTATTATGGTGTTTGGACTAAAATGTTTAGTATGCAAGGCATAATACAGTGTGCCTGGTTAGAATGAAGCACATTGCTGTAATCAATTTGATGTTGATTATTTTCCAATAACAGCATGTCCTGGTGTTTTTAGTTCCTCTTGCACCACAGTATGTCACCAACACGAACATTTCAGTTAATAAATCACAGCACATTGTTCCTTTTATTTGCTTGTTGTTACATTAAATGTTGTGTCGAATACCATGCTGTGGAAGTTAGTTCCTGTTATCGGTTAATTTATATATATGCTATAAACAGTCATTACCTCATAAGGTTCATTTTTATCCTCCTTAAAGTAATACAAAAGAGCAGCTTGCTGTGTTCCTAAGCACAAAGTGTTCTGTTCTGTAGACTTTCCTGTGTTAGATAACTTAAAGGAGCAGCTTTTCATAAGTGTTACACAATGACAAAATTGTTAAATAAACATTTCCTTATAGAAAACATTCATATATTAAATTTAGCTCAGAGATGAATTAGCTGTTACTGTATAAAGTACTATATTAAAATGAAGGCAGTATTATAAAGCTGTGGCTTGTCAGAGCTGCTGTTATTGCACATCAATCAATGGCTTCAAAACACTCAAGAATTCAGTGGTACGGTTTAATTTTCAGCTTACAAAAATAAAACTCTCTCAGAGGTTAGAATGTTCCTCTTAAATTCAGCATGATGGTGTGTAGCTCCAGCTGGGCTGTTTTATAGACATTCTGAGTTCTCTATTAATGCCATAAATGGAGGCTGCAGTTTTACGCTCATTTCTGAGAACAATTTACTAATGTTGCCTCTAAATAAGAGTATTGTATGTGACTAAAGCTCCCTGAGCTATTTTTAGTGCGGTGTGCATAATTGAGGAGCCAGACTAACTCTAAATATATCTCAGCATCAGCTGCTCACTGACTTTACAACTCGTCACCTCTGCCTTGTTGTTAGTGGAGCACAGCAAGTGGGTCCTAACCTGGGCGGAGTGCAGGAGTGCGAAAGCATTTGTGGCTGCAAGTCTAGAGTCCGAGACAGGAGTCACGGTAGTCTGAATAAATGAGGAACAAGCCATCTGTATATAATGTGCGGGTGAAGTGCAGCATCGCTTACGAGAATCATAAGACCTTTCAACACCTGCTGTCCATAGAAGTGTTCCCTGAACCATTAGGATTCAGTTACTGTTAAATGTGAGGCCCATGGTACGTAGTGATTATAGTAATTCTAGACAGGACTGACTGGAGACCAATACAAGAATTATGTTATACTATTTGAAAAAGCTGTATATAGTATCTGCCTTCACCATCTCCAACTAAGCAACAGGGTTTTACACACTAAAGGATGTAAATATTCCTAAAAATTAAGCCTGTGACAAAAACAATCTGGGTTAACGACGTGGAATAAGTGGAGTAAATGGTTAAACTGGTTCACTGGGCAAAGGCCGTGATTTATAATATAACTTTATGTCCTTTTCCCACAAAGTCTTTACATGCACACAGTTATTATTAGTAGTCATTAGTATTATTTATAATAATTACTAATAATAATAATTATCCAGGTCAGGGTTGTGGTGGAAACCACAGCTAATACTGACAACACAGGAGAATCCACCTCCAATGTGACACCAGTTTTTTGAAAGGTCACATTCATACACATTCATGCACTCATTCTTGTACCTAAGGGCATAACCCATATTAGTGTAGACAGGCCACTGACCAGCATGATATTGAACAATATGAGGAAACCCACACGAACATGAAGCCAGGACATGCGAACAATCACGGACAATAACCTGAGCTCAGGATTAGACCAGGGACCCTGGAACTGTCAGATCAATACTAGCCACTGTGCCATGGTAACTAGTTGTACTTCTTATTTAAACACAAGTTTGACTAATAAAAAAAAAAAATGCAAATAATTATCAAGGTCAAGGGTTAGATCTCTGCTGTGTCACTGTATAGGGTCTGTGCATTTTCTTTTCCTTTTTAATATGTTTAGTGTCACAAAGGGCTGTTACAACAGAAATAAACACAGGCCAACTAAGAATGAACCCACTATTAAAATCTTATGACTCAAAATCCTGAAGGTACAAAAATTCATGACAGGTTCTCGCCATATACTGTACATACAGCAGAAAGCTTAAAAATTGTCTAATTTCCTGTAAGATAGTAATTATGGAGGATCAAGAGCTAACTACTGTGACATTTTAAAAGTGCCCGAGCATCAACCTACAGTATGGTACTGTATATAAAGCTACTAATCTATACAAATAACTCTGTCTTAAATATTATGGTCTGTAATACTGGCTATATGAAGAAAAATTGCATTATTAGAACACTGGATGGCAGCATGACTCCACAAAGATAAAAGAGCCCTGAAGTGTGTGTGTGTGTGTGTGTGTGTGTGTGTGTGTGTGTGTGTGTGTGTGTGTGTGTGTGTGTGTGTGTGTGTGTGTGTGTTTAATGAACTGATAGGATAGAAATTCTGAGTCCCTATTTCTTTTTGTGTGTTATGCACGTGTGCATGTTTTTCAGAGAAGCATTTCAGAGAACTCTCTTGTGGCCATGGATTTCTCAGGGCAGAGGAGCCGTGTGATTGATAACCCATCAGAGGCTCTGTCAGTGGCTGTGGAGGAAGGTCTATCATGGAGGGTGAGGCACAAATGTTGACTGAAAGATGTCGCTTGTTTTCTGTGAAACTGGAGATGTCACATTCTCGATCTGCTGTTTAAATCTGTAGCAATACTTAGCACTGATTGAGCTCGGCTATTGATTCGCTTTCATTTACCGTTTCTGTTTAATTGGCTCTGACATGTTGTGCCACAGCCAGTCAGAATGTTTTATTTAGAAGTGTGAAAAAACAGGCATATTTTGTCAGGTCTAGCACTGTGAACCCAAGTGTCTACTGACTGACGTGAGGAGCTGAGTCTGGCAGGTACTATGATGTTGTAGCTTGTCTGAAACTAATATAATTAATATAGTACTCAAAGGGTTAATAAAACACTTTATGGTTTTGACACCTATCTTTGGGTCACACCAGGATCCGTGTGCATAAAGCACTGTAAGTAATAATAGTTACCATGATCGTAATGAGTTGTTTGTGCATTTGGATGATAAATACAGTAGTTTTCACTTTCAGAGGAAGAGCTGCCATCGACTCAGCCACGGAAGCTGCTCCCCCTCCCAAAGCTCCCTATCTAACATAGGTCAGTGTCCTAGTCTTTTTTTTTTTTACCTTTTATGGCATACGCTGAATATGTTCTCCTGCTCTGTAGCAATCCACATGTCTCAGCCGTGGTTCCACAGCAAACTCTCTCGAGACGAGGCTCACAAACTGATCACCCAGCATGGCCTCATTGATGGGTACTTCTTGTTCCATGTGTTTTTGTTTTTGTTGTTATTATTAGTAATCTTTTATCCATATCTTCTCTATATCTTCTCTCTTCTCTCCTATCATTTCAATATAATGGTGTCATTTTCTATTATGTTTCTATTCAGAGTTTTCCTTTTAAGGGACAGCCAAAGCAACCCCAAGACCTTCGTCCTGTCCCTGTGCCATGCACAGAGAATCAGACACTTTCAAATAGTGCCTGTAAGTTCTGTTTCAACTTTGGATAAGTTTAGACATGCATTTTTTTCTCTTGACAACAACAACAGTGCAAAATTGAGATGGAATTTAGCATTAAGGGAGGCCACATACTGCAGTCATCTTGCAGAATCTCATCTTAGGGTAACTGTATAAATGAACATTGCATAAGCCCATTGCATAAGCCACAGGCTTCAGTTCTTATTGATGTCTGCTGAATACATTAAAACCTAGACTGTCTATTTAATGCAGGTATTTGAGTAAATATTCCTACAGTCTGAAAAATCAGATCAGACATTTGCTAGGCAGACAATAGAAATACATTTAATTTGTACTGCACCTTCCGTATTAGCGTCTATGGTTTTGCTGTCAGATCAATGAAATAAGTGTATTTCTGGTTGTGTGTGTAAGGTTGAGGATGATGGCGAGCTCTTCTACAGCCTGGATGATGGAAACACACGCTTCAGTGATCTGCTACAGCTGGTGGAGTTTTACCAGCTAAACCGTGGAGTGTTGCCCTGCAAGCTCAAACACCACTGTGCCCGAACCACCCTGTGAACCCAGCCCAAAACCGTTGTCCAATCACCCTTTGAGCTGTCAAAAATAAACAAAAAAACAGCAACTACTCCAACCTATTCTACTCCAACCCCATGATCATCCAGCACTTATACACCCCTTCCCGTCCCTCTGCCAACCCTGAAGTTCACCTCTGACCCCTTTGCGCTCCATCACACGACCACACACATTCACAGGGTGACTCTGGACAAATCGACAGCGCAGCTCGTGCCTTGGACAGGAAACTCACACAGACTCTTCCTGTCTTGTTTCAATGTTCACTCCTATGTGAAATAATGATCATAAGCTGTGGGGTGCTGCAAGATCAAACAGACTTTAGTGGAATTGAAAAGGGACTTGTTAAGTGCTGAGGAGTGTATGAGAGTCCACTCTCAGACTGTGTTTTATAATAAGGCAGGATTGATAGCTTTTTATGAAGAAGGTTTTGGTCGATGTACTGTACAAAAATGTAGACATTGCAGCTTGAATGATTTGTAAGCTTTCGAATTCTGAGGATATGTGAGAAGCTAAAGTAGCAACCTGTCAGTCAGAGGGCTGACAACTTTTGTGTCCATATCATGTGAGCAGAATAGACAGACATGGTACAGCCATAATCACACGTGCACAATAAGCTGACACTGCTGGTTTTGCCAGCAGGAAGAGGGCCTTCAGGGGATGTAGACACCCTCCTTTGAGCTTTTGGGTATAATGTTAAATGTTTATGTCTCCTTGTTAACTCATGTGACAAAATAATTCAGGTATTTTCTAAAAAAAAAAAAAAAAAAAAAATGTGATATGTGTAGTTTGTTTGAGAGGTGAGACTTTGCTCTGTGCATGCTGTAGGCCACATTCTGTCCAAATGCAATGGGTTGTATTAGCATGAAAAGGCAGCTGTCAGTGCTGCTTCACACACTCCAAGCTGACATGCACATGCTTTTGGTCTTTGCTTTACCAGAACATGGAATGTACATACACAGAGACATACACACTCACTTTAAACACATACCTATGAACATAATATACACACACAGCACCCTAGATGCTGGATCACACTGTAAGTGGTTTACATGCTGAACATTAAAACTCGGACAGAATGTGTGAAGTCACTCGTTATAAATAATTGAACAAATCCAATTTTATATTAAAATGCATATTTTATGGATACTTGTTATGATTCAGGTTCATAGTGTTTATCACCTGAAGTGGTAAGTTTCTGTTTTACAGAACAGTGAAGATGACCACTACAATCATTGTCTGGCGATGTGCTGTTTCTTCAGGTTGTGAGATTTCACCCTCAAACCTTCCCTTAAGAAAACAAAAGCTATTAGTGATTACAAATCACGTGTAACTAACATGTACTGTAAAAAAAAAAAAAAAGAAAGAAAGAAAGAAAAAACAACAAAAAGCTAAATAAAGAACACTTGATAAAAAGTTTTAATACTGTAAAAAAAAAAAATCCATGCATTTGAGTTAAAAGCCAGGAAAATGTTTCTTTGTTTGTTATGTCTTGTTAGGTCTTGATTTTGGACCATGCTTATATCTTAGGTTGCAATTCTTTTTTCTTTTTTTTTTAAATAGAAAAGAAAACAACTTTTCTGCCTGTGTGTAATACTTGAGTCATGTTTTATAAACTTTAGTATGCAAAATGAACTGACCCGAATGATAAATTGTTTTATATTCCTGGATGAAAGGAAATGCATTTAGAAAGGTCTTGATTCACCATGGTATTTGCACTGTAGTCGAAACACTGGTAACTTTTCCATTTCCAATGCTGAGGGATGACTGTGACTTTTAAATCCTTTTGTCGAAGGAGTAGATTTATTCCCATGCTTCTGCTGAGAAGTGCTCTGCTCTTTTGATACAGGCCCTGACAGTGCAGTGTATATGAATGACACTGTTTATATATGTCTCCTATAAAACTGGTTTTGTTCACGTGCCTTTACACTGTCATTATTAACACGTCAACTCATTAACTATTCATGCTCCTGATTTGAAACACAGAGTATAGTAGAGTATTTTACAGTACACCTTTTTGTAGTGTTTATGACGGGTTTTGTGACGCCCTATCATCATTTTCTTTTTGGCTTATCCATTATTCTTTTATTTGTTTTGTGGGATCAGCTTGCTAAATGAAAAAAAATGAGTAATGACATGAATGAAAAGAGATATAAAGAGAAGTTTAGGTGCAATATGCACATACATATAATGATGATGAATTTCTGTAGGTTAATAATTTTTACTGATGGTGATGAGCCTCATTTAATATATCATTTGTTAGTTGCCGTTGCAGATGAGGAATTGAGATTATCTTCATAGACATCATTGTTTAAGCACAAATTGTATACGTGACATTTAAATTAGCCAGAGCAATAATTTAAATTTAAATGATTCTTAATTATGTCTTTTTCAGGGTCCAATCTAGCATATACCCAGTAAACATGTCATAATCAGTTTTTTTTTTCTTTTTTCTTTTTTACTTACTTACTTATTTATTTATTTATTATTCATTAGTATTAAGGTTTTAGGATCTTCAGCAAGGTTTCAACCATTGCTCATTTTAGGCACTTAAAATCCCATGCTTGTTAAGTGAACCATCAATAAATGTACCACACCACAGTGAGCGAGACACACCGATTTTAAGCAAGGTCGATGCGATGGCACCTCGAAGAAACCTGCAGAGAGTCTCTACCAATAGAGTGTTATTAGCACCAACAGGCATAAAATATTCATGGCTTCCTGAATAATTAATAAACAATCAGTATAGTATAAAAAGAATTTGGGCCAGTGGTAAATTGCAATGTGGCTCACACCAAGCAAACACACTAGTTTGTACTGAAACATATCATCACTATATCAAGCTCAACACTCAGTACAATATCTATACATGAATGACTGGGCAAAAAAAATTATAATCATAACACATAATGCTAAATACTATATATGTGTGTGTGTGTGTGTGTTTGCATATTTTACACCAGTAACTCTTTTCAAATGATTTAAAGTTGATTAAAAATATTATTTAAAAAGAGAAAGTTTCGTCATCAGAAATCTCTCTGAGAATTTCACATATGTCCTGGGCCTTTATGTAATACAAATAACATGCTGTTGAACTCAAGTACCCTATTTGCTGGTCAGAATGCAGTCTTTGTGCAACCACCTTCAGCCATTATTTTGGCTTCTAAGTCAAGTTCCTTCCATTTCTAAGTCAAGGCTTAAAAACCATTTATCACCACCAGACACATCTTTGAATTGAAGAATGTACATTTTTTACTTGGTGCTACAGTTCTGTTTACTTCTAAAGGTTTTTTTTTATTCACCTTAAGAATACGTTTCTAGACTTTGGTACAGAAAGAAAATGTGAAATTTCCTGACTTTATTTGACAAACCAGAATGCTAAATGATTGCTTTTTGCTTTAAAATGGTATTTCGATGCTTGTATTCAATACAGATGCAAAAAGTATCCTTACACATCAGTGCAGTTTAACATGTCTCTCATACAATTTATTAGCTGCACAATTTTTGTACAGTTTAAAGCCAGCAGTCTGTACACGATTAGCAATACACTTAGCATACTTGTATAAGCTTATGCTAAGCAATTGCAATCGATGATGTAACCATATGGTAGCATGCATGGAATTATCTTTTCATTTGTTTGTTTGTTTGTTTGTTTGTTTTATTGTTGTTGATTTACATATTTGTAGTTTCCAGCAGATGGCAGTAGATGACTTGCTGAGTCTGCAGTTTAATTCATTCAGAGTGCCAGCACAATATTGATTGTAGACAGCTTGAGTTTTGAAGGACGCATGAGCATAAAAATTAATCATTTTGGATGTAATTATATCTAATAACTTTTTAAAATATAATTATCAGTGATATTTTATTTGGATAAATTGCTCTTTATACTCTGCAATCAGTCAACAGACAAGTTGCACAGTTTCATTAAGCAGTTTTACAGGTGACAGTACATGTTATTATACATAATAAATAAACATATCTATATATGTATTGTGTTTAGATTTATATGCAGTTAAATAATATAATGCATAATATGCGATTACATTTATATTGTATTTATATGAATTCATATTTCTATTAAAAGACTGTAATTTCTTCATTATGAAGAATCAGCCATAAGTTCTGGTCATGTTGTTGGGGAGCAGGTCATAGGCTAATGTATAGAATGCTTTATAGAAATTGTTGTCTGATCTACAGAATTGGTAAAGTAGATGATCTAAGTACAATTTAACTTAATTATCTACACCAATAATAATGATGATGATGATAATAATTGGGCCAACAATTTCAGTCACTCTGACTGAACTTTGGAAAATAACTAAAAAATTTTAACCAAAGGTTCAAATTTTCTGTCCATAAAAAACACACACACAGAAAAAAAATACACTCTAATGTTTCTTTGGATTTCAGAACCTCTCTTTCACAATATGAGTCTGATTAATATTGGTATTGTCATTCTGGAATATGCTTATGCCACCAGGAAGGGAAAACACCACAGATGTGAGAACCTGGTGATTCAGTACATTCAGGTCATCAGCTGACTTCATTTTATTGCCAAATAATGTTGTGCCGGGACCTGACCATCTGACGCAACCCCAGATCATAACACTGCCCCCGGGGGTTTGAACAGTCGGCACTGCTGTATGCATGATGGCTGCATCGCTTCCTCTGTTTCTCTTCTTATTCTAACATGTCTATCACTCTGGCGTAAGGTCAATCTGGACTCATCTGACCCTTTCTGTTGTTCCAAAGGCCAAACTTAATGCTCCCTAGCAATTTTTTAATAAATTTTGAAATTTATAATTAATGTCAAAACAATAGGTTTTCTTACCAAATCAGTTTAGTCTGACTCCTGAGTTCTCATTATGCTGTGCATGTGAAAATGCTCTTACACTTACTATTAAACATAGCAGGTGATTTTTTTTTTTTCAATGGAATTTTACCAAGTGTTTAAGTAATCTCCACACATGGGCATTGATTTATTTATTTTTTTCAACCAAGTAATGGTTCACTTCTAGCCTTTCAGGTTTCAGCTTAATGTGGTTTGACAGTTCTTAACTCAGTTCTAGTAAGTTAAATAATTTCCTTAGTTGCTGTCTTTGCATGAGGCAATAATTTGACCTTTTTTTCCACAAACACCATGGGATACATCTACAGACATGGCTGTATAAGAACTGAGGAGCTACCTACTGCTTAAGGTAGGGATAAATAATTGTTACCAGCTTATCATAAAAAAATCCAAATAATGTATTATCACATTTTATAATTTTACTTTATAAAAAGTTTATATATTTACCAAAATTATGTTATTTCACACTTTTTTTTGACTGTTTGACTGCAAAGACCATGTCAGATACAGAGCAGGTTAACAAACACTATTTTTGTCACAAGTGTTGAGAAATGTAGCCAACAAAGCAGAAGTGACTGAAATAATCAGTGGGTATTAATGAGATGAGTAAAGAAACAACTGAGTATAAAACTAAAGTTTTTTGTTTATATGTCACAATGGGAAAGACTGATGTAGACAATGCTGATAAATTCAGTTTATTTTCTGAATCCTGAAATTCAGTTTATTTTAGAATTCTTATTCTAAAATGATTACAGTACTTGAGTTTTTAAATTTTGTCTGATTAAAATTGATATTGTGATTTGAGGGTTAACTAAGGAATCTCCGGATAGAGAAACATATTTCAGGTCAGAAAACATGAAGATTTAAAATTTAAATAATACTAAATAATAGTACTTTTTTATATCCATAAGACATGTTACAGGTTATACAGATTTGAATTTCTTTGTCAATGTAACATCCTCCCCCACATGCTTTAACACCTGTATCTACAGTATTACCTTCTGATAATATGGATATTTCACCTCTCCTCTCTCCTGGCTTCTCTCTCTCTCTCTCTCTCTCTCTCTCTCTCTCTCTCTCTCTCTCGCTCTCTCATGTAGAGACTGATATCTTAAATACACCCCCTTCTTTCTTACATGGTTTGCTGCTGTTAAACGCTCTCTTGGATGTGTTTCTACCATTGATCCATGTCTAGCTCCAGGGCCTTCCACAGACAGCAGCTGTCAGAAAGAGAAAAAGCTGCAGCTCTGGAGTAGATGCTCCTTAATGAATTCACCATGTTAGTTACAGTCCAAAGTGAGCTATGCCGCTCTGAGGCCTTTCTGGCTGCAGCGCCCTCACTAGCGGTCAGGAGAAGTCAGAAGCTCTGTAAAGCTTGGCCAAGGGGAGGCCGGGAACAGCTGAGTCCTGAATTGAGGAATCAAAATCACTTCACTCTTGCTCTTAACTGTTAGGCTACATGTGGCACTATGTGTACTTTATGCCATATTACAGGCACAGTGATCTTGTCTCTCTATATAAATATATATGCATAAAAATGGGATTGCAATAAAACTTGACTTAGGCCGGTAAATGACCCCTTGACTGGACTCGCCTGGAGCCTGAACACAGGCTTATATGACTTTCCTTTCTACTGTTAATGCCACAGTTAATGTCATCTAAGCCCCCAAGGTAAAGGATGAACTACCTTCAGTTTAGGTAAGAATCATAATAAATGCGCGCACACACACACACACACACACACACACACACAGAGAGAGAGAGAGAGAGAGAGAGAGAGAGAGAGAGAGAGAGAGCGCAATGTATGGGATAATAGAAATTAAGATTAAAAATATTTGCTATACACAAACATACTGTAACTGATTTAAAAGCTCAAATCAACAAAGTCAGCTCAATCCTCGTGACATGACTGATATACATTATCAAATTTATACAAGCGTTTAATGTACAGTATATCTAAAATTCACGTACAGGATTGAAACACTGTCTTTCAAACATTACATACAGTAATTGATTATTGTGATTGTTTTCTATCTAAAATCTAAAAAAAAAAAAAGTCTTATTAAAATCTTATCAGCATTTATTTGTTAACAACAAAAGGATCCATCCAATAAATAAGATAACTCATGAACTACATCAGAGTTCCTTGGAGCCATGTGAAAAGGAACAGCAGAGTTCCAATCATTAATTAAAGTATGAAACTAAGAATGCTTAAATGACATATAACATGCTTCAAAGAACAACAGATGTGTAGCATGCAGAGACAGCAATCTGACCATATGACTTGAATAATACGTTATTGTTTCTTTCAGTTATTAACATAAATAAATGACTTGTGCTGAATATCCATAATTAAAATCACATTAAGCTACCTTGAAATGGATTGATAAAGGGAGAAAATTATCTCCCTTTAACCAAAATATGCTACTATAGATTCCAAAATCTATTTTTATAATGGGCCAAGTGCAATAAATCCTTAACCAATACATCTTGCATCAGCAACTTGTAACAGTAAATTTGAATATTTAAACAATTTTAATGTTTTTTTTCTATCACTTTACACTTTCTTTCTGTTTAAATGCTGTACTTTCTCTCACTGATAAATTATATTCATGTTAATTGCAGTGTTTCAGAGTAGGCTCTCTCGTCTGTAGGATAACCCCAGATTTATTTTTTTTCCTCCAACCATTTCTGAGGTCTTTGGATGGCAAATACCTTGCTTTGTTATTTGCAAGAGTAACACAGATTTCGGGTTTAATAATCAATTACTGAGAGTAATTCTTCATGGAGTCACTAGAGAGTCATTAAGTCTCAAAAGTCAATGAAAAAAAAAAAAAAAAAACTTATGGTATTCTTTCCAAAGCTCTATTTTTAAATAGCAGAGATTTGGTTTTATGCACTCTGTGACGTTCTTTTTTTATTAAAAGCCGCACAATTATAAATGGACATAGAACTGGGAACAATTTTAAGCATCAGTATGTTAGAGTAAAGTGTCTTATAAAGGTGTTAAATGATTATTGATATTAGCCTAGGTGTATATGTGGAAGTTGTTTTGCTGAATTTAATATGATACACAGTGAAGTTCAAAAGTCTGCGTCTACACTTATTTAAAATAGAAAATAAACAGAATGTTTTAGGACAAGAAAAACTGAAACTCTACTGTTCAATACCATGAATAATCATGATTCTGCACTTATTTTTTAAAACACAATTTAAATGTAAGCCAGTTTGTTCTGCTGATCATGTTAACTCCTTTGTACATGAAGTCGGATTTTCCTGTAGTCTTATCCCTAAGTACCTGTTCAGATACCACTCCATTGGATATGATATTACATGGATAATTGATACAAATTATTACACACTTAAGCTGTCCAAGCCTGCTTAAGTGTACACAAAAAAAGCAAAAGGAAGATATATAAAATACTAAGAAATTATTTAATCCTTAGATTAGATTCTACTTTTCACTGACATTTTTGCTCATAACATAAATTATGAAAAAAGTAACAAATTAGAAAAGAATGCAAAATTTGTTTTTTGCATTTTTTACTTTGCATTACAAAATCCTGAGTTGCAAGGAATGTATGCATAGAGTAATAAAAAAAATTATGTATGCAAATCTATATAAATGACTCATTTGTTTAATGTTCAGATTTAACGTTTATTGCAACCCCTGATTACACACATAATTTTCTTTCTGGTAGCGCATCCAATTCAAACTACATGAGCATGCATTCATTGAAATAATCATTACAGATGTTATCATAATGATAATAACTTTAGTCATCATCATTTTGTCATCACTGGTCTGTATCATCAACCTATTTATGTCTCATAAAATACAACCGTACATTGGATATAAAATACTTTAGTATAATTACAATAAGAAAATGTATTAAAAAGATGTATGTGTCTGTAAGGTGATTCCATTCTTTTGTATCTGTTTTCAAGACATATATATGAGAATGCTGACATTTACTGTATGTTTGCATTCTTCACAACATGAAGACAAAGAAAAGTTTGACCTTAAAATCATAATGCGAGATAAAAGAATGGGGAAAACAGCACTTAAATGAGAGATGCAATCATGGCGAAAATAAATACTATTACTACTACAACTACTACTACTCCAATTAATACTACTACTACTACTACAAATAATAATAATAATAATAATAATAGTTGCATACTGTACAAACGTCTCAGTGGGCAAAATGTATTTTTTTGCACATACTTCCAAAGCAGGTACACAACAATTAGGGATTGCATATGTAATTTGGAAGCAACACTTAATTTGTATATATTAGTTAAGATAAGACCACCGTAAAGAAAAGCAGAATGAGCAGATCATCAATTTCTTCATTTCCCGAAAGTATTTAGTATTCATTGCGATATTCTATAGAAAACCTCCAATCTATCAGCTAGCATTACCTTAATTGCTGCAATGTTTGGCATACACTAACAATATTTCTAATCCTAAAATTTCTCAAATGATTTGATTTCCTAGTCCTGCCATATTAATAAAGAAAAATCAGGAAAATGCTTTTCTACATAGAAAGTATGATCTCCTGTTCCAAACATCAGGGGATCTATTGTGCAGTCTCTGTGCATCCTGAAAAAAAAAAACATGTAAATCATGTTCTCTGTTTCTATTGTGCACCTGAAGAGAGACTTTGTGATTATAAGCTTTATAGAAAAATGAGCTTTATGGTATAGCTTTAGTGTAAAAAGTCTTTGCAGTATACCAAAAGTGTAATGTATTTTAAAATGTGACAAATTGTGTGTGTGTTTTTTTTAACCATGACTGATGACACCAAGTCAAAAACTGTCAATTAAGTAAATTGTCAAATAAGTGTCAGAAACTGTCGATTTGGTGTAGACAGCAATATATATTTTTTGAATGCATAAACAGATGTTGCTGTTTATCCTCTATTTATTTTCAGAAATAACTTTATCCTGGTCAGACACACGGAGACACCAGTCCACTGCAGGGCATGACACAGAAACACACACACACTCCACACACACCACACACACACACACACACACACACACACACACACACACACACACACACACACACACACACACACACACACACACACACACACACACACTCCACATCTCCTCTCACTCCTACGGCCAGGCAATGTTTATTAGCACGGGGGAAACAGAAGTACCCAGAGAACACCCAGGCAGACATGGGGAGAACTGTGTGTGACAAATTGTGTGTGTGTTTTTTTTAACCATGACTGATGACACCAAGTCAAAAACTGTCAATTAAGTAAATTGTCAAATAAGTGTCAGAAACTGTCGATTTGGTGTAGACAGCAATATATATTTTTTGAATGCATAAACAGATGTTGCTGTTTATCCTCTATTTATTTTCAGAAATAACTTTATCCTGGTCAGACACACGGAGACACCAGTCCACTGCAGGGCATGACACAGAAACACACACACACTCCACACACACCACACACACACACACACACACACACACACACACACACACACACACACACACACACACACACACACACACACACACACACACACACACACTCCACATCTCCTCTCACTCCTACGGCCAGGCAATGTTTATTAGCACGGGGGAAACAGAAGTACCCAGAGAACACCCAGGCAGACATGGGGAGAACTATACACAGATCCAAATTTAGAATCAAACCTCAGACCCTGGAGCTGTGAGGCAGCTCAGGAAATAAAAAGGAGAAACTTGTATATATATTTTTAAATTGCTACAGTGCTGTTCACATCAATCTAGACATCACAAGTCACCTCTAGTGAAAGAACTGACTGACTGACTGACACCCCGCTGTTATAGCATGCATGTGTGGGAGTCATGTAGGGCATCTGTAGGTGGTATTATAAACCTAAACTGTAGATCAGTATCTCATCAACAGATTAAGAATGTATTAAGAATCTTAAGAGAATAATAGACTAATATTCTATAGACACATATTTTATCACAAATAAAATGGATGATTCAAAATCTCTCCACAGGGTAAATATATACATATAAACAATCCACAAGGTACTTAAGTAATAATCGTGCATGTATTAAAAAATAAACCTAGGGTGTTAAAAGTTTCCAGACAAACAGGACAAATGTTTTTCAATGTACATGCAAGTAATCTGCTTTTAAATCAGTAGTAGGTGAAAGTGGTTCAATTTGTGTTCATTCGCACATACATATTCACTCTCTCTCTATAACGCTTATCGTATTCAGGGTCATGGGAAACCTGGAGCCTGTCCCGGCGGACTCGAGAAGTAGGCAATAGATACTCTGGACAGGGTGCTAGTCTATTGCAGGGCACATGTGCTGTATGCACAAACTTACTTACTTACACACACACATACACTACTGGCAATTTGGAAGCACCAATTAGCCTAATTTGCATGTCGTTGGATGTGGGAGGAAACCGGAGCACCCGGAGGAAAACCCACTAAGCAGGGGAGAACATGCAAACTCCACACACACACACACACACCCAAAGGCGGGATTTGAACACTACAAGGCCACAGTGCTAACCTCACACCACTGTAGGCGCCATTCATATTCATCAGTTCACAATTATCAGCAGATTCATAAAAGTGATTACTGAGCTTACAAAAAGAATAACACATGCAACAGATTGATATTTTAAGCTCAAACACTCAGAGGCATTATGCAGCCTTATTGAAGCATTTTATTAAACAGTGTAATTTCTTCTACGAAATACCAGTTTCAAAATAATTGGCTTCCTTAGAAAGAACACTTTTTGCAATGCATGCCCTGGAAACAGCAACAGGAAGAGAAGTGAAGGAAGAGACAGCACCAAGTCTCTCTGAAAAATCTTACCAGGTTAGAAACGTTTTACGTCATTTGCATTTTTACGTTTGTGCATGTGGACCATTTTCCTCAAATAAAATTTTTGGTTGGATAAAATAAAAACTGAGTTGCTATTGCTTTAGGGAAGCTCAGTTTAACAAGGTGAAGAAATAATTACAGTAGATAATAAATTGAATAACTCTCAACAACCAATATTTATGTAGTAGGTATAATTAACTAAAAGTTCTGCACCTCTTCTAGTAATGTACTGAATCAATGAGCAACCGATCCTGAATCACTGGCCATGGAAACGCTGTCACTGTCGTTCAGTCACACTACAATGAACATGCACAAACTGCAATACGCTTTCCATGTGACTTTCTGAGGAACTGTTATGACGCAAACCATGTTACACTTTCATGCCTGTCTGATTCAGGTAAAATTTAGTAAATTAACTCAACATTTGAGTGGAGAACTAGTCTCATTTTTATGGCTGGCCATGAAATCTAGAAAGTAAGTCTATACCAAACTCTTGCTCCACATGCAGCAGGAACTCTGACAGTGCTAGTCTGAGTTTTCTTTCTCCCAAATTCACTATCTATCCTCAGACAACCGCCTGGCTGATGGGTGGTCTGACATGCTGACGGGTGAGCGGGTAGGTGAGTGGGCAAGAGACCTGAGTAGAGGAGCACTCATAGTGAGATTATAGGAGGTGGTTTGGACATTGAAGACATGAAGAGGAGACAGCTTGGAAAAGAGATAGATTGCTGTTCCAGCTGATCAAACAATAGGATGAGAAAGAGAGGAGTGTCAGTGGAGGCACAGGTGAAGAGGCTGAGAAATATTCAGATAGAGAATAGAGATAGAAAAAAAAACAAGAAGTCGTGAAAGTAAAACAAGCAGTAGGTTTGTGACAGCAGCATACTGTGCAAAAACCATGAAAAGTTTTTTTTTTCTTTTATTCTTTTTCTTTGTCTGACCATCAAGCAAAATTAAGTGTGAATATAGAAATTACAAAAAATATCTGTGGTCTGATCTTTTCATTATTATTTTGCAAAAAAAAAAAAAAAAAAAAGAATCTCATAAGGTAGTTATAATAGGAATGCACAGAGTTGAGTGTGAATAATTATATGCAATTCCATCATGTGATTATTAATTATGTAGACAAACTAGGAAGAGAAAAATGATGACTTTCTCATTTAATTAAGACTTGATCAATTTATGCAATCAAAAATGAAGATAAAGATGAGTTAAGGTTATTTATATTCATTTTCTAAAGCCTGGAGTTGCAAACACTATATACATGTCATGTCATAATTTGTAAAAGGAGATGAAACTCTCTCTCTTTCACACACACACATACACACACGTACATACATATGTGTGTGTGTATATGTGTGTATATATATATATATATATATATATATATATATATATATATATATATATATATATATATGTGTGTGTGTGTGTGTGTGTGTGTGTGTGTGTGCGTGTGTTAATCTGTAATTAATTGTAGTCATTGGTTTAGGCACATTAAGGGTTTAAACAAGCAGCCCACTCATACCCCATGTGTGCATAAGGCAAATTTACATGTGTGTGTGTGTGTGTGTGTGTGTGTGTGTGTGTGTGTGTGTGTGTGTGTGTGTGTGTGTGTGTGTGTGTGTGTGTGTGTGTGTGTGTGTGTCTGTGTGTGTGTGGCAGAGGAAGGCAGATGGAAGAGAGAAAGGAAATGGTTCATTTCTCTGAGCACTCAGGAGTGGAAGTGGAGCAGCATATGTTGGGATTTGAATAGTCAATCGATGAATAACCCAAAGCACTGTTTCTTCTTTTTTTTTCCCTGCTCCCTCTTTCTCGTCTTTCTGGACAGGCTAGCGGAACAGCAGTGCTGTGCTGGGAGAGTTGGCCATCCCTAAAGTACTAGGCTGTAGTCAAAAATATTTACAGCGCCAGGAGGTATTTAGAGAAATATTCGAAAAATTCAATACTGGGCTGACCTCTCACTGGGCATTCACTGCTTCTCTCTCTCTCTCTCTCTCTCTCTCTCTCTCTCTCTCTCTCGCTCTCTCTAGCTCAATCTTCCCATCTCTATCAGAATAAAGAGGAAATTCTATGCATTTCTGTAGACAAGGCTAAAGCTGTGGTTAAATGGAAGTCTAGGTTTAATGGAAAACCTATTCCATTTCTTATACTTATATCATTTTCAGACAACACTACATGAATGACATTGTCCTTTTTTTTCTTTTTTTGGTTTTAGGTATTTAGGCAACTTTTAAGCTATTTTTTGGTCATGTATTGCAGACAGTTTCATTACTTTAGTATATCTCTGTAACTCTTTATATGAGTTATTTTATTCTTGCTAAGCCAATGGGTGCAATATGTCAGGGTTACTCAGTATTCATTGCATGCTTGAAAAGACTTGCATTAAATATTAAGCACATTTGTTGCAAAATCCTCTATGTATTTAATTCTTGTGTTAGCAGTGATTTGTCCATTATTCTATTTTATTGTGTCTACCAATGCAAGCAGAATAGAACCAAATATGATTTATAAATGATATTGATGTTTGTGTTCATGTGTGGTTCTTTTATGTGTTTCTGCTTTACTGTTTGTCTTGAGCTTGCCTTGTTTCACATCAGGATATCTGTATAACGCTAGAGGGCAGGCCAGAACCAGACAGAATGTCGAATTTGGTTGAAGCCTTTTCAGTCCTGATCCTAGGCCCCATACGTAAGTAAAAGTTCACATTAATATTAACTATACAGTCACTGATGTGTATTGTTCTTTATTGATGCTCAAAGTATTAACAGGTGCTTTTTAAATATTATTTGAATGGACCTATGTGCAGTGATAATTACTGTTACTTTAAAAGATCTATGTAAATATTTGCTTGAGTTTTGACAAAACAAAAAGTGTGTGTAGGTGTGTGCGCGCGCGCGTGTGTGTCGGTGTGAGTGTGTGTGTGTAGGTGTGTGTGTGTGCGTGTGTGTGTGCAGCTCAGCATATTTAAGGGACAATTTTGAGAGACATATTTTTACACGCTGACACAGACATGATGATTCTCCGCCTCCCCGCACCCACACACACACTTAAAATTATTAAATACTTTTTAATGTAAATTGTAAAACTACTAGTAGCACTTCTACTATTAATACAAATTTAGTAGTATAAATCAGTATAAATCAGTATAGACCTGTAATATCTCAATGATGGCAAAGCATGATCTCAATCTTACCATTTCAATACAAGCTGAAATAGATTGTATTATAAAGGACTACCACTTAAAAAATTTGTATATTTCACCAAGACTCCAACAGTTTCTTTCCCGCTCTAACTTGTCCCTATGGGGTATTAAGCTTTATCTAAGTTATTGCTCATATTCTGCATTTTACTTCCATGTCTCCAAAACATGACAACTACCGGGACAACAATGCTAATATATTCGGTGGAAGCTGAGGGATAGGGAAGGATTGTGAAGTGTGCAGCCAAGTGAAACATGAAAGGTTCCAGACAGGATGTGACATGGTGTCGTTCAGCTTTGCACAGATAAAAAGCACTATCCTCGCCAAACCCCCCGCAAGTCTTTTCTTCCCCACGCATCAATCCTCAGCAGCATCCAAACCACTCGCTCTTAAACCGTTTACTTTCGGAGTGTTTATACAGAGCTAAAAACAAGGCTGACAGCTTATCTGCACATGCAGAGACTGCAACTACTGAGCAGCCACTTATTACTCTACACAACCCTCATTAAGACTTCTTGTTTTTATCTCTTTATGATTTTTCTCTTTCCCCTCTTTCTCTCTCTCTCTCTCTCTCTCTCTCTCACACACACACACACACACACACACACACACACACACACACACACACACTCTTTCTCTTTTCTCTCCCTGGCTGGCAGCAGAATGTCCTTCACTCGGTTGATTTATGGTTCAGGTCTCTGACTTGTTAGATCTATCCGCAATAACACAATATGGGCCTGTCCCCAATGTCAGCTCCAACAGTCGGTTCGGCTGATGCTTAATTCTCCCTGTCTGCTGTTATCTCTGTACATTTTTAAAGCACAAATAGAACTTGCGTTTAAAAAGCCGTCTTGCTTTTACTGTGAACATTTAGCGAACACTCGCTACTTTGTTTGTTTACGCTGCACTTGGCTTCCGTGTGTGGGTTGAATCAAGGCTAACCCCAAGCATATCTTGGCTCCTCCAGCTTGTATAGCTAACTCTCCCACTTCGCTCCTTCTTACAGGACGACTTAATTGAATCCAAGTTCAATTCGTCTGTCCAGATGCTCCTCTGCGCAATGGCACAAAAGTACCGGAGCAGGTGTAGCTGCATTAATGCTTCTTTTCCATTAAAGATCTTGCAGAAGCTGATGTTTTGGCTTTGTAAACATTCTGCGTTCCCCCCCCCCCCACCTCTGGATATTATTCTGATCGCTGCTGAATTTTTTTTTAAAAATTGTTTTTGACCTTGGTACATATCGGCCTATTGATACATCTAAGAGAGGTCCAGCCTACTGTGTGTGCATGTTCCTCTGGTCGGCGAGGGAGAAAAGAAAGGAAACAGAAAAAGAGAGAGAGAAAAAGAAAAAGAGAAAGAGAGAGAGAGAGAGAGGGAGGGAGGGAGGGAGGGAGGGAGGGAGGGAGAGATCTGTGGGTTTCTTCTCTGATGTGGACACAGGCAGAATGGCCGTGACCCCTGCGGCCTGCAGCTTTTAGACAGCAGGGTGAGTAAGTCCCCCCCTTGCAGTATACGGCAACACAAAGCATGTTTGGCCTGACTACTGTGCTGTGTTCAGCTACAGATATGCTGCATTCATGGCTTTTCGCACAGGGCTAATGGCCAGGCTGTGTGCCGCCTCTGAAATGAGCTTTGTAATTACTGCCCTTAGACACTACGGTGGACGCAGCAGAGCCGCTTTATGGCGCCGCACCGTGTTTTTCTGTCAATAAGGATTGATGTGGCTTTCAGCAACGTGTGAAAGACCTGTTGTCACTTTCATTACCTGAGCAATTTTTGTGTAATTCATTACTGAAAAGAAGTCTCTTAGGCTTATACATGACATTGTACATTTCATTCGACACCAGCAACGCGATTTGTCAACTTGAAATCCAAAGTGAATTTGAAAAGGATACAAATATCAACTGATTCAAGACAAGAAAAAATGTTAATAGATTTTATTTTTTAAGAAAGTGCATTTATTTATTTGTTTATTTATTTGTATTTCTTTTTCTTTTTCTTTTTTACCAACGTGCACGGTGACGCCACTGTAAGAATGAAGCTGCTAATACTTTTGCTTAAATTACATATAATGCTCATGACATATCTGCTTCACTTATTCTGATGTCAGAAAAGCATGCATGCTTGACTGGTGAACTACATGTTAAGCTTTAGAAATAGTCCATTTAAACCTTCAACCCTCCTAGGTCCAGCCAGCCAAAAAGCAAATGTTGCTGGTGTGAAAAAGAGATAAAATACTAAACCCAAAAAATATATGCGGTACATACTGCACCCATGTTTTGTTACACTTTACTTCCGCCACATCTCTCATTTATACAGTTATGTGTATTGCAAGCCACAAAAAAAGATTGAATTTTATCCCCAATCTCAACAATGACAGTCTACAGATTTATATGACAGATATTAGTGTGTAAATCATCAAGGTAAACTTCATCATCAAGTTTTATGGTCACCGTATGGTGCTATTAGATGAATTCTGCTGAAACAAATGCACACACATACAATCAGCACAGTGAGTGATCCATGACATTGCAGGCTGAGGGTCATACAACATACTCATTTAACATGTGGCAAAAAGTTTTGTTAAATTGTCAAATATCCAGCCAGACAAGATCAAAATGGCCTTCATCAATATCGGCGTCCGACTTCTCTTTCTGCAGAGCAATAAACTCTGACCCTGCAACCACTCGCTCAGTCCTGAGACGATTCGTCAACCAAGCATGCGACAGAAAGAGAGCAGGGCAAAGACTATGTGTGTGTGTGTATGTATGTGTGTGTGTGTGTGTCCATACAAACATTATGAAAACCTGATGTATTTAAACTGTATTTAAATAATCTTTCTTTCCTTCTTTCTTTCTTTTTTTCTTTAGATGATATGTACTGTGACTAAACCTCTTTTCTGCTTTTACTTCTGTCTGGCTCCTGATTCTCAAGACTGTCCAGACACTGCATTTTATTCTGACATTATTTGTCTCATGTTTTCTTCTCAGAGATTTATACATTGTTTTCAGATCCTCTGCTAGCAGGATTAGACTTATTGAATATAATCCTAATACAGATTAGTGTTATTTGTAATACCTCATTTTAGGCAAGATTAAATCCACTGATTTCATTGTGAACTGAGAAACTACCTGCAGTATATCTACAGTATGATATATAAAGATATATTTACATTTGTCAAAGAAACATTTCCTCTCTTCTCATACTGCATACGTACTCATACTGATCTCCTACGTACTGCATATCAGCCACTAGTTCATCTCCAGTAAAGCACAGCGGCAGCAGTCAACCACCGAAACGCATATTTGGATTTAAATAAGCTCATTCTTTTAAATGAATCTGATGTTGTCCAATTAGTATTAAAGCAAATATGCTTTGCCCTTCAGCACAAGCTCTAAAGCTGACTCATATTGACTTATCTTTGATCCCTCAGATTGAGGGGAATTTGGTGTAAGCAGGATCATGGGGCAATATCAGGGTCAGAAAGTTTAACCCTTCAATGCCTGAGTGTTTTGCAGCTGTTAGTATTTGTAGATTTTTCTGAATGAGGCCTAAAAAGCAGATAATCAGGTAATCAAATAGAGAGTGAGAGAGTAGGCAGAAGAACAGAATCAAGATCACAAATATACCTATAGTAATGTTTAACTAATCATTTAATTTGTAATAGGGAATTCATTAATAAATATCCATTAATAAACGTAATTAAGAACTGAGTTATTGATCACGTATCAACATATTCAAATTAACAATAATAAACAAAAAAATAAACAAAAATAAATATCAGTAAAAATGGGCATATTTAGAATTAAAATAAACTAAGTGAATTAAGTACATTAACAAACTCAATAATTTTAAACAACATATAAATAACATAATAGCAATTTGTAAAGGCAACAATAAAAAAAAAGGCTAAAATAAATTGATTTGTGTACTGTGACTCACAGTATTATTCAATCCTTTACAATTATATAAATCTTTTTAATAATGTAGGTTGACCTAGACCAAGTAAACTGGGACACTTTTTAATACACCTTACATGCAAAGGAATACAAGCTGTTCCTATTTTTTACCTTATAGTATGACAAATAATGATATAGAGATATTTTGCTGAAATTTGCCATAAGGGAACAAAACATTAGCCAATTTGTATGAGAATAAATCAGATTGTCCTGCTCTCCAGAAGTGGCAAAACTTTAGACCTGAAATTACTAAAGTGAATTTAGGGAATTTAGGACAGTTTAAAGATATTCTAATAACTGGTAATCCTTTATAAAATGCCTATTAAGGTTTACTTACCCTGCATTATGTTGACCTTGAGTATTAATAAGCCTTAAGTGACATTATGCAAAATACAGTAACATACAGTACGCTTGCATTAATAATTAACTAAATAAGTCAAATAATCAACACATCTTTCATTCCATCATTGCGCAAAATTCACAATATTTCACAATATAAACCACCACCATGGTTTATTAATTTCACATTTGCAATTGTTTAACTACAAAAGTTGGAATAAATAGTAAGTCAATATTTAGATCTAGACCAGAGGTTTGTAAGTTATCAACATGCTGTAATTTAATTAATCTGGATTTATTTTTTGCCACAGATGAATAAACATAATTCCACTGAACTTCATTAACATGTAAAGCAAATGTCAGTTTAAGCAAGTTAAATTAATTATTTGGTTATTTTAAGATTAGTTATATTTAATAAATGCCAAAGTGCATAATTTGGTAATGTTAGGTAAAGATATCTTAATGTAAAGCATTACCTATTTATTTATTTGATCATTTAAATCAAACCCCACTGAGAAGTTACTTTAAGAGCTGTTTACTCTCAAATCACTGTACTGTATGTGTTGAATGTTATAAAAATGGGCGTAGGTAGAGTCTGTTAATGTAAACACTTCATTACATCCTAATGGGCTAAAGGTTAGTGCATTATTTGAGTATTGGTGTAGGCTTATTGTTGTGGACATTAGAGAAAGGCATTATCAAAACAAGTAAAAAAGAGTGGCATGATAAAGAGATAAATGGAGCAGAATAAGAAAGAGGTAGAGGAATGGAGTATGAAGGGGAAAGCGGTAGAGATAAGACGGTATAGCTGAGTGAAGTAAAGGGGAGCAATGTGGAGAGGAAAGGAGAGGAGAGGAAAAAGAAGTAGAATGAAGAGATGGGTAGACATGAAAGGGTATGAACGAAGAGAAAGAGAGAGATAGACAGCGATCAAAAATAAGATTAATGTGGAAAACGAATGCGTACAAAAAGTAGAGGGAAGACAAGTAAAGAGAAGAAAAGAGAACAGAGAAAAGAAAAAAGGAAAGGAAAATATTTTTTGTAAAGTAGAGGGAGGGAGGGCAAGTGAAAATGAGACAAAAAGAGAAGAGTTGGGACAGGAGTAGAAAGAAGAAATATAGATAGCATAAAAATACAATGCAATAAAATAAAAGTTTTCAAAACAAACAAACAAAAAAAAAAACACAGAACCACTCTATAGGCTCTTCCTCTGAAGCCATATAGGTTCCACATAACCAAGAAATGAATGCTTTCTTTCCAGGAAGGGTTTTTAGGTAAAGACCTTTTAGGAAGCTACGAACTCATAACTATTCAAAGAACCACAAAAAAAGCATTGAAGATTTCTAAGAATGTACCGGGTAGATGAATAGAGAAAACTATCAAGGTGACAAATATGGAGGTGTGAGAGAAAGAGGACAGGTGGAGAGAGAAAGAAGTGTGAGAAGTATGATGAGGGGAGCAGAGGGAAGAGGTGAGGGGAACAGTTGTGAGGAGAAAGAAAAATATAAGTTATGAGAAGGGATAAGTAGAGGGGATCAGAGAAAAGTGAGAGAGAGGGAGAGAGAGAGACAGACAGAGAGAGGGGGGGGGGGATGGCTATGGACACAAGGCCACATCAGCATAGTTACTGTGTTTTCAAACAGCTCTGGGAATAGGAATGGAAAATGGCAACTGTGTAGACTTTCTTGGTGATGCATGAAATAGCGTTCTGTCAATTTAAATGTATTTAAATAGAATAAATAAATATAAATATTTGAATGTAAAACGTAGTTATTCACTAATAGTATAATTATTATTTCATTTATTTAAAACTTTACAATCTGG
The DNA here is from genome assembly GCA_013621035.1 of Clarias magur. NCBI lineage: Eukaryota > Metazoa > Chordata > Actinopteri > Siluriformes > Clariidae > Clarias > Clarias magur. The sequence continues at coordinate 1,308,629 of QNUK01000062.1, read as the reverse complement.
TTGGTCCAATTAAATACTACTACTACTACTAATTATTATTATTATTGTCGTTGTTGTTATTATTATTATTATTATTATTATTATATTATTATTATTATTAGTATTGGTAGCAGTAGTAGTAGTATGCTGTTTAAAACCTGTATTTTTATAAGATGTTATTGTAAACCCCCTCAACCCTTACTCGTGCCAGGGAAATTACATTCTGTAGAGTATTTGAAGCTGGTAGCAGCAGGCCTTGTGAAGCGTTTGCTCTCCTAACTTTGACACACTTTGGGGTAAATATCCTGTTTTGCCAAATACTGAAGTGAGTTGTTATTGGAAGCTTTACACAATGAAGTAGCAAAGTGAAGCGCTACTTGAGACAAGGATAGCATTTCAAAGCTATCGACAGAAAACCATTTACCTCCCAAGAGCTTACAGCCTCTTCAGGGGCTTCACTGTTATCCTCAATGCCACAGAGAATTAATTCAGAATAACAAGAGTGTGTTTTTGTTTTTTGCTTATATTTTGTAAGATTTCCCATCAATTTGCAGCACTCAACAGTGTAGTAGAGATGACATAGTGAGTCAGAAGAGCGAGTGTCTGTCTTGATGGATAGTGTTAATTCTCTCCTTCCTGTTGTGCATCGGTCAAAATTCAGCTATACAATGTTTGTATGCATTCAGCCCATGTAAGGTCAGATTATATCAAAATACATATTAAAATGTCAAATTTAAGCCTATTACTTATATCGATTTAAAAGTAGACTGTCATTTAAATTAGTTCTATATTGGATCCACACTACTAAAGATATTAAATGAAGGAAATGTGGCTCTATTCAGCAGTCCTGGCAAACTATAAATACAATGCTCATCATACCAAAGTCTTTTAGCTTGTAAAAGATTTTTGTCTTTTCTTTTTTCTTCATCTGGCTTTTCTCATTATATACGTCTAAGCACATCCTTGACACAGAGGGATTTCAAGATAGGAGACATAAAAATTCAAAGAGCAGAAGCCAAAGTGATAGAAATTCAGCACCATGCAGACAACTGAATAATAACATTAATGAAATTTTTACATTGACTAAAAGTCAGAGTTCGTCCTTCATTAATTTTAAAGTCACTCTCTCAGACTTGGAAATGTGTTCGGACAGGTGGCTCTTTTCTCCATCTCGGCATGGCCTCGCGGAGAAACCTGCTACCCCACAGACATTCTCTTAGCGCCACTCATCATTTTCAAACATGACAGCTATGGCTAACCTTTCAGCTTGAGACACACTTTACTTTTTGGTCTTCCACTTCACCACAATTTTCTATATCACCCTTTAAATTTTGCATTTTATGCATGCTGATGTGGCCCCTTGCATGCAGCTGCATATAAAACTTAGGTTTTACTAGTTCTCACTTAGGCTGTAACTGACACTGTTTAATTGGTGTTTCTGTGGAAAGAAAAGAGGTGTGTTTGAATGATGTGATCTCAGACCTTTTGTTGTGTGGGAGGCTCCTCCAAAACCCTTCATGATGGAAACATACTGAGGTGAGGAGGTTAATGCAGCAAATGCTTTGTGATTTTGCTGCTGAAGGCGTTGACGGGCCATAGACAGTTGTATTTATGGCATTTGGTGTAGTCTTTCCTAATGTTCAAGGAAGTGAACAAAAAAAATATTTAACAGTGTTGAACTGCCTTTTTTAACTTAACATGTTCATCGAAACACAAATGTCTCAATCATCCTGAGCATTTCATAATGGGTAGAAATGGGTCACATTTGTTTGCCTGGTCTTTAGAACCTTATTATAGTGTAGATTTATATAGAGTATACAGCCTCATGCATCACAAGGATAACCTGACAAGCTAAGATTCAGTAAAGAGAACCAATCAAAGTTTCAGTTTACAACTGTTTAATTACTCGACTCATTCATCCTCAGAAACTGTTTTTATCCTGGCTAGAGTGACGATGGAGCCAGAACCCATTTCAGGAATAATGGGCATGAAGTGGAAATACAACCCTGAGTACACCTGGTGCACGCATCTAGAGCCAATCTAGAATCGGCCAATAGTTCTTAACTCTGGTTGTGGAGGACCACCTGCCCTGCATGTTTAGCATTTTCTCAGCTTACAGTACACCTGACTTAACTAATCAGCTGATTAACAGACTTTCCTTAACTGAAATGGGTGTGATAGAGCAGGGAAAACAATCAAATGTTCAGGTCAGGTGGTCATCCAGGACGAGAGTTAAGAACCACAAGAATACGCATTCCACCTACTGGTAAATCTGAAGACTGAGGAGGTTGTGAGGAAACTCACAAACCTACCTGCTCCATCACTGTTACTCTAATCCAAGGTAACCTTATTGCCATTGGAAGCTTTTTAAAATGTGAATATGTACATTAAGTTACAGGTTATCTTAATTTGATTCACCCATGTATTAAGATCACTATCATTACTACCTAATTTACATCATCCTCATAAAAGATATGAACATGTGATGGGTGGCTGCTGATAATACCAACCAGTCATATTATTGTAATTTTAAATATTAATAAAACTACTACTACTACTACTACTACTAATAATAATAATAATAAATTCTAATACAATACATGACTTAATATCATTTTAGCATTTCTAATTAATCAACTGATACAATATTTGACAGCTTTTGGATATTGTCTAAACAACACCGCATGTCTTGATGGTGGACAGCAAATAAGGGTAGGTAGATTCATTCTTTAAATGAAAAGAATGGCCGTAGCGTTTCAGACTAAATATAATATCTAAAATCACTTAATTCCAACATCTATCGTGCTTTCAGTTGAAGAAATAGCAATATAAACTGTTATTATTAATATCAAGGACACTTTAATCTCCGTGTCTTTATGTCTCTGTCCTCTTCCTTTCCTAGCTCACCAGACTATTATCCCAACAGACCTTTCTTTTTCTGATCAAGAGTCGCACGACTGCCTGCCTCCAAAGCCTTCTGCAATTATTCTGTCTTTCTTCTGAGTGTCTCATTCCTTCCCTCTCTGTCACTCCGCTATCCGGGCTAGAGCTCATCCCTGCCCATCTTGTGTTTAAGTAGCTTAGTCTATCCTCTGAGTTGCTGATTTCCTTGTAGGCCTGAACACCCTTTAGATGTGATCACCTTCCTCCGACGCCCCCGGGATTAACCAGGCCAGGCCGCCGCTCTCACCAAGTCTCGCCTCTACCTTTGTAGTCAATAAAAGACTAACTAGAAAAGAATGAGAGGATAGGGGAATCAATCTAGTGGAAGCCACCCCACTGTTTTCTCATCATTTCTCGTGTCGTGTGTCATCTCTGACTGTAACTTGGAAAAAAGCACAAGCACAGTATGGGGGATGGTGTTTTTTTCCCCTTCCCTTCCTGTCTGTGTGTTATTCAGGGTTAAGGAAAGATCGGATATAGAGAGGATATAGGAGATTTTGATTCAGGGATTGTGGGGATAAATAGTGTTTTATGCTGTGTACATTCACACAGGAGGGGTGACTATTATGTGCTTTTGAGTACTCATAACACTTTAAGATCTGGGGATATGGACAGATGTGCTCTGTGGGATCTACTGTCACATGAACGTCTGTGTGTATGGCTGCTTAGTAACAGAGCCAGCTGGATTAGGTGGGGATGTATATTTGATTTGCTTTGTGAAAGGATAGAAGTTGTGCTGATTGGCAGTATGCAGACCAGACCCACTCAGCAGTATCGTATTGTGATCAATACTTACGTGTAGTGCTGACACTCTAAAGACTTCTGTAGTGAACCAGTCACAGTCCATGTCATCTGCTATCTAGTTTAATATGAGGACATTCAATATGTTCTCTGAGGACAAGCTCTTGCCAGTTTATTGGCTAAATCATGAAGGTTTTAAGATATTTAATATTGACCAAAGCTCTGTAGGTCTTTATATTTGCAATTAAACATAACAACTTTAATAACATTGCTAGACAGTTGGCAGGGTGGCGCAGTGGGCAGCGTTGCCACAACTCCAGGTTCCTTGGTTCAAACTCGAGCTTGGGTTTCTGTCTGTGTGGGTTTCTACTGGTTTCCTTCCAAGTGCAGATAAGTGGATTTTGTCCCAGGAGGTGTTAATTTCTTTTTATGTCAATGGTTGGTGCCTTGAACTGGACTGACATACTATCTACGGTGTTTTCCCAATTCCCTCTCATTTCCCTCTGACATACTGAGGAACCACCATTACCCTGACCAGGATAAAGCAGGTACAGAGAATGACTCACCATAGCTTACAATGAGTGTTGGTAACTTAATTAGGAAGGCTGTGTTTTCAAGCAAGGAGAAGCCCTCTGGTGCTTTCACACTACGGGCTCTGGCCTGGACCCGAGAACACCTAACCCCAAAGTTTGATATGTTTGCGTAATGTGAACACTGTGCTCTAGCATAAATCAGCGTACAGTTCCTAAGTACAAATGAAAATGTACAATGTACTTGAGCGTAACTCTACCTAAGCCCAGAAGTGGACAACGCATATCTTCATGTGTGACATGCACATGCTGATCACGTCCTCTGAATTACACAGCCATAGCTGATAAAGTAGGAAGGCAGGCGAGAGGGTCACTGTTAACATTTTCTCCATTTTCTCTCAAACATATATTATGCACAGCACAAATGTTGACTTCCTTTAACTCTTCTCCTCTTAGTGTTTATTGGTGGCTCTCAAACCAACGAGGTTTACACTACCACCTACTATATTGGAGAGCGTAAATCCGATTGAATCCTGGTAAACTCAGGTTCAGACCAGTACAGTAGTAGAAATGGTACATGGGCAGGGTACGAATCAAGTGTGGAAGACCTTTCGAAAGCAAATCTACTATAGACAGAAATGTTCATTAAAAGCTAAATGTTGAATTGCTATTAAGTTGCACTTTTATTGAAACATCAATGTATATAAACTGTGGCTCACAAGGACAATCAGTTGTATTATACATGTAGGCTCTAAGCAACTGCATGCATATGAGGGGAGGATCATTTGCATATGTCGCTCTTTATTGCAGGTTTGTAAAAACAGACAAATAAACAAAAAGATTAGAATTTATTCATTCAGATGTTCGCTATAGATTGGGAATGATCGGGAAATTTCTTTAAAATACTCTTACTTATTTACTTTTGTTATTTACTTATTTACTTATTTACTTAGTTACTTGTGTGTGTGTGTGTGTGTGTGTGTGTGTGTGTGTGTGTGTGTGTGTGTGTGTGTGTGTGTGTGTGTGTGTGTGTCTGGCACTTTTCTGTCCATCTGTATGTTTTTGTACACTTGCATGCTGATGAGATGAGCCCTGTCATAGCTGGCTGCCTCTCCCTGGGTTTGTTTCCCAGACCCTTTAAAGCTCTCACATGACACAGTCATAAACAGTTTTGACGGGTTTGAGAGACTTGATCACAGCAGAGGGAAAAAAGAGAGATGTCCAAAACAAAGACAGAAACTTGGTTGACAGTTACAGTTCAGCTGAATATGTATTGTTCTCAAACATGGCAAGTGGGAAAGTGCATATTTGTTTCATGAATATCTCTCTCTCTCTCTCTCTCTCTCTCTCTCTCTCTCTCTCTCTCTCTCACTCTCTCTCCACCCCCCCCCCTTTCCCTGTCTATCTCCGTTTGCTGAAGATTATATTTTCTCTGTTTTCTTCTTCTCCCAGACCTCTTAAATGATCCAGACAGAACATCAGGCACAAATAACATCAGACATTCCTCTAGTTCTAATATCTCAGGCAAATGACTCCTTTTTAAAATTGGACCTTGAAACTATAAAGCACTGCAATAAATATTGTTCCTTTTAAGCACTATTTTTAAAAGGGAGATTTTCTTCCCCTTGGCTGCTCCTCAGACCCTCATGCTTTGAAAGAGGAATAAGAGATAAAGTCTATAGTGAAATGACCACAACAGACAGCTCTCTCAGGGCCCAATGGATTCACATTGTATTATTTTCACACCTTTTTTTTCTGTTTTCCTTTTTTTTTTTTTTTTTAAAGTTTGATTCAGAGTGCCATGGCCATAAGATGAAGACATAGCGTAAACCTGCAGCATGAAAAGATGAAAGTTTACAGACTGGTCATTCATCCGAAAGACAGAGGGCAAAAAAAAAAAAAGGAGTTGGTGGTTTCTCATTCTAAGAAAGTCTCACTCAGGGCATGATGTGAGGGTGTTCTTCATGTTTTCGTCCAAGAGCAGATCTTAAATGCCAGCTTTACTGCTGTTCATCCTTCGGTATGACTCATGTGCACATTTGGATAGCACCTCTTGTCATCACAATGTGAATGTGTGCATAAAAACATGAATGAGGCATTATTTCAGACTCAATTGGCATTAAAGTATGCTTTTATTCTTCTCTTTTTTCTTCAGTCTGAGTGAGTGATCACCATTGTGCAGGCACTGGTGTGCATAACTCTAATGTAAGACTATTCTATATCAGGGGATGAAGCTGTCTATTTGGGTGATTGACACAAACCCACATTAAGAGGTGGCTTTGAAAATTAGTCCGTGGAGACCTGGCGAAGGTGTGCGGGAAAAGGAGAGTCGTCTCCAAGAGGAGCCGTGCCTTTTTAACCCCACTCATTGGTATTCTACGGTGCGAGTGGAGAGCCGCTCTCTAAATGGCTGAGGCATGCGGCTCGCCGAGCCCCTCGACACACACACACGCAGCCGGAGCCCATGGAGAGCCGCCAACAATATGCAGCCCAGAATACAGAAATCAAAATGGGCCCAATTAATAATCACATAGTTAGTTCATATTTCATACACCGCACAGAGCCTGTGCTGAAACAAGTTCATCTGAGCACATGGACCTGTCTCACTGTCTCTGTCTGTCTCTCTTTTCCTCACTCTGTCTCTCCCCTTCATTTCTTTCTGTCTTTCTTTCTGTTTTCTCCATCTCTCTCTCTCTCTCTCTCTCTCTATCTTTTTCTCTTCTCACATCCTTTATTCTTACTCACCTTAACATTTTGAACTGGTGTTTTTCTGTGCTCTCCTTACAGGCAAGATGCAGCAGCTGTAATGATGTGCTTGGACATTCTCGCTCTGCCTCTGCTTTTGGAAACGCTCAGCCAATTGTGTGGAAATACAAAAAAAACAAAACAAAAAAAAAACGGAATGTGCACGAAATGTCGATGTAATTAGAATACAATGCACGCATATTCAAGTTTGAAAAATGCAGTTATGTTCCACCTATAGCGGAGGCATTTGCTCAGCTCTTGATTCAAATAAGAACAAAATATTAAGCACTTCTACTATGCAGCATTATTTCAGACACACACACACACACATGCTTGCTCACATACACACACAAACACCATTCTGCCCACGTTTTAGCCGGCCTTGACCTCGTTACCTCAGCCTCGTCTAAGCGTAAGCTTTTCAAAATGCAGCAGCAAGTATTTTGACATATTCATTTAATTACTCTGAATAGCATGCAGCAAATGCTAATATTATTATGAATATAGCAAAAAGCACTCATCATGTCACAAAAAGCAGATGCTTTATCAATTCAGGTCTAAAATTAAATGATAATTTGTATATTTCTTTCAAATTAGGACTGTCTTAAAAATAAAAAAAATTGCATATGCACATTATTTCTATATATTTTTCCAGTAAAGGCTTTCTTTAATGTATGCATTTGCCTGTGTGTGTGTGTGTGTGTGTGTGTGTGTGTGTGTGTGTGTGTGTGTGTGTGTGTGTGTGTGTGTGTGTGTGCGTGCGTGCGTGCGTGCGTGCGTGTGTGTGTGTGTGTGTGTGGTCTTTCAGTCCCTTCAAAGTCAGTGATGAGCACTTTACTGATTTTGACATATTCATTTAAAGTTGCTAATCAGATGTAAATATGCGGCACAGGTTCCCCCAAGGCTCTCTTTGAAATGCAAATACTACGTGCAAACAAAGGTGCTGCTGGACACCGCTCTTGTTCTGGAGGAATCAGGGTTGCTCACAGAGCTCAAATCTTATTAAGAGATGGAAAGGATTAAACTGTTTATTATTTTTCTTTTTCTAATTTTGATGAAGAGTATCTTGATCCTTGAAAATATTTTGTGAGGGACACAGTGTACAGTATATGATTATCATGTGAGTTATGAAATATGAATTGCTGCTTCTAAGATATATAAAAAGCTTCTTTAAAAAAAGAAAGAAAAGAAAAGAAAAGAAAAGGCCACGTCCCTGGCTCTCTATTTTAAAATTGAAACAGGGATAAGGGCTTGGGATTACCTTTTTAAAAAAGTAGCAACTTTAAGACAAAAGAATTTAAAATGCATTCTCTGACTGAGCTCAACGGACAATTAAAAATGAACAGCTCCCAATTTCCAATTTCAGATCCTACAAAGAAATTTATGGAGCTGCACTGATTTGCTCACATTTTGATAGCTCTAAAACACTAAACATCAAAACCTTCACATTTCCTTGATTTATTAGATTGGAGTTCTCAAACATTTCGGAGCCGGTAACCACTTGCTCTTCCTGACCCTTCCACCAACAGAACACAACAGGTCCAAGTACATTTTTGAGGTTTGGATTAAATCCATTCGATTCAGCTGTCAAGTGAACCAGGCCAATAAATAATGTTGATAATTCTGGGCTATGATTTCCACTACTGTACCAATAATAATAATAACAATAATAATAATAATAATAAAATCAAGGAAACCCTCATTTTGCGTCATACACCCCACTCTGAACCACTGTGTCTGAGAACAGTGCATGAATACAGGACCTAAAAAAGTGCATTCTCCTGCATCTTAATTATGTAGATATTACAGTATACACTGTCCCTTTGGTGGTAGGGCATCATGGGTGAAACCTGGAAGCTCATCATAGCTGAGCACCTGTGATTGCCAGGAAGCACTTTCATGCTTACACATGCCACACATGAAGGCAGAGCAAGGCGTTGAGATGATCAGTGGTGAACGCAATCACACCGGCACCTCGTCCACTCCCACGTTGTCTACGTGCCACAGGCTCTCTGCTGGCACCGTGCCTTGTCGTTCCACCATTTCCAATTTCCAGCAGGCAAATTGGGATTCCTGACTGCACTCACAAGTGTCTGAAGCACCATTTTCTGACTCTATGGAGTGGAAAATATGATTCAATTCCTGCTCAACGCCTTTTCATTAACCGACTGCTGAATGTCATCCACAAAAAGTGTGTGCTTGTATCCAAGTAGAACAATAATTGTGTATTATTATTAATCCCAATTATACTTTTGAGAATTTTGTAGTTTTTTTTTTTTCCCTCCTTTGCTGGTTTTGAAATTGAAAATTAGCCATGAAGAGGCTACAGGATAAAGTGTGTAGTGGCTGTGGGGTTTCACTACTGAGCTCCGCTGGTTTAAATAGCTGAAGTTTGTAGTTAAAACAGCCGATCCCTCTGAAGAAGGGTTTGGACCCACTGTTCTTATAACCACTTAACCAGACTCAGTGATATTAGCCCTGCCATGACTCAGCTGCCAATCCATATCCCACTACCGCTGTACAGCCTATTAAAATTTTACAGGTCAAAAACCTAAAAGGCAGTTAAGAAAACGTCCTTTTTCATTACAAATGACAGAAAATGAACAGGGCAGGCCAAGCCGTAATAGCATGATAATTAGGACCTCTCTACTTGATAAAGTGTGACTGTAAATCAATGTTGGACTAATTAATCAATATTTTAATTATTAGACCTTTTAACGAACATTTTTGTCAAATTCCCCTGGACCTCATGACTGCGTGGCCTGCAATGCCATCATTAGTTCCAACAGAGAGCTTAAAGTGCTATCATTAAAAATGTTGTTCACCACCTCTACCTCTTCATCTGAGAACACATTACCATGACTTCCTCTTAAATCACTTTGTATATTCTCTGAATATTTTATTCCCAGTCAAGTTTCACTATGTTTTGAGGTACTATCAGTACATATTCAGTAATCTTTTTATGTTTTTGTTTTTTTGTTATTTTTTTGGTTGTGACAGGTTGAATTAGAAATCTTGTGCAGTTTTGTTATTGATTGATCCTTCATTATTTCCACTTTAGTGTAATTATTATATGTTAAATTATGCAAACAAAAACTTGTACAAGCTCCCACCAGTATTTGCATGCTAACCACATACTTGTGATGTGTCTGTTTAAATAATTGCATATTTATGCACTTATGTAAATACATACTTATCAGCACACTGTATAATTAAGCCTCTCAGAGTCACACACTCCTCATTTTCATTAATAAACCACTTTTGCATGTGTGTGTCTGAAATATGAACATAAACAATTAAGAAGCTCTATATTTTTCTACGTTTGCTGGGACAAACCTGTCATTGTTACATTAAAGTGCATTATTGTCCGTGGTGATCACTTGAGTTCCCTTTTCATTAATGAAAAATACATTTTGAAATTTGTTATTAATTGTCATGCTCTCCCAGTATCCTAGTGGGATTTCTCCCAGTCCTCTCGTTTCCTCCCTTCCAAAAACATTGTAGATGGACTGGCCAAACAAAACTGTCCCTCGGTATGAATAAGTGTGTGAAAGTGTGTGTGTGGCCTGTGATGAACTAGTGTTCTATCCAGACTGTATTTTTCTTGTCTTCATAAACAATAAAATCCCACTGAGAATTAAATTAGTGAGCAACTAAGGTTTAACTTTAATCATTTGTCTCAACTTAATTCTAAATAAAACCAGTTAAGTATGATGTAGATCTCTATTTGACTTGTTTCCTCTTAAAGGTTTACCATGACTAATCTTTTTGAAGGTTTGTCTGCTCATGCTGTCACAACACTGTCCACATTATCCATGCAGCCCAGGAGAGGAGTATGTCTCTGGAAAGTCTTGAAAGAATGGGCAGTGGGCCGTGTTGGGAGAGGGAAGGTGTGTGTCGTACGGGTGAAGCATCTCTGCTTTGGTATAGCTGTCGGCTTGAGTTTGTCTGGGTGGCTGGGTGGCAGCAGACAGCAGGGGTCTGTTTAATGTGGCATAACAGCAGAGCAGAAACATGGCGAGAAAACCTGCTCTGCTCCCAGTGTGAGAGAGAATGACCTGTCTGACCTGGGCAAGACTTTACCTTCAATACATCACAGCAGTTCCTGCAATAACACTGAAGATGTCTTTGATGTTTAATATGAGTATGTTTTATAGGGATGGTGTATTTACCTCTATTTTGTGGAATCACCAAACTGATATAAAATTTAGGATGCTGCCAGACTACTTTGATTGTGTGCGCAGGGATTCTTTCTCACTTTGGTTAAACCATAAAATGAACTGACTGGAGGGGGGAAAAAAAAGAAAAACCTCCATAAACATCACACACTTTTTTGTACCAACACCACATAATTATAGTGCGAAATGTTATCCACTGATCACTGTCAACATACCGTGATCACAGTTACTGATGGTAGAGTAAACCAAAAAGCTGGATCTGAGCCAGTGTGTGTCTGTGTGTGTGTATGTGTGTGCGTGCGTGTGCGTGCGTGTGAGTGTGTGCGTGTGCATGTGCGTGCGTGCGTGCGTGCGTGCGTGCGTGCGTGTGTGTGTGTGTGTGTGTGTGTGTGTGTGCCTTATGAGCTAGGGGAACAAGCCTGTCACTGCACACATTTATGTCAGGAGACGTCTTCTGTGGCATTTGTAGTACATTCAACCCCACTGACTTTTGAATATCTGCTTTGTGACCAAATTGTTTTCTCATTGCCCAGTCTATCTCAGCGCACCATGCGCACAAATTTACACATGCATTCACACCTAGGGGAAATTTAACAAAACGAATAGCCTGCTTAGTGGAATTGAGATGAAACCAGACAACTTAAAGGAGAACATTTAAAACTCCATCCAGACAATAACCTGAGCTTAAGATCAAATTGGGAACTTTGAGGCACCTACAGTTGTAGTCAGTTATCTATACACTCCCATCACAAATATAGATTTCATAGCCAGGATTTTCTTTTTTACTAGAGAAAAAAATTGTGCTTTTCTAGTTTTATCTATCTATCTATCTATCTATCTATCTATCTATCTATCTATCTATCTATCTATCTATCTATCTATCTACTGTATCTATAAACAGGCTAATTAGATACAGTTCAATTTCATATCTCACAAACAGTGAAAATATTTTTAACATTTACATTCCAAGTTATGAACATTTCCAAAAACACTAGTTATTAAAAAAGAGAAGGTATGAATTATGACATAGAGTGATAATATAAACATTAAAAAAAAAAAAAAAAAGAAAGCTCTAACAATCTCATAGTCTCAGCCGTTGACACTTTGCCTACAGTATATCCCATGTATTCGTGCAACTCATTGTGCACTTTTCTGGTTACAAGCTTCCGAAATTTGAAGGTTGCCATCTCTTTGGAAAGCCACTCTTCCACAGTCTGGTTTCTGATGAGAAAACAAACACTTGAACACAATGAGCAATTTTAAGCAAAAAAGATTAGCCACTAAACAAATTATTCAATAGCATTTAGTAGCACATTATATTTGGCTGATGGGATTTGGGAGTAGTCCATGGTTGGTCGGCTGCAATGTCAGAAAACGTCCTATGTGTAATGTTGGCTTTGTTTAATGTAAAAGCCTCTCTTGTGAAAAATGTAGGAAGAGTAAGCTGGTGATTCCAAGGTGGTGAAAAAAAAATGGCATTGACTATGCACTTGTGTTCGCAATGAATTAATGACAATGATGTGACTCATCCTTACTGAAGTACTACAGTACATTTCTATTCTTGTCAACCTCCACAATAGATTTCACTTGTTTCTTGCCTTCACCTTTTACAGCATTATTTTCTCCCAAAGTCCTTGAAAAGTTTTTTTTTTTTGGGTCTGTATATCAATCTGTGTTTTGCCTAGGTTCTTCTCTAGTGCCTGGCTCAGATCAATTTGTGTTTCCTCTGTTTTGACCCTCACCTGTTTACATGGTTTGTTCAATCCAATTTGTCTTTGTTGAAGGTGTCTTGTCTGTTGGCTGTAATGATGATTATAGGAAAATCATTTAATCTTTCTGAACACACCTTTTTTTTTTTTTTAACAAAGTGTCTTTAAGATAATTAAGCAAGTGGTACAGTTGAAAAAAAAAAACAAATTCTCCAAAGGGAAGGGCTTTTATTCTACCTCTCTAATCTTATGTGGGTTACACAGTTAAAGTTGTATGAAATGAGAAAACACAATCTGATGGAGGTTAATTATAATGACTGCACTTCAGCATGTCCATATTGTTACTATAGTAACAAACTGATGAGTTAATCACAAATGCAGATGGAGTTGTGGTCGTTTAGCAGGGGAGTGAAACATTCCTTTGCCTAACAGACCCTTGGATATTTAATACAGAAGACGAGGGTTTGTGCAGTGACACATAATAACAAAAATAATCAGGAAGGACGGAACAGCAAAAGAGATTTTATTAAATAAAAAAAACACAAAAAGAAACAGTTCGCTGTTCATGTAATGAATGTCTAAAAGCAGTGAAGGTGTTCACTGAGTGTGTCAGCTTGTCCGCTGCAGTGTGTACACACTGTAACAATTCAGCTGCTGAATTATTGAAAAACACAGGCAGCGAGATGGAGCAATGCTCTACCCCATTTCTGCACTACAAGATGGAAAACATGTACTGGCTCTACAGATTTGATTTTTTACGGATTTGTGTAGTGTGGCTCTAAATTCCTGTTTGTAGAAGTTATAAGCAGGTTCATGACACAAACAGTGGTAGTTCAATTATTGATAGGATTATGGGGCAGTGAGATTGTTATAATGATGTTTTCCTGTGGTGTTTAAGTTAGAGGATTTATTCTAATGAATCTCATAATAATAATAATAATAATAATAATAATAATAATAATAATAATAATAATAATAAGTGGCATGGTGTCTCAATGATTGCACCTCCAAACTTCCGGGTTTAAATCGTGCCTTTGGTCTGTGTGCATGGAGCTTTCAGATACGCCAGTATCTTCCTATAGTCCAAAGTATTGCATACCAGTTTGATCAGCAATTTCAAATTGCCCATAGTGTATGATTGTGAGTGTGTGTGCTTGTGCCCTGTAATGGCCTGGCACCCCATCCAGGGTGTACCTTGACTAGTGCCCTAAGTCAAGTACAGACTCCAGGCCCTGTACAGTCTACACGGGAAAGTGATATAGATAATACATGAATGAATGGATGAAGGAATGAGTGAATGATGATAGTAATAATAATAATATGAAATGAATGTTATTGAAAATCTGAATAAACTGATAAATAGACATATGCTAGTAAAGAAGTTATAATCTAATTAACAACATAACTGAATCATTGACAGAGAGAGAGAGAGAGAGAGAGAGAGAGAGAGAGAGAGAGAGAGAGAGATTACTCTTGACTGAAAATTCACAGGGCTTAAGGGTATATAATTAACCAACTTCTCCATTGTGTGCAGAGTCCCAGGAGGGATTGGGAGACTTATGAGTGTGTGCGGGGGTGTATTAGGCAGCCCATGAAGTGGAAGAACAAGCAAGGTTAATGAGTGAAAGTAAAAAGAGCAGAAATGACATTTGTTAAAAAAAAAAAAAAAGAGCACAAAGTGAGCTTGAGAATAGCTGAAAATCTTTAGCAATGTTACATCTGAAATACTGTAGAGATTGCTAGTTTTCTTTAATTCCACACTGCATGCTATCTTCAGTCTTTATCTCACAAATCTGAGCCACAATAGTGTTGTAGAAATATTGTAAATACCGTAACAATCAGGACAATAGCTTAATTAATTGAATTGAACTACAAGGAAACAATTAATTGTTAATTGTAACTGTTAATGACTTTATGTCCTTTACTTTCTGAGGCTTGAGCATATTAACTGTTTTACTTATAATGTTATAGTATATTTTAAAAAGGATGGAACTAGGTCAGATTTATTTAAATCAATCAGTCATAATATTAAAAACTGACAGGTGAAGTAAATAACTTTAATTTTCTTGTTACAGCAGCTAGGTGATCTGAGGATTAAATTGTAAAATCAAGTAAATAAAAAACAGGTAAAATCAGCTAATAATGTAAATATTACAGCTGGTAAGGTGTTCACAATTTGCAGTGGCAAGCCTGTCTGGTTAGTTCCAGCCTAAAGTGGTCCAAGAAAGGACAACCAGTGAACTGGTGACAGGATTGTGGCTCACTGAGGCGTGTAGGGAGTGAAGGTTAGCCCATCTGGTCCGATAACACAGAAGAGCTACTGTAGCAAACATTGCTAAAAAAGTTTATGCTGGTATGAAAGGTGTCAAAACACACAATGTATCAAAGCCTATTGTGGAGGGGATTGTATAACTGCAGACCGGGCAAGCCAGTAGAGGCTGTGTGATTCTGTGGGCAGTATTCTGCTGAGAAACCTTGGGTCCTGGCATACATGTGGATGTGACATTTACTGTACTGTACCTCCTACCTAAACACCGTAACCTACCTAAAAACTTGTAGACAAAGTACACCACTTCCACAGTATTCTCTTATGGCAGTGGCCTCTTTCAGCAAGATAATGCAAGTATGAGACATTGCACAAATTGCTCAGGAATGGTTTGAGGAACAAGACAAAATGTTTTGCTAACTTGGCTTCCAAAATCCACAAATTTCAATCTGATCAAGCATCCATAGCACATTCTGGACCAAGTCCAATCCATGGAGGCCCCACATTACATCTAAAAGGACTTAAAAGATCTGCTGTTAACATCTTATGCAAACTACAGCAGCACACCTTCAGAGGTCTTGTCTCCATGTATCTATGACTCGATGTGTCAGAGATTTTTGTGGTGGCATGGGGAACCCTACACGATATAAGCCAGCTAATTAAATTATCCTGGCTGATTGGTATATTATTTAAGGCACATTTAAAATCAACTTGTGCTGATCAGTTAATAAAAAATAAATAAATAAATAATAATAATAATAATAATAATAATAATAAAATATTTTTTATAATAATACTAATAATAAAATAATTATAATTATTATTATTATTATTATTATTATAATACTGTATAAAATACAAAAGATTAAAAATAGCACCTCACACGCATATACCATTTAGCACCATTTCTCAATATTCCTCACTCCTCTTTTTATTTTTTTTATTCGATGTTACATCTTCAATGTATTTTCTAATTCTTTAGACATGGTTATGGAGCATATGATAGTGTGTCAATCTGCATTGCAACCATGACTGACAGAACGAGTGCTGTGCAGCTCATCTCCAGCGGAGCAGAACTAAAATCTGGAAGTAATCAGATAGCAGTGAACATGAGAAATTCTCCAGAAAACACTTTAGCACTGCTGGAGCCAAATGCTCCTTAAGATTGGATTCAGGTATCTAATCCCAGCCAGGAGCCCCCCTCCCCCTCCACCTCCTCATTCACCTCTCTCTCCCTCTCTTTCTCTCTCTCTCTCTCTCTCTCTCTCTGCACATCCACGGGGTGTTGCAGGGCCATACTGAATGCTGAGTCTCGCACCTGCTGAGTGCTATAAATATAAGGGGAAAAAATGCACTGGTGCTGCCATTGTTAGTTTGTGCCTCTCACTGCTTCTTCATCATGCACTGTGTTGGGACACAGTACTTCCACTGTACTAGTCCCAGATATCACTATCTATAAGACTGTGATTGGCTTAGTCAGTGCAAGGAAGGACAGAATGCCTCGTACTTCAACAGGATATTACCATGCTGCCCGACTTATTGTACAAGCAGGTATTGATAAATGCGCAGGTTATAAATTGGTTATAAATTAGACCATAGGTTACACACTGCAGCCATAAAAATATTACAAATGACAAATGTTGACTAAAATAATGTTAAGGTCTGAAATTTAGAATGAATTTTTATGGTATATTTGAGTTTCAGGCTTGGTACTATAGACAAATAGGGACATTCTTATATTTGTGTATATCACAATCAATCTATGCAGTTCTGCTGCAACAAAGGTTTAAGAAATTATATATTTTGGAAAAGATTAAAGGCAATTAATAAAATAAATCAATTAATAAATCCACATACTTTGGTTAAACACTGCTGAAGGTATCCCAGATATGCAATAATCTGCTTTGAACAGTTGAGATGGGTCAGTAATTTATGCTCTGTAAAGCATTCATAATAGCTCTAATCTGAGGTGCTTAGTGATTTCTGAGGCTGAAATTAACTCTAATTAAGTCTAGGTCTTTCTTTCCTGGGATGGTCTTCATGAGGGCCAGTTTTGGTGCTTGATGGTTTTTACAAATACACTTGACAATACTGCTCTTTGCAAGAACTGTTCCAGAACAGCTGACCGTCATGTCTTAAAATGACAATTGACTGTTGTTGTTGTTGTTGTTACTTAATTACATAACATTTTATTTAATAGTTTTTGAAAGCTTTAAAATGAGTGTTTTTCTAAAATAAATAAATTATGTCCGAACGTCAAAAAAATAAATGCCTAAAAAAAAAAAAAAAAGATTTTTGGGCACACAACAATGGTGAACCTAGACCTGTCCAAATGAAGCAACTCCAGATCATAACAAAACTCCCACTGGCTTGTGTGGCAAGCATTAGGCATGATGGGTGCATCACTTCATTTGCCTCTCTTCTTACCGTAATGCATCCATCACTCCTGAACATTTTCCAATGCACAACAACACATACTTTAAGGTCCCTTCAAGCTTTTTTTCCAATTAGCCTCACTGATAGTTTAGTCCCAATCCATTGAGTTATTTTTGCATTGTTCATGTGGAAATGCTCTTACTGTACGTTCAATATTAAACAATTTTGAGCTGTTTGATTTCACTAGGTCTTCTCTCTCATCACACCAATTAAGAATATTTTTCTGACCACATTTCTATCTCAAAGATAATGATTCATCACTATTCTTCCTAGTGTTAATAATTGGTTTTCCAGTTCTTTATAAATTTAATCAGTTTCAACAATCTCCTTAGTTGCTTTTGTAACCAGCAGGGATTCTCACTGCCATAATTGCCCTCCCCTTCCTGTAGCTCCCCTATTTGACCACGCCTCTGGTAGCACATTCATGACTAACTATTTTATCAGCAGATGCTCAGTTGTTTCATGAATGCCTGCCGCATTGGACAGGAGTGTAGGTCTCTGGCATTTCTGTGCTGGTTTGTTTTTGTGCTGGTTTAGCCACCATTATAAAAGGTACATGTGAGTCCAAGAGTGTCATTGGTCATGTGATTTCTTCCAAAAGATGCAGAGTGAACACAGTTTTCATGAATGCTAATGGTGTTTTGTATAGGTGTTTTTTGACAGCCCTTGGGTGCATAGCTAACTTATCTGTTACACCTTATTTTCTGTTATTCCTACTGTATCTGTTAGATATCGTTTTGATTTACTTTGTGTTGTAGAGGTGCTGGTTGCCCTTGTCATACAAGGTCCCTGATCTATAGTTTGGGCTATAACCAGTTTTCTTCTTTTTTTTTTTCCCCTAGAGTCAGCAGGAAGTGTTGCAGTTGCCCTGTGGGGCGAGCTAATAGTTCTGGGTCTCCACACACTGCATGTGGTACAGGTAGTAATAGAACACACCTCACTATTTGTAGCTTTATGCTGAGTGGTTGAATGTGTGTCTGTGTAATGTATCTAGGCACCAGGAAATAAGGGCACTCGTGGTGTTTTGGTTCTTTGGCCCAGGAATAATGAATTTTTCCTATAGCTGGTATAAAACCTTTTTACCTTCTTTATCTATTTATCTTTATCCTAAAATAACTACCAGGTAGCAGCCATTACCTTGTGGTTCCAATAGATCTTTGTGTTCTATCTATCTGGTGGTCGAACAGATATTAGCTAGTGGATGATATTCTACACAGAAAATAAACATTACTTGTGAACTGGAAATATGGCACCTCTGTCCTTATTTAATACTTACCTGGGAGCCTCCTTTTAAGGGAAAGGTTAAAACTAAATTTTGGGGCGAAAGTCCCCAGGTGGCATAATCATACTTCTTTCCTTTTCTTTAGATGTTAGAATTGTTACTCCGCCCCTGTCACAATCTGGAATAATTGGTAGGATATTGTAAAAAGAGACGCATTTTTTAAAATTATTATTTGTGTAAATCTTTTGCTGTGAGGCTGAAAGTACCTGACAGGTTTTGGAAACAAATCAGCAGTGGTATCCTGGGAGATTCAACAATTCTATTAGAAGGATTGTAGTATACTTCAATAGTGCTCATTCACGGGTTCATTCACCAAACACTTACCATTGTAGGTGTGACTGAAGTGCTACAGGAATTGAGGGAGCTGGTGCGCAAGCTTCAAGCAGACAAAGAATGATCGGTGCAGGAACAGGCATTAGTACAAACGCCATCTGTGTGTGTACTGGAACCTTTAGGTAACCATGCTTCTACAGTAGTTCCATTAAACTCCATTGTTGCTTGCCTCTCTCTGTGGAGAGGAGGTGTCCAGTGTTTATGGGCAAAGGGGGTATCAGTATCGAGGAATTTGTGGAAGAAATGAATGTTAGCATGAGAGCACGGCATTTGGGACGACTTGAGCAAACATGTTTTATTTAGATAATTTAGAGGGGGAAGCTAAGGAAGAGATAAGGTATAGACTTCAGCTGAGAGGGAGGACGCTCAAACGATTTAATCCATTCCTAAAGAGTGCTGTGGCTGTGTTGCCTTACAAGAGAGTTTCTTTTTTACGAACCAGCTTATTGCTGCAAATGGGTTGGAAAACCGTATACAGGGTATGTGAAATTAATGGTTGAATTACTTGGTTCCTCGTCATGCCTGGTTGATTGTAAAAGACCAACCAGGCTTTCTTGAAGTCCATGGTATTGGTAAAAAATGTGATTTGAGGATGCTAAAAATGAGCATTTTGCCCCAACGGTGGTTTATGCTTCACCTCCATGGTGACAAGCACTGCAGCACTGTCACCAGGCCCAGCTCATTCATTGTAGGGTGAGAACTGAAACCCACCATGAAGTCTGTCAAGGCCACTTGTACTTCTCAGCTTTGTGAGACCCCTGTCATGGTCCTGATTGAGTCTATTATGCATTTGCTACACAATGGTCTTCTTTTTTCACTTGCTTTGGTGAGTGTAAATAGATACATTGCATATATTCCTTTGTTAATATTGATTTTACCCAGGTTACACTTTATCCTGAATTTTAATTAGCTGGTTGGTCCAGCTTGCCCTTGTGAGTTTTCCAGCTGGTTTTACTAAGGTTGATCTGGAGCTTCATAGAATGGTGGCTACCTGTAATGTTCAGTTGGGCATGGTTAACTCAGTTAAAGAACAGATGCATGCTACTCATCAATTGGTTCTGTTGAATCCTGAGCAAGCTAAGGTAAAGTCATTTACTTAAGTATGAGTCTGTGTTTTTGGCACAGGAGGCCAAACTTGGTTCCTATCAGATTTCTCACAATATCCCTTTGTTGAATGAAAGCCAGTAAGGCAGATATTCAGGTGCATACCCACTTCTAAATTATAATGCTGAAAAAGGCCTATTTGCACCAGCAACTGGAGAGGTTATTTGAAAAAAGTAGTAGCCCTTACACCTCTCCAAGTGTCCTGGTGTATAAGAAAGACGGGAGCCATCAGTGTCGATTACAGACATCTTAATAGCAAAACTCAAAAAGAGGCCTTCCGTCTGCTGTGTATACAGTAAAGGAATCTTTACTGTATACACAGCAGACGGAAGGCCTCTTTTTGAGTTTTGCTATAGTTTTGCAACCAAGTGCAGATAACTGACAATCTGACAGTCCAGAGACTGCTTTCTGGCCATCCTTCAGATTGTTTTAATTTTATTTTATGCCCTTTGTGTTGTACAAATCTCCCAGGACTTTTCAGTGGTTGATGGAGAGGACGTTTTGGGCACATCAGGGTCAATCTCTTTTGTTCTATTTAGATGACATCATTGTGTTTTTTCTAATTAACTATTTGGAGCTGGCACTGAATCGCCTTCAGCAAGAGGCTGTTTGGGACATCTGATTTCTCACGAAAACCATTTCTACTGATCCTAGCAAGGTGGCTGCTGTCACAAAATAACCACAGTCAATTAATGTCACTGGACAGAGTCCTTTTCTTGTATTCTTATATAGATGGTTTGTGGATGGATTGACAAAGCTGGCAGCTCCATTACATTGTTTAGTGGCCCTTCTGGCTGGGATGAAGGTGTGGAAAGGACAGGGAGCATTGCTGGGGGAAGCATGCTCGACCAAATCAGATCTTAACTTTTTTGTAGCCATCTAGAGATAGGAAGAATCAAGTTCTTGTTATAACTGATGTGTTCTTAAAATTCATGCAGGCTGTGGTGGCTTGAGATCAGAAGGCATCAACAGAAGGTGTCAACTGTTGCTAATATCCTGTATCCTGGAGTTTCAGCAGGACTTCCCTTATTTACCAGTTGCATTTTAATCGCATGATGCACAACCTTGTGCACACTCTCATCTGATTAGAAGAGACAGAAAGAATCAAGTTCTTGGCAAGACCCCAGTTGCCAGTTGATTTCTTCTTAGGCAGGGTCCAAGATCTGCCAGGGAGTATAAATGGAGATTGGATTCAGGAACATTAACAAGACCTGGATGTTGCTTTTTGTGGAGCCAGAGAATGGTTACAGGCTGCTGCTATGAGGCGGTAATAGCACCATGATCAGAGCAATCAGGGTGACCTGTTGCAGGAAGGACAGCTTGTGTATCTTCAAGATTATTCCACAAGAAGATCCAGGATGATTGGAGGTTAATCAGGTACAGTATAAGGTATGCAGAGTGTCCTCTTCAGGTGGTGTAATGTACTCAGTTACACCATGACATGATGTTAATTAAGTTCATAGGGCCAATGTTGAAATGGGTCCATCAGAATCACTGCCAAAACCCTCCACATATAACCCCAGAATCGTCACTAGGAGTTGCAGAAGGTGGCATGTGGGTTATTGTGAGTCACCCTGGTGACTTTCCCATTTAGTTCAGGTTCTCCTGTAAGGGGCCCCTAGAGTTGCGAGTTCCCAGGTGCAGGCTGAATTGCCTTCTGCCACTGCTCAACCTGTCCCCACTGAAACGGTCCTGGTGACTTTGTGGCAGAGTCACAAAGGATGTCCCGGGTTACTGCAGGAACTCATGGAAATCCCTATCACCTCCCTGTGTCATTGGTTAATAGGGTGGATTTTTATGTTTTGCTGTGACAGCTGCTTGGCCTTTTCATTGTTTTAAAGTGCGCTACTGGCTCCTGTGTCTTACCATTTCACAATTTTTTAATGTAGTGATGAATGTGTGTCTGTCTGATATATTTATTCATGAGCAAATAAGGGCATTCATTGTGTCCTTTAGCCCAGAAATAATGATATACAGCTGATATAATTCACTTTATTTCCTAAAATAACTGGCTAAGGCTGGAGTGTTGCCAGGTGGCAGCCAATACCTTTTGGTTCCAAAGTCTCTCTGTTCTTATGTAATTTAATTGGAAGTTGGTCATGCAAATATTAGATACTGTTAGACATGGTGCTATTGTTATAAAGTGTAACAGATGGCAATATACATATTTTTATACCCGCTCATGTGTGTGCGAATGAAATCTACTTAATAAACTCAGTCTCACACTGTCATTCTGCGTAACACATAGAAATTTTAGTTCTTTCCAAAATTCCATAGATGGCGCTGTACATTTTTTAAAACACACTTACGAGTGTGCAATTAAATTCCATGCAAATGCGAGCGCATCTAGTTTATGATATAGGGGTGTTTTAATTTTAAATGATCAAAGTAGCATATCTTCTCTTCCTGTGGGCCAATTGTGATCAAACAAAGCCTGTATGTTACCTCAAGCTCAGACAAATACACATGTGAAAACCCCATTACTATTCATTCAGTAGTTTTTACTGATCTGTGCACAGACACCAACATTCTAATATAGATTTAATAAAAATTAACCCGTGAGTCTTTTGCTCCTTTTAAAAAAAATAGGTTAAACTAGGTCTTGGGGTGAAAGTCAGAATTGTTACCGCACCACAGAGTAATATTTTTGCCAATATCACAGAATATGTCTTCTGACATGGTTGTTTAAAATTGAAAAGCTACTCACTCCATCAGTTAGGGTTAAATAACTTGTTGCCAGCAGAAACAAATTAAATTCATTAAAAAAAAATCCTGTAGACCAAAATTATTATTTTGACCTATAACTTAATGTCTTGCCTTAAAGTTTATAACAGTTGTGGCAGCAGGCCTACAGCCAGCGCCTCTTATCATGTCCTCGCTTGACTAGGAAAATGAGCACCTTCAGCACCACGGCCAGCTCCACAGCTCATTTAGGGGGCAATCAATTTAGATTGATCTCTTTACACTTCCAGAGTCCGACCACACTGGAAACTCTCCCAAAGAGGAAATGTCGCCTCCTCTGGTTCCTTGTCTTCATCCACTGTCAGCAGTGGCTATCCTCTAGTTTGGAACGTCCTCTCCCAATTTCAAAAGCCAAGGAACTGCACTCTCTGCACCTTCCTCACTGACTCTCCCCTCCCCTGTTCCCTGCACTTAAAAAAGAACTAGCGTTAGTGCTTGTCATTGACGTGTAAAGAGTTAAAATGTTAAAGATGAAAAAATAAGCTGATCAGCTTTAATGATATTATTATTCCAGGTTGAATTCCACATACATTTCTGCCTGTCTTTTTGTACAGCAGAACTCTCTGTTTAAAGTAGATTATTACATCCGGCACATAATTGTCCATAACATCACTTTTACTCAACACATTACTTTTCATTCAACATGCATACCCAAGTAAAAAAAAAGTATGCTAAGTATATTAAATCCTAGCGTGCCAAAGCATACCTAAGTGTACTTGCTGCAGACTAATTGTCACGGGTGGTCCGCGTCGGGCAGGCATGGAGGACCCAAAAGCAGACAACTGAACTGAAAGTTTTTATTAATTAAAACGTACATAATGATGTGGTTAGAGATAAAGAGAAGCTTGAGTATTCAATAAAGGTGGTGATGAGCGGGAGGCACTGGAGATCAGAGTGACAAGGTGCGTGCGGCATCCAACGTGCAGCGTGAAGGCAGTTGCGGACAGAAGCGCTGAAGAGGAGAGCTCGAATTCCTGAAGCGCATACCTGCGGTCCGTGTTGCAATAAATCCTACGAGTTAGACAAAATCTTGGTCGTGAAGCGGAAGAGAGAAATCAAAGCCGGGGATTCAATCAGCGTAGCGAACAGGTTTGATCCGTGAGGCGAGAAGCGTGTAAAGAGGGGACGAAGTCGGCAATGTAAAGGCGAGGACAAAACTTGGCTTGAGGCATGAGAAAACTGGGCTATGAGCACGCAATAATTCGGCAGCTAATAGTTGCTTGATGAAGAGTTTAAATAGACAGAGATGATAAAATGAGATAGAGAACAGGTGTGCAGAAAGCAGAGATTGAGGCGGCAAAATGGAAAGAGTGGAGTGGAGTGTGGATTGGACGAGCAGGTGAGCATGGCCTGTCTGGAGACATGGGGCATGACCTGGCGTGCCGTGACACTAATGACTAGTATACTTGAATTTTGCTATTTTGGAACAACTAATTTTGTACTACATGTATTTAAGTTGTAATTAAATATAGATTGGATTAGATTGGATATATAGATTGGACCATACTCAACGAGTCTTTTCCAGCACTTCTTATGGCAAGCAGAGCTGGCTGACGTGAGTCATGTGAGTAATGCCTTTATTGTATGCTAGGAGTAATGATATACTAGCATACAATATATATATATATATATATATATATATATATATATATATAATCTAAATATTTTTAAATTGACAATATCGATTCGCTCAGAACAAAAGTGGGAGGGTTCAGAGCGCACAGTGCTGCGCCCGAAGGATGATTTGACAAAATCCAATCAGAGCTCAGCCTCAAGTCACATGCTTTTCAAAAACGTACCTGCCTACATAGACACTCGTTTGTCTGGCGCCCCGCTTACACGAACACAAATGAACATAATACAATTTAGATTTTTTTTTATTGCAAATAAATTATATTAACAAATACAGCGGAATAAATGACTTTATTTCTTTATTAAAATAAATTATTATTATGTTTAATAATTACATGTTAAAGGAGCATTCTTCTCTGCCTAACTTTAAGGGGGGTGGCTGTTCTGACAGGCCGCCACTGGTACGGTATTAGTTCAAAGCTGGTGTGTTGATCCTGTTACACAGAGACTGAAAACAGGCCGAGAGCTACGGAGCATTATACCAGAGGGAAGGTATTTAGCAATAACACATTAAACAATACATTCCATAGTTTAAACTATGTACTTAATTACAAATTACCCAACAAAAAACATAAAAATACCTTATGATGATGAAAATAAAATAATAACGATACGAACTAACGCACGAACTGATGCAGCTTCCACCCGTTAATTCAAACTAGAAGCGGAAGAACTGGGGAGCCAATCAGAAAACAGACAGCCAGAATGATAGTTGATAGTTGTAACGTTCTAACACTACTGCGGTTTGTGCAAGTGTACAGCTTTATGATAGTGAGTGCGCAGAAGAGTGAGAGAGTGCAAATATAAACGCGCAAAAGTGAGTTTCGGTGCGCAAAAATGAGAGAGTAGTGCACTATATATAAGCATTAATAAGTACATATGAATAAATACATTTAAATTTACCTAGAAATATACGGAGACTACCGTATATTAAAATTTGTATTCTAATGTATACTTTCTGTACATTTGTACAATGATTATTTCAAGCATACTTAAAAATATATATACTAAAAATAAATTGAAAAACAAATAAATAAGTGTACTTTGGAAATTAGACCAACCTTTTACTTAAAGTATATTTTCCTATAATATATTTTGTACTATGATACAATTATTTAAAAGTATATCTAAAGTTTAATTCCAAAATTTGGTAAAAGCATGATGTAAGTATACTTTTTATAAATTAACTGATGGTACAACTTTAAAAATATATATATATATTTGCAGTGTACTATTGAAGATTTTAATATATTTGTAATACACTAAAGTGTTTTTTTTTTTCACTGGGGTAACACTGTCAGTCTGGGTATTTTACATGCCCTCACCTCAGGCTGCTGTGGATATGTTTGCTCTAACGACCCATGTTTTATCTTATAGTGGCTTTTCACATGTATTCTTTTAATGAACACCACGGTTTCAAAACATATGAGACAAACTGGTTTTAAACTTCCTGCAGGAAGAAAAAACTTACAATAATCTGTAAATACATATTTAAAGTTACATACCTTAGTTTGGAGTAAGTTTTGTGGTTTGTGAGAATTGTGTAGGGGCACTACTGTCGTTTCTGTGTGTTCCATATACTCTGTGCATTTACGGTAACCATCATGATGATTAATTTTGGTAAATGATGTGTGTAGCCACGCCCACTTTGGGTGCAAAAAATTTGTCCCAAAAAGTGCTCGCTGCTGTGAGGTAATTTCGCACAAAAAAATTTAAAGAGTGGGTACTGACCAATGTACAGAAAAAAACTTTCTTTTATTTATATAGATTAAATATAGATTTTACTCTCTCATATTATGTCTCCCTGTGTCTTTGTTCAGTTTGGCCTGCTCAAGGAATTACAGATTATGCAGTGTAAAGTATAATATTTTGTCCCTAAATAATCTTAGCCAGTTCCCATCCCCAGCCAGCTTAAACTAGGAATAGTGAAAGCTAACACATCTACCACCTCCAACTTATAACTTTCAAAGTGCTCCTCATCCTGAATCACACCAATGTAACACCTATCCACCCTGTTAGGCATACATGAGCTTAAAGTCAACCTCAATAGGCTAGTGTCACTGTGATTGACAGGGGAGAGAGTACATGCCATCCCTCCCACCCAGAGGTATGGCCAATTTAGCTCTCTGGGACGCCTGACCACAGGTGGCTTTTGCTGTGTGCTTTGAATATGATCTTGATCATATTCAAAATCACAGACAAAAGGCAAACTCTTTTTCTGACTGTCTGTGTCTCTCTGTCTGACTATAACACATTGGCCTCTTTCTGGGCATCCTACCCAACATCTTGATTTACATGTTCCTTTTGTTATTCAAGTATTGTTTTAAATGTTGTTCACGCGTTGGACTGAAGTAAGAGTGAATGTAAGAAAATCCAATAACAATGATTAGTAATCGCTCTTCAGCAAAAGATGCACTGATTGGTTGTCTTATTGTATAATTCCCCTTATTTGCAATGTTAACAGTGACATTATTTTAATTGACTGAAGCACGCACCATTCTCCATAGTCCTTCAGGCGAAAAGCCCTACAAATTGTCACCTCTACTAAACTGTCTATACATCCAACTAATGTATTTTCAGAGGGAGACAGAGAGTTAGAGAGGAGGGGGTGATTTTTCCACCTTCTATACTTGGTCTTGTTCTTCACAGATGATCTCCTCTGGATTTCCAATTTGCTGTGCTATGTGGTGTGTGTGTGTGTGTGTGTGTGTGTGTGTGTGTGTGTGTGTGTGTGTGTGTGTGTGTGTGTGTGTGTGTGTGTGTGTGTGAGTGTGAAGAGAGATTTTTTTTTTGATGGATAGTGTGGGCCTTCAAAAGGAAATGCGGCTAGTGGCACAGCACTTTTGAATAAACTCTACTCTTAACAATGTGACCCACCGTGTTAAGTGAAGGTTTCAATATTAAGCTCTCTGTTTGTTGCTTTGAGGCTTTCAGAAAATCTCTAGCTGAAGTTAGGGCATTCTATCTTACTCAGTTTTCTCCAAAAGGTTTTGTAAATGTTGGCACACTGTAAAAGCTGCAATTTATAATGACTAATAATAATAATAATAATAATAATAATAATAATAATAATAATAATAATAATAATAATAATAATAATAAATACTTACTCAAAATGCACACAGTCTTTTCTTATTACAGCTAGGGATCATCAACCTACAACAGCACATTGTACACTTTCTCAAGTTCTTTATTTAAGAGCACACTATCTGAGATGTTTTAGACATTACATAGTAAAGTGTTAACTGATAACAGAAATCATAAATGCTTCTAATCTATGCCATTTTGAGAACAATACAGGTTAAAGTGTTCTCTAAATCCTGTAGAGTTATCAACATGTCTACTTTTGACTAGGATCTTCAAAAAAGTGGCAGCTATAGTAGGTAAGTAAAAAGAAAAAAAACCTCCGTGAATAAGAATTGAATACATCCTTAATGAAATCTTAGAAATGCTTAGAATGCACATACTTGACTTCATTCGAGTTGAGCCTACAAGTACTTATTAAAGTACTTTTATTGTTTACATTCAGCTAACAGCGGGGGGAAGGGGGAATGCAAAAACTTACTGTAAAAAATATAAAGATAACATAATATATGAATTTCTTTCTTTCCTTCTTTGGATGACAATATGATCACATTGTGCTAAACCAAACTTAATATACAGTGCAGTTATCTGACTGGCTGATAAAATTCAGCCGGATATTTACTGGATAATTTGAATGAGCAGTTTATAAGAACTGCTGTTTTGTGTGTCATCAGCTGTCACGGACAATAAATGATATATTTGACTCCTTCGTGTTCAGTAGATTGCACTGCCACTATGAATCATAAACATAGATGATAAATATAATACTTCAGTGTTTCTCATTTGTGATAAGTTGGATAAAGACCACAAGGTTCAATCCCAGTAATGCCAGGTTCAGAAACAGCATCTGTCTGTTATTGGTCTCCAGACATGTTAAATCGACAATGACGTTGCATGATCAGCATTTTGGAAATGAGCAGCTCCGAATCTCAGAATAAGCAAGTTAATCCTCACACATCAGTGGGTGTCACATGTTAAAAAAGAAAAAAACATTAGTGGATAGAAATTGGCAACAATTAAAAAGGGAGGGGAAAAAAAACATCTCGACATATTAAAAGCGCCACAGGGGGTATCTTTTACTTGATCTCAATGTTGGGTTAAAGACTGGCTGGTTCAAATGGGCACTAAATTGGCAACAAGTTACATCCAACATGAGAAAAAAAAATTGGGAATTAAATGCCTATTTATAGTTTACTTAAATAGAAATTAACTGGAGAGAGAGAATTTAACCTCAAAATTCTTTTTTTGCAAATACAATTAAGCATAAAACTACTTTTATTACAATGTAAGCTTTATTTATATCTGCATTTTTGTGTCCTTGTATGTTTGCGTAAATCTTTATTGGTGTAGTCAATGCTGTGTGTTGGACAGGGTGGTGTGTCTGTGTAGTATATGGCATGACACTGCAGCTGCTTGCGTCTCTGTGAGTGTCAGTCTCTCTGAGCGGATTATTGTCAGTTTCACAGAGGCTTTGAGCAGCGTGCAGAGATCACTGCAGAGACATGGCCATTCTTCAACTGCCACCCCAGCCTGTGATGAAAAGGACAGGTCTGTCTAACCTCATGTGCACACACTCACACACATAAACATATCCATAAACATTTAATGATGCTAAGAGTGTGTGTGTGTGTGTGTGTGTGTGTGTGTGTGTGTGTGTGTGTGTGTGTGTGTGCGCGTGCGTGCGTGCGTGCGTGCGTGTGTGCGTACACGCACACACACACACACACACACACGCACACACACACACACACGCACACACACACACACACATTCTCAAAGTCATTAAATGTCATCAGACAGGGTGTTAACTGAGTGTTTGCTAATCACGTGTGCCTGGCATGCAAGAATGCAGAGCTGACTGGCTCTCTGTTTAGAGACATGCTGTTGGTTCTATATGAGTGCCAAGCTCTCTCTCTCTCTCTCTCTCTCTCTCTGTCTCTCTCTCTCCTCCCTCCCTGCTACCCATCAGTTCTGATTTTCCCAAGAGATACCCTGCTGAGAAAACGACAGGGCAGCAAAAATGTACAAAACCAGCTCACAGGCTGGCTCAAGCCTCAGTGCCTTTCTCTCTCTCTCTCTCTCTCTCTCTCTCTCTCTCTCATCTCTTTTATTAATAGGAATGGATCATGATTTCGATGCCATATGGAATTTTAAACAAGTATAATCTGCTGATTGCATCTATCATACTCTAATAACCCATTAATGTGCTAATAATAGTTTCATGCAATTACATATAGTTAGTGATTATTTTTAAGAAACACTCAATGATTATTAATTAATTAACACATTAACATCATTGCATAATCATGAACATGACTTGAAGTGAACATGAAGTTTTCAGCAGGCGAGGAAATGATTAAATACAATTTGAATAATACGTTTTTAATATTCTGATCATTTGCATTAATGCAACACAACCCCTGCTATTGGGATGATCATAAATATTAATTTATGTGACATGTATACAGTTTTGCTACATGGAATTGCAAAACAACAGGGAATTTATTCTTGGAATAATTATTTATTAAAATATTGCAGAATAAGATTTTTTTTTGTCTGTTAATGTTAATAAATAATTCCTCTTCATATACATTTGTTAGTAATAAGAAATAACATATTTCCCTTTCACATTGTTACTATGATATACAATTTAATGGTTTGTGATATTAAAACTCAGTATTTATGTATTATTTTTGTTTAGTTACTATGTTATTACCTTGTTAAATTTTTAGTGGCATTCCTCAGCTCTGCATTCACAGTACAGGATGTTTACATTTTGTTTGTGATGAGCATTATAGTGAACACTGACAAGAGGAAGTTAGTATATTTGTTGTCTACTGTATATCAAACATAAATCTGTAATGTTCAACAAGTTCAAATCAGAATTTTTAAGTTAAAATATCAGTCAGTAAAGCATACAATATATGGCTTTACATTTCCATATATGGGGACTAGCTTTTTAAAGCTCAGAGTTGCTGTCAACAAGACTAAAGGTGAAACATGCCAATAAATATGTAAGAGTTGAGAACCCAGTTCTCCATAAGGTCATCCACACACATGTTTATCCGTAGACTTCTTGACAGCTTACTACATCTGGGAGAAATATATTCACAACAGACCCTGCAGGACATACTGTATCTCATGACTTTATAATGAAATTCCCAGTTACAGATAGGATTATAAGAAAATTAAGAAGTAAAACACGATGAGGTTGTGTGAGCCCATACAGAAAGCACTGAGTTACTGTTACCACTGTAAAGATGTAACAGCATGCCCTGAAATGTTTTACCCCTCTTAAACACTGAAAGAAAAGTACAAGAACAGTCTTATAAATGACAAGACAACTTGACAATCCTCATTTATTGTTGCAGCTTAAACGTTTTCATTTCAGGATTTGATTAACATATTTTTGTTGTTGTTGGAATTAAAATAGTTTTGTATCTTGTCAGGTTGTGGGCGGAGCCAGAAGAGCCAGTTTGTCCTGATTTGTCCTGGTTTGTACTGGAGCATTCGCTTGCCTGAATGAAATGTCTGTGTTTGACAAATCATTTTGTTTTATGTTATGTTATTTTTTCTGGTAAGTCATGCTGTATTCTTAACTATTGGCTGTTTAATTATTGCCTTTCATCTTATCCACAAACAATGATAAAAATGTTGCTTAACTGGACAAAATATATAATAACAAAGAAAAAAAGGCATGTAAATATATTTTACTTTAATGTGATAACAAGGGTGTTGGTGGGTTTCCGTCTGAATACACCGTTTTCCTCAGAGGAGCCTAAGACATTCCCTACACTATAGCACTATAGTGAGTGAAAGTTACTTCACTAAAAAAAAAAGAATGACTTGAGCCTATTCTCTTTAAATTATTTGTGTCATTTGGCTTCAAATTGACAATATTTAGTATAGTAATTTTTAAATAAATTTATTTAATTTAGTAATTATTACCGCAATGTTTTTTAAATAAGTTTTATAGATTATGTTTTTTTATGAACATAGAAAATAGCTATTTAAATTTTGGCCAATTATTTTTTTATTTAAATGCCAATTTTAGCAATAGTGATTTTTTTTTAATCATCAAGTTTATAAGTAATTTAATACTATTTGTAGCATGTCCAAGTTAATTTTCATTTATAGTACATACTGTATATGAACATTGCTGCCAAAACAGACATTCTCTTTTGGTCTTAAAAATGTAAAAAAATATATATATATCTTGTGATGTTACTAAAAAAAGCAAAAACATCAAAGTCTTTGGTGTTAATGCTATTACAAGCAGGTAACGCTTCCTAAAGGACCATCAATGTACATAAATATATATAAATTTCATAAAAGGTCTATTGAAAGTCATGCGCTCTGTCTCACTGTGCATAGGTCTTCCCATGTTTCATAGTGATTAAGCTGATTATGCAAACTTTCTAGAGCTGATTATGTGCAGCATACAGTTGACAATTTTGGACCCAGCATTGGCATTTATAAATATATGTTGCTTTTTGCCCTAAATACAAAACAAAAATCCTCACACCATCAAGGCCCAAGTGAAAGTGTAATTCCCTTATGTACACCTTATGAGTCTTTCCTCATTATATCTGGCAATCTGGCAATCATACCTGCACTTGTTTTCTTCTCCTTTTCTCCTCGGCTTCTCTCTCCACATTACTGTGTGGAAAATCTTGCAGGAAACAATCGTGATGGCATCATGACAAAACTTATAATTCCTTCATAGTACTATGGACTCTGCTTGACTTTTTGAAACAATGGAAAATCTCCACTAGCCACACCAGTGGATCTTTCACCTTATATTTATTATAAGCCACTCTGTATGCATTTATTATAAGCAGCTCTGGGAAATTAAAAGTGTAAGTGTAGGTTGTGACAGCTCAGGGGAACAGAGGACAGTTAACATATTCAAAATGGGCCATGGCAAGGTCAGTTCTCCAATCACTCTCCTTTTCTCAACGTGCCATGTTCATTTCGTTTGAATCCTCAATCCTCCTGCCCCAGACGGTGTGGCTGTATCTCTTGCTCCCTCCACTTATTCAGACCCTTCAACCAAGAAAACGCTGCCTTAACTGCCTGAGCACAAATAAATCTACTCCAGCCACAACCATGTCCACATCAAAGCTGACTGATTTACCCCTTTTTCCCCTTCATCTCTTTCTCTCTCTCTCAATCTCTCTCGGGCTTGCTCTCTCTCCATCTCTAAGCACGAAGTTGATCTCAGGCTGTAATGCGTCTAGTGTTCTATATATTGGGAGCTAATATTGGCTTTGGCTTGTGCTGATTGACCTGCATTCTGGAGCGGTCCCTATCCGTGCAGTCCCACCTGGGGCAGGCTGCTGTCAGAGTGGACAGTGGCCATGCTGGATTGATGACAGCTATTCGCCGATGAAGCTGTATTCATCATTCCTGTCCAGAGCTGCACTGGCCAGATGGACCATGACCATCAATCCACTGTCCGGGACACATCTGTTCCTGCTGTTGCTTAGAGTACTAACAAGTCGCTCACTCCCCCAAAGCCAGCCGGTGTCAGCCACAGAGACAAAGACAGAGATGGAGGGGAGGAGGATGCTAAGGCGCTGTGACTGTTTAGCACAGTGCTCACACCCTTTAATAAGCAATCACTCAGCTATAAGTAATATGAGACTCAGTGTGCAAATGAATGCCACACGTGTAGCCAGGCTTGAAACGAGGACTTTACAGGAGAAAATAAAAATGAATGTAGGATAGTTTCACCTAATGGTGCCACAACCCACTTTGAATAGAGTGGTCATTAGCATTCCAGCAGCAACAGTGTTAAGTGGAGTCAAAAGTGCCGAATGTTAACATCAAATCTAGCTAACAATTTCACTGGTCCAATTTTTACAGGTTAAAAGAACATGCTCTCCTTTCAACAAGTCAATGTAAATAAAGATTGAGTTCACTATAAGAATCTTTTTTCATATAATTTATTAAAAAGGGAACATAAAACATTGGTTGACATCCGTTATTCAAGAACACATTGTTTAAAACTCAGGTACGGATCAGTATGGAAAAAAAAATCTTTGGAAAGCAATTTAGCCTGGTCAGGGTCATGGTGGACAGGGAGTCTATCCTGGGAACAGTGCGTTCAAGCCAGGAATATACCTTTTGTAAGAAATCCTTGTATTTGAACAGCTTTTTAAAATGTTACAAATTTGGACTTTTTTATTTTGCACTTTTAAGGTTCTTCCTTAAAACAAATGTATTTTATAAAAAGACATTTAAGAGACTTGCCAGTGACCCTGACCAGTATAAAAAGTTTATTCAAGATAAATGAATAAACTACATTTTACTACTAGCAGCAAATGTTTGCTGGACATGAAAAACATCAATTCTTTTTTGCTGTTGAAAAAACATCAATTCTCTTTCGACAACATACTTACAATCATTATTGGTCATGCTCTGGATATTAATGCAAATTGCAACTGAATGTAATATCATGAGAAATATTACAACCTTCAAATATTTTTTTAACTTTGTTATATTTTTGGAAGGTTGTACGAACAGTTGTATTACAAGAATAACCATGCACAATAAAAAGGCTAACCGGGTAGTTAAACTGAAGTTTAAATGTCAAAAAAAAAATTAAAATTAAAATTAAACCGGAAGCCGGGTGAATTTGTAGCTAGGTCTGTGGAGGACAGTTGCATGGAGTAACCCCATAGAATGCAGAGAAGAGTTATGTGCAGAGTGCAGAGACATCACAAAGCAGAGCGAGATTGTCTAAAGGCACCTGTACCGAAAAGCTTTGGGTTTGAAGAGTAGTAATGCTTCACTTTAAACCCCCATCACCAATCTCTCATGTTTTGTGGTGTCTGCCTTTGGAATCATCGGCTCACAATGGGGAGTTTTGGCAAAGAGTCCTTTCTTTAAGGCTGACAAGGACACACAGATCAGCAGTGTGTGTGTGCGTGCGTGTGTTCGTGCGTGTGTGCGTGCGTGCGTGTGTGTGTGTGTGTGTGTGTGCGTGTGTGTGTGTGTGTGTGTGTGTGTGTGTGTGTGTGTGTGTGTGTGTGTGTGTGTGTGTGTGTGTGTGTGAGAGAGAGAGAGAGAGCGAGAGAGAGAGGTTTTCTGTCCTTTCTTGGCTGACAGACAGGCACCACACAAAGAGACAGCAGTAGAGTCCTCTTCTAATCTCATTGTCAATCTCTTCCCTTCTTTTTCTCTCTTCTCTCCTTCTGACTTCTTGTTTCTCACCCTGATAAATAATATATGATAGATAATATATACTTAGTCACACAGTGCTATCCCTGCCATTAACATACTGACAAATAGTAGCTGAACATTAATATTGACAGATTGGCTTACATCTGGAGATTTGACAGACTGTGACATTTAGAAAAACAACAAATGTCTTTATTGTATCTTTTCCCCCTTTGTTTTAAGTAACACATTGAGAAAAGCTGTTGACTCATTCAGCACTGTGTTCACTGGACAGTCTGTCCTGTGTCTATAATGGTAATATAAAAGGAAAGAAATGGAAAAGAATTATTATTACTGCTCCAGAAGTAAACACAGATGGCAAAGTGTAATCCCCCAGGGAGCTTCAGCTTCAGTCAATCAAACCTGGACTGGTCTCAGTAGTTTGACATATTGCACTATACAATTACCCAGCTAAACAAAGAGGATCAAAATAATGCATATTAACAGACTAATACATGCCCTTATAAGTAACGGAATAAACAGAACAAAGTTTAAAAGTAGACTCAAACCACATCACTTTAATCTGGCATACGCATAATTCATTCCATAACTCCAGTACATCTAAATGCACACTCCTATCTAGTGCTGCTAATATCCTGAACGGCATCTATGCTAATTCTTTTCCACCTGTTTTTCCTTCCTCTACTCATCCCGAGGCATCTGGAGATTGTGCCAGCTCCAGTAGACAGAGGCCAACTCTGCAAGGATCTTGAGGATCTGGATTCTGCTTCGTGATGGTTTGGATCTACACATGCTGCTTCTGAGCTCCCAATGATTCAGACCCCTCTCTGTCCTCTGCAGCCTAACACACTGATGTCGTGATATAATTCTTGTTACCAGTTATCACTCAAATGAGGATGCGTTCCAGGTTGAGTCTGGTTCCTCTCAAGGTTTCTTCCTATTGCCATCTCAGGGAGTTTTTTCTTGCCATCGCTGCCCTCGGCTTCCTCATCAAGGGCAATCTCACAATCTCATTATTATCTAAATACATTTTGTTCTCACTCATACACCCTTCCATAAATTTTCTTTTCATTTTGTGAAGCTGCTTTGAGACAATGATCGTTGTTAAAAGCACTATATAAATAAAATTGAATTGAATTGAATTGAACAAACACTGTATTTATGTAAACATCACATAAAAAACATGCTTTAGCCAAGGTATGAAGAAATGTGAGGTACTGTAAAACAGAAATGTACACAAGAGATCACAGATTATTTAAAACATGTACAGTATAAACTCATCTACCATGGATGTTACCATTTTAATCTATGAAATATGTCATCTGTTTGCTTGGATATAGACTACTACAAGAATAATGTAAAACCTCTCTTTGTCACGCATCATTTCTATTTTTATTCCATGGCATTATCTGTACAGTACGTATTGCAACTTATGTCTAATCTCAGTATTGTAAGTGGAGATGCCAGCAGTAATGCCCTTGGTTTTGGCCCTGAATGCTTATGTGGGTAGAACCATTTGTATTGATCAAGGGAGTGAGTATTTAGCTGTTGTTTTGCTGTTTCGTGTATTGTCCTTATCAAATCAAAATGTCTGGTGACACTACACAAACACAAAGAGCTTGGAGCTGTGTCACTGAAATACGAAAGATTCCTGATGAGAATAAAAGAAGACTGTGGAGTATTTTCATTTTTTCCCCTCTTGTTCTGATTTAGTAAATGTTTCTCCTGACTTATGACATTATTATGAGGTTTGAATTCAAACTGACATGGGGTTGGAAGCTTGGAAGCTGAAACTGCAGGGAAAAAAATAGTTCTTAGTGCTGCAATTCAACAATTCAGCGTTGCTAAATCCATTTCATCCTCAGCTACATCCAAGCATTATGCATTATTGTCTGTTAAAAACGTGTCACATCAACAGCTCCAAACTATGATTAAGCTATAAACTGGATTAATCTTATCATTTAAAACAGGTTGTTGCCATCAAACACATAGGTTCACTCATTCATTACACTTGGATGTGTAACATTTTTTTTTAAATATCAGTAGCTACCTTAATAAACGGCACCTTCTGTTGTTGGACATGGAAAATTTATTCATATCATTCAGTATGACAAAGAAAAGATAAAACATTCCCACAAGTGATAAAAATAAATGGCCAGAAGTGGTAATAAAAGCATAAATTGGGAAGTCCTTCATCATCTGGCAATTTATTTGCAGTTTAAAGTCCTTCTCTGTACACATATCAGCGAAATAGAATGATAGGCGCTCAAAAAAGTTTGATGTAATTGATCAACGATATCAGCTAATATGAGTCTATTATGACTAATGAACGCACTGAGATTATTTTTAATTGTAGACAAGCTTGCTAAAATTGGCTCAACATAAAAAGTTCAATTTAAACTCAAATTTAAATAATTTTCTAAGGATTTTCTTATTCTGTCATAATTAGGAAGATGCCACCTTAGTTGGCCAAATTTGTTTATTATTTGTCTAATTTTTATCTGACCTGATTTGGCCCTAAAAAATGCAGTATAAGCTGTATCGGGTTTTGTGACCACATAAGTTTCTGCTCTATGCGTACTAAAAAACGACAACAACAACAAAAAAAAATTAATAATAATAATAATAAGAAGAAGAAGAATATATCAGTTAATCATTAAAACCTTTTTTAGTCAGGGTTAAAATCTAGACATCCCTTAGAAAAGATTTTTTATATCTTTTTTTATGTTTTGTCTCTCCTTAGGTAATAAATAAATAATAATACTTTTGTTTACAACAAATAAGAACAAAAAGCTTAGCGAATGTGAATTATACAGCTGAGATCTTGATAACCTGAAACATCGCAATTAAAATATTAAGTAAAATGTATTACAAAACAAATTAAATTCTCTACTTGCCAAATTTATTGCCATCACAGAGATGAAGAGCTCATCAATATGAACCCCTGAAAGAGCATACATTCTGTACTACTTGATGTATTTTTGACTGGTCATGTAAATTTTGGACAATTAGTGTACTGTACACTCACTCACTCATCGTCTATCATCATCGTTTCTCCTGTATTCAGGGTCGCGGGGAGCCTGGAGCCTATCCCAGGATACTTAGGGCACAAGGAGGGGTACACCCTGGACAGGGTTATTAGGGTTATTATTTTTTTTAAGGCAGATTCTCTGACTCCAGTGCAGAAGAACAAGCCTGCTAGTCAGCTAGACAGCAATGTAAATGAAATGCTTGTGAAAAAAAGGACTCCGGTGGGGAAAATCAGAGGTGATGTTGCTATTGAGTAACATCACAAAGCAACACTAGAGCTTACTCAAGGAAATTTATAGCAGATGAAATAGTTTTTTTCTTACCTCTCTTGGTTAGTAGGGATAAAATAAATAAATAAATAAAAAACTCTTTAAAAATAATTTTTAAAATGTTGCCATTAGCTTTTTCCAATCCAGTGACTGCATCAAACACTGAGAAGCTTAGTGTGGCACACAGTTTAATAGTGTGCATTTGATGTAATATGAATAGCTAGTGTGAAACCTTGGCCAGCTACATGTACAAAAATACATGATACTTTGTAAGCCATGGGCAGAGTTCAGGAAGCTGAATCTAGTTGTTTTCTTAATAAACAGACAAGTTGTTTCAGCTTGATAGCTACCAGCATAGGGTAGTTACCAACAAAATTGCCTTTACCTTCTTGTGAAATTTATGACTAAGCTGTAAAAGTTGTTTCAGCTAAGAGACAGTTTGTCCACTGCACTTGATGAAGCAGAGGAGGTTCACTCTGTTGTCTGTTCAGTCTCTGTTTGGCTTGCCTGCCTTGGTTAGCCATACCAGTTAGCACTGCTGTAGTGCTGTACCAGACTTGACTGTCAGTATCATGCCAGGATTGACCATGTGGATGACTAAATATTTTTGTGTCTTTAGCATGCAGGTTTTTTTTTTTTTTTATCTCTTGAGACCCAAATATTATTATATAAGGAAATTGTCTTCCAACTTCATTATCTATATTGTATACTTAGATCATCATATGAGCACCATTAGTAGTATTTCTTCCAGTTCCATTTCTCTTCTGTGACTAACATTAAATTACTCAAAGATGTACTGTATCTTTTTAACCATCTAAGAATTTAATGTATGCATGAAATAAAACATGAAATGCTTTTGGAAAATGTGAACATATGAAATAAGAGTGATACAGACACATTAATATTTAATTTTACATTTCAAATGTGCATTGACACAAACCAGAAGTATTGCCAATTAATACATTATGATAAATGCAACAACAAAAAAAATCCATCATAATAATTATTTCAGACTGCTATACTGTGTAAACTTTACTTAGGTTAAAAAGTGATTTTGTGTCTGGCACAAAAAAAAAAAATTTTAAGTCTTATTTACTGTAAGTCTCTTATTTGCAGAGTTTGTAACTGTTTGCTTGTGTCTTCCAAGTTTCTTCCTCAAATATTATAATGATCCCTCATCATGTGTACGCTTTTCAAAAAAAAATTTTTTGCAAATGTTACATTTGAAAAATGCATTATTGTGCATTTATTTGGGGGGGGATTTGTAATGTTATGATTTCTTAAAAATCTAAATAAATATTCAAATAATTGTTTAAACATTCAGCCATTAAAATGATTTGTCATGATGTAAGTTTGGTGAATAATTGAGAGGGCTTTACTAGGATAGCGCTGGTAGATGAAAAGGCAGCTGTGGACTGGATATAGGTATGAAATAAGAGAGACAGCTTAAAGTGGAAGCTGCAAGCTGGCTGGGAACTGACTAAGTGCAGGTATGGCCGAGGTTGCTGTGTGATAATGGCACGTATTGGTTTCAGTGCAGTACAGTTCATTAGGCACCCTGCTAGGTGTTCCGGGGGCTTGGAGGAAAGCTGTGTGAAGTTATTAAATGTCTTAAGACTCAATCCTAATCACCTCAGTCTGCTGCAACTGACAGAGGTGTTCAAGGCTGATTGAGAGTATTGATCACACTCTGTTTCTCTGACTGTCTCTCTGTCTATCTTTTGTGTGTTGCAAATACGCACTCCTAGCCCTTGATTTTGAAAGATCTGATATTTGTCTCAATCAACCAATCAATAATTAGCACAGGGATGAAGAGGCGCTGACAAAGCTATGAATAAATGTTTTTCTATCTACTTTCTCACCATTCTTTCCTTTTTTTGCTTTCAGTCCATAGGGACAAGAACTTGCTGAGTCAATGCATTGTGTTTGACTGAAGTTGTAAGGACAGGGTGGAACCCCTTAACTGAATTGACTTTCAGATTTACTGTCTGTGTGTGTGTGTGTGTGTGTGTGTGTGTGTGTGTGTGTGTGTGTGTGTGTGTGTGTGTGTGTGTGTGTGTGTGTTTCTAAGTATGTTTCTTCCCTCGCTTTCCTGGTGTGCAGCATCGGCAGGATTGCTGTCACCTTCAAATATGGCATGAGGCCAAGAGCCGAGGGAGAAGGACTCTGCTGTTTCTGGTGACTTGAACTTGTTAATCTCTAGATAATGGCACTCTTAACTCAAATAGCACTACATGTCTTGACCATGCACAGGTGGGATCGATCTTCTAAATCTAAATCTTCTTCTGTCTACATATTGGACACTTAATGTTTTGACTGACGTTTGGCATCTTTCCACTACTGTAAATTTACTGTGATTTACAAATGCAATGCAATTGAATAGAGCACGATCCATTTGGCATGAGACAATGACCATTCTGTGTCATATATGATTTTATGTCTTTGCTGAAGTATCATCTCACAACCGTGCGAGTTTTTTTTTTATATAAGAAATGGTGCTATATGTTTTTTTTTATTTACCAAAGAAAGCATCTCAAATGAGCCCAGAAGATAATCTTATTTTAAGTAGAAGCATTTTATATACAGTGTTGAGTTAGGTTACATATTAACCCACACTGAAGTGACCCTGTCTAGCAGTTAAATGAGCTGATGTTACCAGGAAAATTATTGAGCAATAACTCAATAACAAGGTCAGCATGTATAGCATTTTCCTTGCAAACAGTACAAAAATCACTCTTAATTCCAGCAATCACTGGGTGATATCAGGGAAAAGGGGATTGCGGGGGAAAACATACACTGTGTTACGACATAATTATGTGTAAGACAAAATTCCATTTGTGTAACATCAACTTTGTTCCTTTCCACAATGACAGGATTGTTTTGGCTTCATAGTGGCTCTGTAATTCCAAAAGTCACAGGATTCTGTCAACATATTACTTCTACAATGATACCAAATTTACCTCGACATAATTATATGACATAATAGAACTTCATGAATTTCACGTGATTAATACATTTATAATTTATAAAATCTGAGTTTAGAGTTAATCTGATATGTAGTGTGGCAAGGCTAATTTATGCATGTTCAGGGTTGTAAATAACAGCGTTCTAATGATAAAGTAATGGTGTGTAAGCGTACAGAGCACATTCAGCTTCTGCAAATGCGTGATGCGTGTATGGTCTGTGACATGCAATTTTCGTTAGTTCAAGTCACACCAAAAATTCTTCATGCTATATTTTTCTCTCCAGCTTTGTTCAGTTGTTCCTTACGAAAGCGATTTTCTATTTCATCCCATTGGGATTCACCTTCATAAATAAAGAATAAAATCACACCACAATGCAATAGGATGTTATTTGGCTTATGGGACACATAAAAAAATTCAAGTCACAAAAAATATCTAAAACGCAGTTGGGTAAGTAATTGAACAGTGACAGTATTTTAATATATTTAATCTAGCACAATGAGCTTGAAATGAAATAATGATCAGGTTAAAGTGCAGAATATCCACGGTAATTACTGTGTATTTACTTGTACACTACGTGAACCATAGTAATCACATGCCTTTTTATATTATCCCCATTTTTCCCTATTGTAGTTATTTTCAGGACACAAAACACATCTAGGATGAGATGCAACCAAGAATCCTATCAATGTGGTATTGTTATTTGTCTCTCCCTCTCTTTCTTTGTCACTCACTCACACACACACACACACACACACACACACACACACACACACACACACACACACACACACACACACACACACACACTCACACACACACACTCCCACACACACACACACACACACACACACACACACACACACACACACACACACACACACACACACACACACACACACACTCAGATGAACGTAATATGTTGATGGACATATTTTCTTATACTGTATATACATGAAAAATGAACACATTTTGTAACAACTATGAAAGTTTCAAGTTTGCACTGCATGGTTTTTGGTTTGACTTTAGGATTCTAGGCATATACTTTTCAATAATCATTCTGTTTTTGTTTTGACTCCATTATTGTTAGGTAAAAAAGTTAATGGCACAGAGATTCATGGTAATGTCACAACTAAAAGTCTGACATTTAAAAGAATAATCATTTTAAGACTTTACAGTCTGGAAAGGGAGAGAGAGAAAGCAGGGAAGAAAAGGGGACAAGGGCATATCAAACAAATTCAGCAGCAAATTTCAAGATGAACTTCAAGCTGTGGAGTGCTGCGTGCTTCTCTTTACACCACGCTTCATGGTCCATTCAAGCTCTATAGAATGAGAGCCTTTTAAAGGACAGATGTATTGCACATGCTATTGCTGTAATTGGTAAGATTTGCTTTCGCAGAGTACAATTTGGTACATTTACTTCCTTTTCAAATTGATTGTACTTGTAAGAGTGCCATTCAATTAAAGAGAGTAGCAGTAAAAAGACAAAACTTTCTTCTTTTTTCCTTCTTTCTTCCCTCATAGTCATGTCTTTTTTCTCACATCTAACTCCACATACTCCTGTAGCAATCTCAGTCCTCATGTCTCACTCATCATAGTCTATAGATATCTCACTCCTCACAGTCCTGTAAGTGTCTCATTTCCTACATTCCTATAGTCACACTCCTCAAGTCTCACTCTTAGGGTTTCATTTCTCAAAGTCTTGTAGGAATCTTCAAAAATCCTTATAATCTCCTAGTGGCATCATTACTCCATAAAGTCTTCTAGGAGTCTCAGTACTCATGTCTCACTCATCGTAGTCCAGTATGAGTCACATGTCCTTCATGTGTTTTACGCTTTGTGCCCCACGCCTTTCCGTCTAGTAAAGGTCTCGATTGTTCATACAAAAACAAATTCTGATTTTCTCTTAGTCATCTGTCCCACACAACAGATATGCTTCTATTTCCAGCAACATAATAGACCATGCCAAGTCAGTGAGGCACACAACTAACATCTGTCAAAATGCAACCTCATCCATCCTGCTGGAGTTTCTTTAAAGCTGAGTTGATTTCCTTGAATTGTGTGTGTGTGTAAGTGAAAACTCATACTGTACTGTATATACAATGAGTCCTAAAAGTCTCCATACATAGTGGTGGGTAGATCAGCAGAGTCTGGGTTCTTGGATAGGTCATTGTGGCCGCAGGGGAACGCTCTCCGAGATCCCCACTTGAATTTTACCTTTGAGTGCAAATGAAGACAGATTATTTAAAAGAATGTAACTGATGTGCAATTATACATGCACAACACCAGATGCGTTAACACAAGTTCATCATGAGTGGGAGAGACAACTCTGTATGTGTTTACAAAGAAATGTGGTCACGCAGAGGATGTAAACAATTTCCTATGTATGAAAACTTCTGGGCCACCCTGTTCTTTGTACACAGTGCAATGATTGTACAGTTTGTAGTTTTAGGGGAAAAAATGTTGTATGCATGTAAATGACATTCATAGACAACCAAAAAAAAACCTGTTGTGCATTTGAGTGAATTGAATTGTAATTTACAGCTGGACCTGCATCCACATCACACTGCATACTGTACGAGAGATCATTTTACTGATAAAATCACTGTGCATTGTTCCTGTTTGAAGTATATTCCTTTAAATGTCCTACTACCTATTGCCTAACAGTGGTCACTTCTGTTAGGCTTTATAAGCATCACTTCTGATAGTCGCTTACTGTCTGTGTGTGTGTGTGTGTGTGTGTGTGTGTGTGTGTGTGTGTGTGTGTGTGTGTGTGTGTTTTAGTGGTCCCCTTAAGTATAATGATCATAATCTTCAGGAATCTCACTCCTCATCAGTCACTTCTTATAGTCTCATGAGTCTCACGCCTCATGCCGCACTCCTAATAGTCTCAGTCCTTATACACCTACTTTGAGACGTGCCACATACTAGATATGGAGAAGCATGCTAGCTTTTTGTCTGTGTTTTGGTAACAAATAATCTGCTCTCTCTCTCTCTCTCTCTCTCTCTCTCTCTCTCTCATACCTGCTCTTACCGACCTTTTTTCTGGTACAGTTTTAAGATATTCTGTGAAAATAAAACAGGATGCTACAAAAGAGGACACTAACAGGTTGCTCTGGTTCACATTTTAAAAGAAAGTGTTCAGGCTGTATACAAGAAAACATTGGTGAAAGTTAAATTAAATGATTTTTCATGTGTGCCAATGCTTGACCTCCGCAGCCTTAACATTCATCACGGAGGCAAATGAATGTCAGAAGGAGATCTGACTTCCTACAGGGCTACATTCAGAGGAAAAAATCCAGTCATTGAGGTGACGCTCCTACAAAATGCATTTTCTTTTTCTGCTGGACTTTACATGAAAACATTCTGCATTGAACCCTAATGCACTGCTCAACCTGAAGAATGGCATTTATGAATACAAGGAAAAAATGAAGATGGAAGTAATGCATTCTTTTCTAGTTTGTTTATTTGGTGCTTTTATAGACACTAGCCAATTAAAATTCCACCATCATGTCTGTGTCCATTCATTGACAATAGGCAGGTGTTTGGCTCAGATGAGATATATCACTATTGCTTACCTGCTATGTGACACTGAGCTTGTGTGTGTGTTTCTGGGGAAGGGGGTCACTAAAGATTAAGCTCTTTGTTAAAGCTAAATGCTCCTATGATAGTAAGATTACATATTAAGACTGGT
The DNA here is from genome assembly GCA_013621035.1 of Clarias magur. Lineage (NCBI taxonomy): Eukaryota > Metazoa > Chordata > Actinopteri > Siluriformes > Clariidae > Clarias > Clarias magur. The sequence goes on along the minus strand of QNUK01000062.1, from coordinate 1,263,784 downwards.
AATATTGTGATGAGATTTTACTGGTCCTTGAGTAGAAAAATAAATAAATAAATAAAATTCAAGGTGCAACCTGTTTTTTGGGTTAGGTATTTATGTATGATAATACACATGTAAATGGGAATCCCTGATTAAGTGTGTGTGTGTTGAAGAGAAAAAAGATTCACATGACCGGAGCATGTTAAAATTCACTGTTTCTCTTTTTGGATGAGTATTCCTTAGTTAACGTGCTTCATAACTCTGTGCATGACAAACAATAGACAGGGGAACCAATTAGTTTGTTGAGATGTAAAAAAAAAAAAAAAAAAAGAAAAATCACCTACGGTAAATCCCAGCAGATATGTTATGATTCTTCTCCGGGAAGCATTTAGCCGACTATTTCTTTGTTTGCCAATGGCTTAATTATGGAAGCACTGTAGCATTGTGTCTCCCTGGAGAGCTACTTGTTGGAAAAGTGCCAATAGCATTAGAGGGAAAGAAGCTGCCTTGTGTGTGTGTGTGTGTGTGTGTGTGTGTGTGTGTGTGTGTGTGTGTGTGTGTGTGTGTGTGTGTGTGTGTGTGTGTGTGTGTGTGTGTGTGAGAGAGAGAGAGAGAGAGAGAGAGAGAGAGAGAGAGATCCTGGGAAAGAGCTGAGAGTAAATGCCTGTAGGCCACCATAACTGAGAAGCTTTAGGTAACACATACTCCCTCAGTGGGAGGAATTCATTAATCTATATATGAGCTAAAACATATTGACAGAACCCCAGTTATTGGACCCATAAGAAATAATGCAATGTGATAATAGATTTCTTTTCTTAACAAATCAGTTTTATCTGCTAAATATTTGCCCTGTACAGTATATGTGATTTGTTATTTTACAAATGACAATGCATACACCAGGGGTGGTTATACTCTACATACACATAAACCATAATGTGACTGTTTACTGCATCTCATTGAGCAAGCTATGTTATTATGTCACAATGTCCTCGTGACTAAACAATTTCACTGAACAATCAAACTCTAGTCAGTGATCACAGGCTTTCGGGTACGTTCTGTGTTCCGCTGCAGGGTTTTTTCCCCCCGCCTCTCTCTGCTCTCCATCTTTCCTCTGTTCTTTATTGTAGATGAGTGTGCTGTCTGGCATAGCCTCTGTATTGTATCAGCTGGCTTTGATGGCAGTTCCGTTAGCTCCCCCCCAGGCAGAGTGCTGGTGTGTCAAAGCAGGTACACACTACATTCCCGGAGCACACACATACACACACATACACACACAAATTGTTTCCTCAGTCACTACAAAATGCCCCCTGGCTCTCAACACAATCCCAACACGGTGGATCCAAGTGGTTCTGACAGACCAGCTTTGCCATGCTAGATGTTGTGTGTTTAAAAAGCTTGTCATTGCACAGTTACTAAATCACTTACGGATATAAATCTATGTGCATAGGTGTTTCTTGTAAAAATCTACGTCTACTTGTGTTTTTATATGTTACCACAGGTGTAAAATTTTATATTTACAGCACAATTTTAAGCAGCAGCTATTTCTGCTATTTTGTACCTGAACCTCACTTACGGATTGAAATGAATGTATGAGTTTGTAAGACTTTATTCATATTGATCTGTGAGTCAAACTTGTTAACAAATATTTTAAATTATTATTTTTTAAAATAGACATTCTCTGTATTTCATATTTGCTTATACTCATTTACTCTATCACAACACGAATATTGGGTCCGCTTCCTAAACAAAAAAAAACAAACAACTAGGGATTGTCGGGCATCCTTTGTGTTGGTCCCAAGTCCAGATAAAATGGAAGGGTGGCATCAGGAAAATGAGTGGTGTTTATCTCTGGTGGCAACCACTAATGGGAGCCACTGAAAAAACAACACAAAGCTGCAGCTAGCTTGCTAGTTACTTTAGCTAATGTCAGTAAACACAATTGGCCATTAAATGACAAAAACCTTTGATTTCTACATTCATCTACCTAAAGCAAGTCACTAGCAAATACTTAGCTAGCTAACGTTTCAGTTCAGGGAATTTACAGTTCCTGAACATTTGAAATGCATATAAATTTTGCCCACATAAATTGTTATTTGATCCTTTTCTTTAAATAAAAAAAAGAAAGAAATATAAAACTATAATTATTACTTTCTGATGTTTTACATTTAATCATTTACAAAACACAATGTCGTCTATAATTCAAACACTGTTATTCCTAATGGCTCATTGTACAGTATGTAAAATGTAAGTAAAATGGGCATGTTCAATGGTGGACATTATATTTAGAGAAATAAACGTAATCATTAAAAAAAAAAAAAAAAAACTCTGGTTTTTATCGCCTCGAGAATTATTTTTTTTTCATTAACTTTCAGCTCAGGTAATCATCTTACAGCACATGATCTATCATACTATAAATAATAATTCATTACTGACAGTGAAGCTACTCTCACTCACTCACTCATCATCTATACCGCTTAATCCTGTATTCAGGGTCACGGGGGCCTGGAGCCTATCCCAGGAGACTTGGGGCACATGGCAGGATACACTCTGGACAGGGTGCCAATCCATTGCAGGGCACATACACACACTCATTCATTCACAAACTACGGGCAATTTGGGAACGCCAATTAGCCTAACCAACATGTCTTTGGACTGTGGGAGGAAACCGTACCCGGAGGAAACCCACCAAGCACGGGGAGAACATGCAAACTCCATGCACACAGAGACGGGAATCGAGCCTGGCCAGGGATCGAACCCGGACCCTGGGGGTGCAAGGCGACAGTGCTAACCACTACACTACCGTGCCGCCTACGGTGAAGCTAATAGGAAATAATTCTTCGTAAATCCCTAAGGGTTCCTAATTTTTCCCTTTTGGGGAAAAAGTTTCTATTTAATCTGAACAAGATTATCAGACAAAATTCACAGTAGAAACTTTTAGGACGTTTAGATCTAATATCCAAAGAACTGCTAAAGAACACTTAAATACCCCCACCCCACCACCACAAGCATCACCATCACCAATTCTTTCTACATATGTTTGGATATACTAGTCCTGGGACTTTTTAGGGTTAAATAAGCGAAGGATTATGTCATGTAATTGTCTAAGCTAGCCCAGACAATTCAGGTTGTCATCCTGCTGCAAGGTTAAGTAGTGTCTACATGAGGAATTTGGTCAGATATGAGAAGTTACTGTAAAAATTCTTTCCTCTCCAGTCACATCATCCACCCATAAAACATGTGAGTCAGTTCCACTGGCAGTCCTCTATGGTTCATGTCACCATCTTTCATGTCTGAGGATGTTTTGAACATAAGCAGTGCGTTTTATCAGTCCATCACTCTGGCACGTTAAAGTTAAATTCAACCAGCTCTGTTAATTACTTACAAAAAAGTACCTAAAAAGCCACCACCTGGATTTAACTAAGCAAGTTAAGAGCTTCCTATTGGATAATTACTGCAGTGATTAATTAGTTTCAGGTGACAATGTGCTATTTTACCCAATATTTAGTTTCTCATTTCAACAACCATGCTAGAAGACATCCTGCAGTTGTGGCAAAGATACTACTCTGTTTCAGAACGGTTCAGATTATTGGCCTTTCATCAAGCAAAGAAAACAACTAAGGAGATTGGTGAAACTACTACAATTGGATTAAGGACTATAAAATGCATTGAAACCTACAGTAAACGGATAGTGGTGAACCATCATCTTTTGGGAAGATTTTGAAACACCAACAAGACCTTAGAACACTTCACTATTCACCATATGGAAGTAAGTGGATTTCCATACACACACACAATGCAACGAGAACTCTAGGGATTAAACAGCTGTGCCGTCTTAAGAAAAACAAGTATGCTAATAAAAAAAGAGCTTTAATTTGCTAGGGAAAGGATTGTGTATCATTGGAAAAAGTCATGGGGTCTAATAATAAGTCCAGATGCTTAGCGCCTAATGTAAAGGCCTGTGGGGCAGTGTTATAATCTGGGATTGTTTCTGTTGGTAAGGTCTAGGTTCAGCAATGTTATGTGCCCAAAACATTAGGTCAGTGTATATATCAGGGTATGTTCCAAAATGATAATGCCAAGGTTCTTCTAGCCCAAATTGTGAAAAAGTGTTGAAAAAAAGCATGAAAAAGCATGAAAAAGTGTTGAAAAAAGCATGAGACATCATTTTCACACATGGAATGGCCACCAGAGAATCCAGACCTTAACCCCATTGAGAGTTTTTGGGATGTGGTGGAGAAGACTTTACGCAACAGTCTGACTCTATCATTCATCAATACAAGATCTTGGAGAAAAATTAATGTGACCCTGGACAGAAATAAGTGTGGTAACATTGCATACGCATGATGCACTAGCAAATGCATTATGTAATCAAAGCAAAATGCGGTCCAATGAAATATTAAAATGTGTGACCATGTAGTGTATATAAATCATAAACATTTACCCAATTGTCTGTTTTAGTAAATATTTTGAGGTGATGCTATTGTATTTTTCTTTTTATGGAGAAAAAGAGAAAAATCTGAAGAATTTGAAGCATTTTGTAGAATTTACTTTGGGTTTTCTGCTACGAATAGAGGATCAAAATTATACACACAGGATAAAAAATATATACATATACTGACTTAAATTATTAATTTGATGGTGCTTACAGTTCAGTATTTTAATTTGCCAAGGCCACTCACCTTCCTTTTACGCCTGATGGACTAGAGCTGGTGGCGTCACTGTGCCAACAAGAAAAGAAATGTTTGACAGCACTCACTAGATTGACCAACACACAGTATAATGGGAAAGTCCAAGAAGCTCGGGGGCATCTGACAAAGGGATGGAAGATTTACACAGGTCAGGAATGTCTCTAGGAATCATTTCTAAACAACTGCAGATCCCAAGATCAGTTCAAATTATTTTATGTAAGGACACAATATTAGGAGGTGTAGCCACTTTGTCAAGGTCTGGGTGACAATGTCTTCCTCAGCAGAGAGATGGTTACAAACAACCAAGGAATCACCAAGCCATGAACTGGAAGCTGCTATAACATTGCATTGAACAAAGTGGATAGAAAAATGGAGAGGATTCACAGAATTCTTTAACATATCTTCAAATCATCAACTGGAGGGCCAAAAGGAGTGCTCCGATGACCCTAAACACACAACAAAGCTGCCTTTGGAAAAAATAAAGCAGGCTAATCTTGTTGAAATTGTGCCCTACCAGAAAACCAACAAATTTTACTTGAACACTACCAAATCTGCCAACCACATTTTTACCAGAAGCTTATCGATGGCTACCAAATGCCTTTACATTTTCACATTCAACCAAATATTAGGTATGCTATTCTGTATGTATATTTCTGGCATTGCATTTATAATTCTCATTCTGTGTAGATCTCAATAAACTGAAAATAAAGTTCACAAAGGAAAGATCATTCATGATGAGTTTATGCAAACCTCTTACAGAAACTCAACCTCAAAGAAAATTACAATTCTTAAAGGAACACATTGTTTTTAATCTCTGTGAATGATGAACTCAAGCACTATAATGTGTTGCAAGTAGTTTGTATTTGGGATCATGAGCAAATACTTTGCTGCAAAGTGTTCTTAGGGAGGAAGAGAGAGAGAGACAGAGCGAGAGAGAGAGAGAGAGAGAGAGTAAGAAAGAAAGAAAGAAAGTAGGAAGTCAGTGACTGTGTGAGACACAGTTGTGAGGAATGCATGTCTCTCCATACGCATGCACCAATGCTCTGGGAGACAGCAGGGATGATAATGGAAGTGGTGGCCGTATTGATTGCTCAGGCCACTAGTTTATTGTTCAAAAGAGTGACCAGCAACAGCCCACAGAGGCCAAAAGCTCTTCGAGCCTCCAGTGCTGTGTGTTTCCTGCTCTCTAGATCCCACCGTGTAATTGTTTGTGGTGCTGGTTGGGCCGATGCTGGAACCCCACAGGGAGATGAGTTGGTTCAGCCTCTGACCTTTACTCAGTTCAGGCCTGATCCAGAGATTGGGTGGAGAACATATCAATGTAGCTCTTTTCCCCCTGGCTCTACAATTAACACACACACACACATACACACTCATGCAGGAGCTCAGTCCCTTAGTGCAGGGCAAGATAGCAGAGCAGGAATACAATAGATCAGCTAACAGCTAATCATGACTCCCGGAAGCAAGACCTGTGTTTATCCTGTCTGTCATTTCACTGAGCTTAAATACAGCTAGTAGGATTTTATGTTAAAATTTTCCAAAGGACTCATAGGAGTCAAAAAATGTAATTGTTGAAATGAAGAACAAACAAATATTCACTATATATATATATATATATATATATATATATATATATACTCTCATTGCCACCACCAGGGTTTGATTAACCATGAGGGACCAAACCCCAACCACTGGGGGATCGCACAAGTCAGTGCCCCCCTAGGACCTGTCCCAAGCTCGGATAAATTGGGGAGGGTTCCATCAGAAAAGGCATTAATGAAAACCTACTGTATGCCACACCAATTATAGTATAGAGGAAAAAAAAGTATTTGTTTGTTTGTTTTTACTTTTTGCGTTCTATATTAAAGTACCATCTCATGCTCTGGTTGCTCCTTTTCGCTTATCGTTTTCATTCTGAAATAACAGCTCACATTTCTACCATGCAAGTTCCACTTGTGTGTGCATTTTAGATGGGATCATGCGTGTGACCTGTGGTTCAGGTGGATCTGGCTCTCACTGCTCACTCACTCTCTACTAAATGTAGATCTCCAGCCATCCTCAAATGAACAAACACAATTTGGCAAATAGTACAAATTTGGCAAATAGTAGAAATTGAGCGTCTTGGGCTGTGCAGTCTTACCACAGCTCTCCTCGGAGGTGCCTCCCCTGGGTGTGCCCGGGAGCCGAAGAGTCTGTCTCCATCCTCACACACATTATCTGTGAGCGAGCGAACTCTATTTGGGAATTGGTAAAGCGCACAGAGAGAGAAATGGACTCAGAATAGAACAGAGCGGCAAATTCCATTTCACATCTGAAGTGGCAGAGCTGCAGAGAGATCATTTGGTTTGGAGTGAGTAAACACAGAGGACTCCATCGGCTGCAATGATGTGCTGTTGTGTGTGTGTGTGTGTGTGTGTGTGTGTGTGTGTGTGTGTGTGTGTGTGTGTGTGTGTGTGCAGCCAGAAGAATTGTGGAAATTGAGCAGGAAGTGTAGGAGTTGTGTAAGGAAATCCAATGGTAAAAAAAAAAGATCTCAGATCACATGGAATGAGCTCTCTGTCTCTGTCTGTGTGCTCCATTCTTATTTTATTCTGATGTCTGTTTGGCAAATTTAACTATTTGTGTCTTCACCGTATTTTATTCTGGTGCCTGAAAAAAAAAAGATCACAAATGTACACCTTACCCAGGCTGTGAAAGCTATTCCTCAGATCTATAAATGTAAAATAGTGAGAGAAGGAGGTTGTACTGCTTTGCTGTTTTGATATTGAAAATGTGTGATATCCATAGGGCTGAGTGCGTGCATAGCACTCAATATATTGAGCAGATGAATATATGTCCAATAGAGCTATTACAGGAAGGTCCTGCAGGTGAAACTTGGTCTCTATCTATAGTTCATTTATTCATAAGATCCATATACTGATCAAGGGCATGAAAGCAGGTACCTGTAAACAACTCTAAAGTTTCTTTTTTTTTTTTTTTATTCTGTTTTTTTTTTTTTTCTTTTTTTTTTACTGAGAGCATGTTGTATGGACAGTTAGAACCAATAGAACATGACCTAAAATGACTTCTAATTGATTGATTGATCGTTCAAGCAGCTCAGAACTTTTCTGCTCCATAACGGAGGAAATAAAACATCAGCAGCGCAAACAGAAAACGCCTTGTGTACAACAAATACGGCTCTAAAAAGCTGTTTAAAGATTTTTCAAATCAATTGTGTTACTGCATTATTTATTAAAATATAACCAAGATGTTATTTTCTCCAATCATGAACCCTTGCTTCTTTTAAAGGAATGACTTGCATTTGTCAATAATAGTCCTTAATACAAACAGGTTTTTAATGATTTACAACCTCTTGATTAAATACACTTGGGTCAGTAAATCAAATCTCTGTGAACATCTGAATGTGTATGACACACTGTCAATAAACATATAGCAGAACCTTTTCAATTTTAGAATTTGAATTAATTAATTAAAAATTAGTTGCTGTTTCAGACATTCAATTAAATAGTTTTCTTCTTTCAGAAATCTGAAATGTTTATGTTTTTTACTCTTTCCTGTATAAGACCCAAGTAAAGCATGGTTTTGCTAGAGGTAGTAAACAACCATCTTTGTTTTTGGGTTGTTGACATGTGGTGAAAATAGAAAAAGAATTTATATTTTGATTGATTGATTAATTCATTCATTCATTAATTCGTTCGTTCGTTCGTTCGTTCGTTCATTCATTCATTCATTCATTTTCAGTAACCTATTAGTGAGGAATATATACCTGCTTAGAATGCCTGTTCATCACAAGGTTAATTAATAATCAAACAATGTTTATAAAAACCAACAAGATTTACACATTTTATTTGACACAAATGTGAAAAATTTCAGGAGGCCAAGTCACGAATCAAAGTGATATATTATTAAATGTAATTTCATATCAAATATCAATAATGTTTTTTGTTATCAATTATACTTACATTAACACACCTGGGTTTACACAAACACAAACTAATATTCATTATTTAATGAACTGGATGCCCTAGATTATAGCTCATGATGTTTAGTAGATCATCTCCCTGTCCCATTCAATTCAGTTCATGATGTGTCCTTAAAAATAGATGCACATCATGTGGCT
>QNUK01000062.1:1242500-1252500 GCA_013621035.1 Clarias magur | reverse complement strand
CAACTGAAAACAACTTGTAGCGCCCATGTCCCCACATTCTTATTTAATATTAAATTAAAATGGATCTGCTGGTAAAACTGAATCAATATCCTGCTTTCTGTCTAAATTGCATTGCCAACTTTCTGCGCCTTGTTCAGAATAAACCGTTGCTATTTTATTATGACTAATATAATTTCTTCATGGTCATTGCTTTGTGCTGTTTAATTTCAATAGTTTATGAGAATGTAAGATGTCTGACTTATGAAGGGCAGTGTGTGTTTTTTAATAAAGTGTTCAGCGTGTACAAGTTCCATGGGAAAATTATATATTTATATTATCATTATGTGCATTTACATGGCTTTTACATTCATATTATTTGAGCCATTCTAATTAAAGTTAATTCGCAGGAATACTTTGTAGCACATCCTTACATCTCTACAGCAAATCCAGGGTCTACCAATAATATTAAGCTAACTGTCTGTCAAAACGTAAATTTTACCCCTATAGTAAACCTCCATTGAGGTATACTACATTGAACAATGAGACATTCTAAACATAAGCATGCAAATATACATCTATCATTTTTTAATTGTTATTTAGAAATTATATTTTGCAGTTTCTGAAATCACACAGGGCTCAAAAGGTTGAGAAGTTATGAAAAGGTGGTTCATTATAAAGAAAATACAATTTAACCTCAACCCCCACATGTATGCATATGCATTGGCCTATAAATGACATTTTTTAATTCTGAAAATTTGGGTTACAGACTGAAACCTCTAATGTTTTAAAGAACCATTTTCTGATACGTAGTCACACAAACCAATGGCAAAAAAACGAATGCCTTACAGATTCATGCTTAAATATCCAAGTCCCTACTTCTGCCTGTAAGTGCTGCAGCAATGTAGAAAATGTTTGTACTGTTGCAGAGAGTTAATGCCAATCCAAGCTGTGTTCATTTTAACTCAGCTCAAGAAAAGAAAACGATCTAGCACTGAACCAAAGTGGAATGCCTGTGGACAGGTTTAATATTTCTTCTGAGTTCGTGTGTGGGCTGCGCATAAAGCATCGCACACTCTCCCTCTCCAAACCGCTTCCAGCCTTATGATTCCACGCATTTTTAATGCCCTCACTAGATGTCTTCAGCACCAACAAGACCATGTCACTTTTACTTTCTTATTTGACTTAAGTCCACCACTCTGTCCATCCACCCAGTTGGAATTAACTGTGTTTGTATTGCAGGTGAATAAGCCATGAGGGCCCTAATACAGCCAGGAGTCCAGCTGTGGCCAAGCGCTGAGCCCAGTGAGTGGAACGAGGAAGAGAGAGTAGGAGCTATAGTGAGACCTAATCAATCAATGCCAGATTACAGCTAAAGCCACTTCCATACCCATTAAAGGAGGACAAATGCAGAATTGCAACTGAACAACTTCTAGTTTTAAGCCAACAGTGGGACTTCCTGGTTATTTATCAAAGTCATTGCTGGTGAGCCAGGCAGCCCGGCTGTGCGATTGTTGTACTCAGCAGAGAGAGGAGAGAGAAGGAGCTTTGCTGAAAGGCCTGTTTATGCCTTCAGCTCTGCCACTGTCAGCCGTCTGGAATTTACTGTAAATCACATTGCTTTTATTGCAAGATTTAGTAGCTTATCCTCGGTGGGCTCTATTCACTTCGAGCTTGTCCCCATTAGGATGTTAGCCTGAGACCATAAAGGGATTCAGCTACATATCATCATACAATGTGAAACCAAACCTTTCATTTTTCTCTTTCTCTCTCTCTTTCTCTCCGTAGCCTACCTTCTTTCCACATCTTCTCTTTGTGGCTTGCTTTTTATTCACCCTTCAAGCCTATTCTTTATCAAATGCTAAGTCTTATATGCAGACTCTGTGTGACTGCTGCGTCCTCCTTGTGCATTGTACCTATCAATATTTTCTTTATTTCTATTAATGGATCTTGTCGGACTGCTCTTGTGTTATTTACTGTATACAGATGTGTCAGATCATCAACAATGCAGAATCTCTTGCTTATTTAGAGTACAAAATGTTATGACTGTTTTTACCTCTTGCAGAAACAGCAGCTACAGCATCTCCAATTACTGACTACAAAATCTGAGCGAAATAAAGCTAGATGTTTCCCTGGAGACCAATAGATTAATATTTTATATCTGGAATGAGTAATGTGAAAATCCTCCCTCTGAATAAAAGGAGCATAAACGTCTAACAAAAAGCTAAAATGCAGGCAGGCTGCACCGTTTAACAACAACATGTACTGTAAATACCTAAGATTAAACAACTCTTTTTACAATTAAAACAGACTTAATTAAATTAATTCAAATTACAGTGTGCTGCTATCTGAAGAACTTAATAGCCTATAGTTTGACCCTTTGTGTTAAATAAACTGATTTATAGAATTTAAATAATAACTTACAACTAATATTGTCAATGTATACAGATATGATTCAGTTCATTCAGTTTCTATGGTGACATTATATGCCAGCAGGCAGCACCGACTAAATTTAGCTAATTGAAATAAATAAATAAATAAATAAACATAAATGATCACTCATCTGAATTTTTCCCAAATACAGACCAACAAAATCAAGGCAATGACAAAAGGTGGGTCTCTTTAAGTGATAATTTGATTAGTTCTGAAAGGCTGCAACTAATCTAACTAAACATGCATAGTACTGTAAGTACTGTAGGTACTACGTAGCTGTAAAGGATAATAAAGCACAAATAAACCAACTGAACAAGCGGAGTATAAAACTGCTTGAGAGTTGTATTGTGTGTGTTAAGCTGCAGAGCTATTTTTCTAAGATCAGGCTAAGCAGTGTAGACAGAACATTGAAAACTAGCTTGCTAGCTTAATTTTTCCAACAGTGATCATCTGCTGCACATTGAAACCGGTGGCATTCAACATTGTGATAATGAGGAAAATGTACAAAAAGAGACATCATACCTGACTAACAAATTGCAATCCAAACATAGCAGACTCCAACATTAAACCATGGAACAGGTTTCCTGATGTAAGCGGTTTTTCAGTAGGACTTAGCTAACTGAGAAGGTAAAGATTTGTGATGCGTGGCCACCATGAAAAAAAAAAGGATTTGTTTAAATAGACTTAACCTATTGCATAAGAAAGAGTGTACTTAACGTATTAGCTATATCCTGTTTGTCAGTAGACATTTATCATTAGTTTTATAACTAATAGATTAACAGCCTATGCTATGTGATAAATGCATATACATTTTTGTCCTGTTCTAACACTGTGTTCACTGTGAATTACCATTACAACTCAGGAATAACATACACAGGTGTTTTGTCCTCTGATTCAATCATCATAATTCTATTTTATGATTATAATTCTGATATCCTCTTTCTTGCCTGCTACTATTATTTTGTTAACATTATAACATTCCAAATCATTGAAATGATCAAATATAGTGATCTAAAGAAATTGTATTTTTTTGGGATGGTTTAGATGGTAAGATGGGACAGAAGCAGCAGAGCTGACAACCTTGTATTTTTCTCTGACTGTCGTTGTCTTTCACATCTAACATGGTAACATGATAAAAGCTTGCGTTATATAATCCTTTGCTGTAACACTTCTCTGGTAGGCAGGAATCAAATTAGATTGGTGCTGTCAAATATAGATGTTCAATCAACAGTCTTTCTAATGGACACATCTTAGTTTGACATGTGGAAAAAACTGTGGACATGTGGAGATTAAATGATAAGTTCAGGTAATGTGCTTTTAACAATATATGATAAACAGCACTGCAACTGTTTTGATAATAGAGTTCACATAACAATACCAAGAATACTTCAGTAACGCATTTAAACAATGTACAATTTTTTTTAAAAGATACTGAAAGCGACTTGTTCCCAATAAAGACAATTCATTCTGTTCATTGCCCGCTGATCTAGAGTGTTAGACATTGCTTGGCTTTTTGTCCAAAGCATGTGTTTACTACGGGAGAAAAAAAGCCCGGATGAAGTGATGGGAGATGACAGAAGAGTCTGCAGGCAGAAGGTTAAAAAACAGCATGTCACATGACTGGATAAACTCCTAACCTTGTTCCTGAGGAAACGGACAGTTTCAGCTTGCTTTGGGGGAGGGGGGGGGGAGGGGGGGTTCGGTTTCAGGGAACAACCATAGCAACACATTCTTATCAAATTAGAGCCTGATGCATAATGTACACTGCCCTAGTCATTATTGCTTTACTGATTAATCAGTTGAAATCCATTTAGATAAATGCAGTTCTAAATCATGACTTTACCGCCTGTTACAGGATGTGATTACAACACTAGTTGTTTTAGATGTATCACATTTCCATATGTTGTGTTATGGGACAAATCATATGGATAAAGACTGAATAACCAGTAAAATCAGATTATAAGAAAAGTAATACTCTATAAATCCTCAACGTCTTAGATTTTTGCATTTGTCGTGTTCTCTTTGGTGCAAATATTTCAGATGAGCAGACAAAAGGAATAACTGCATGCTTCAACATAAGCTGTGTGCATGGGAATGAGTGAGGGATTGTGGTGGACTATAGGACACACACATACACACACACACACACACACACACACACACACACACACACACACACACACACACACACAATACCGGAATATGATTTTGTGTGTGTGTGTGTGTGTGTGTGTGTGTGTGTGTGTGTGTATGATGTGTGTGTTGACGTGCCGTAGCAAGAGTTCAGGGAGGCAGCTGAGCAAAATAATTTAGAATGTCCTGCCTGCTGACACAAGGACAAAAGGCACAGGGAGAACTTTCTCATATGTGGCTGCGAGACACTGGCGGAGGTTCGGGCTGCACACTCCACAGCGGTTGTTTTCTTGCTGACCTCTCGTCCTCTGAGTGATGGTTGGAGGCAGCAGACAGCCGTCCGCTCCTGCATTTCTCCAGCATTGCACAGGTACAGCAATTCCAGCGCTGATGAGCAGCATTTTCCTCTACTGCCAACACTTCAACCTGGAGATTAATAACTGTCCTGATTGCATCTACCATAGTGGCTGTCCTGTTTCACTCTCTCTTGCTCTCGTGCTCTCTCTCTGTCTCTCTCCTGTTCTGTCCATTTCCCTTTTTTCCTCTCCCTATTTATTATTTCCTTTCTTTTGCCATTTATTTATGCCTCTGTTTCTTTCGCTATCAGCTTTTTCTTCTCCTTTTCTTTCTTTTGCTCCATGCCATTCAATTTTGCAATGTAAATTTAGTATCCTAACATATATTTTCTGTTCTATTCATCACATCCACCTTGTCCCAATAAACAGAATATTGATCTTTTCTCAAATAAATAAATAAATAAATAAATAAATAAATAAGAGAAGCGGAATAGAGCATGGTTAAATCAAAATTTACTTCAACATTAAAGGATATAGTAGCTGCATGGTGTTACAAAGATTATTACCTTGGACTGAAGAGGGTACTCATTTGTTAGAGAGGCCTGGATGGACTAGAGGTGGGCACCAGGATTCCTCTGTGGCCTTAAAGGCTGAGCTGGAAATGGCTACTAAGCTCGTGGGGAGTTCTCAGGGCCAGATCAATGCATCACTCCAAGGCCTGCACACAGAGAATCAGAGGCATGTGGGATCATGGATGCCACTCTTAACCAACACATAACTCACCTTCCCTAACCAAGGTTTATTCATAAGAGGAAAGGAACAAAGATCTACAGGAAGACACAGGCACATATGGTGACTTGTTGTGATGTATGAGGTTTAATCCATGACTGTAAAAATAATATTTTAGTAGATTTCAGATAGACAGTCGGGCATTTTATGATTTGACATCAACTTAGTACGATGTACATATTTTTCAGTTAAGTGCACTGATCACTTTAGTAAGCAAATGAGATTTCAGTATTATCTAGTGATGTCTTGGGAACGGCGATCACAAACACAGACAATTTAGCTGCTTATTGATCCACAGATCAGTGTTGCCACAGGCTTTTTTCCAGCAGCTAGGATCCGGGCAATTTACATAGTCTATATTAGATTAATTATATCCCAAGTATATCCCAAGACCCACTGCTAGGTCTAAACATTTATCTCTCATAAACAACCACATACATTTACCCCCCCCCCCTTTTCCCCAGTAACTAAATAATTCAAATGAATTCTGAGAAGAAAATGCTTTATAATTAATAACACACAACACATTACACACCACAACACACACACACAAACACACAAACTATATATATATATATATATATATCAGCAAATGAGCATGAGTGGCCATTTGAGGTGGTGGTCTCCTGGTGGGCATCATTTTCAACATTAGAATACATATGAGTGCATGCATTTCTGTTAGTGAATTAGCCTACCATTCTCATACACATACTTTATATTAGATTAGATTCATCTTTATTATCATTGTGCAAAATATATGTACAAAGCCAGTGAAATGCAGTGAAAATTGTGACAATAATATGAGACAGTCTCATGACCTTGGTGAAAACATTTTGAATAACAATTGTGATTTGCTTTTATCACACATCTGGCAAATATCTATTTTACCCTTATTTAAAAGAACCTTGAATTGCCTCTGGTATGAAATGTGCTATATAAATGCATTTACTTTACATTGCCTTATGCTCTGTTCCTTACTTAGTAATGTTATGATCTATGGTCTACTGCTTTAGAATGTATAGAAATACAGCTATACAATTGACTTTTAAATATTCCTATCTTTTTGTGTTTTCTAATGTGTGTGTACTGGTGGGAGTACAAAAAAAGGAAATAGTATTTAAATGGAGCATGTGATCATAACTAAGAACATCATCCTACTGATACAAATGTGACTTTTAAACATGTTTTTTGTGTGTGGTAGTACTGCCAAGTTACATTGGAATTGTGCCACTTTTTATGATCCTATCAGTAACACTTCAAGTTATTAAAAACAATCAACACATTTCTACTGTAGAGAATTGTAGAGCTATGGATTTTGTGGCTGAATGAATTCATGAATTACATATGGGAGGGGTGAATCAACAGTTTCCTGATCACTGTGACCCAAGGAGTGGCCTCCAAGATCTCCAGATCCAAGGCCACTTCATTTTTATCTTTGGGAGAATGTGAGGACCATTGTTCAACAGGAAATGATACAGCACAGAGATCATTAAACAAATGCATTTTAAATGTTATTACATGTATAATACCAGATGTGTTAACATGAGTTCATCATGAGTGGGAGTGACTCTGTGTGTTTACAAAGAAATGGTAATCTTGTAGAGGTGCTGTAAATGTGCTTTAAATAAAAAAATTTTTGCTAAAAAGGGTTAATTTCCCCTATATATGGGGACTTTTGGGGCACCCAGTACATCCACTTACTTCTCTATTAGAAATATTTCAAGAACTCTGCTGTTCAGTGATAATTTATACAAAATGCCAGATGAAATGGTATGGTTGTCTTAATGTGTGAGTGAGCAAGTGAATGAGTGAAATTGAGGTAAGTGGGTGAAAAAAGATATACATAGAGAGAGAGAGTCAGAAAATGTCAGTGAGTAAACGAGTGAGAGAAAATAAATGAGAGTGAGTGAATGAGTGAGTGTGTGAGAGAGAGTGAAATTGAGTGGGTGAGTGAAAGTGAGAGAGTAAGTAAGTAGGTAAGCAAGTGCATGGTGAGTGTGAGTGGTTGAGTGAGTGAAAGGGTCGGCGTGAGTTAAAGTTAGAGTTAAGCGACTGAGTGAACATGAATGAGTGAAAGTGTGAGGTGAGAGGGTGAGTAGGTCTAAGTGTGGGTTTGAGTTCAATCGTGTGATAAGTGACGAAGTGTGTGTGTGTGTGTGAGAGAGAGAGAGAGAGAGAGAGAGAGAGAGAGAGAGAGTGAGCGAGCCTGGCCAGTGCTCGGACTGCAACACATCTCCGCGCGCGGCCCTTCTTTGAATTTGGCTCTTGGCGCAGGGCGCATGCGCAGTGCGCGGCGTGCTGTGCTGTTGCACGGCGCAGCTGTTTGGGGTTTGAAATTCCAACATGGCAGAGGCAGTGGTCAGTCTTCCCCTTCACTAACTTGGAATGGTTTCAGCTCGCCAGCGCCCGCGCGTAGCCCGAGCCGCCGTCCCTCCGCGAGCCCATCGGATCGATGTCGCTCTGAGCTCCGCTGTTCCCCTGTTACACCCGCAGGTAAGACTTCACGCTCCCGTTTCAGCCGCAGAGCGACCATTTACAAAAACACTGGACTACGGAAGAGCGCCTTGCTGCTGCTGCTTTATCGAGTAGCACGCCTCTCCGGATAGGAGCTCTTCCATGCATCATCATCATCATCACCACCACCACCACCACCATCATCATCCTAAAAAAATATGCAGGATCAAACACAGGTGACTCAATTTCGGTCTCAGAATAGGCTTTTTATTTTTTTCATTTGTTTGTTTTTGTCACGGTTGAGAAATGCCAAAGTACACCCCGGTGGGTGAAGTTCTGCTCCTCTGAAGGATAGTCGAGTTGCATTAATCATCGCGGCGTTTCCCGGCTCTGATGAGAGAGAAAGTGAGTGCTCTCACTTTCGGGTGGGGTTGGAAGTGTTTCACAGTAACTTTCTTGGGTAAAGGGGAGTCAGTGCATTGCAATACTGTAATTCTCCGCTGAAAAGTTTGTTATGCGGTTTGGCTAAAAAAAAAGCGAGCGTTTTTTGCTTTAATGGCAGCAGCAGTTAAGGTTTTAAGAAGCATTGGGACGACCTGCTGAGAGAACTGCACTGGATCACAACGTGGTTTTAAGTCAGGGTTAAGATAACGGTAGGATTTAGTTAGAACAGGAGGCTCGGGGAGAAAACTGACATGTGTTGTGGTTTTCCTCCCCACCTCCCTCTCTCACTCTCTCTCCCTCTCTTACTCTCTCTCACTCACTCAGCTCTCCAATAGCTTTTCTGTTGCTGCTTTTGCCTTCTCCTCCTTAAATATATGCATGTAGGTTAAATGAGTACCTGATGAAATAAAGCCCGGCTCCCCACCCCCGGGTTAGACGCTGAGGGGAAATCCGATAGCGGACTCAGACAGGAAGAGTGAGAAGCCCCGGCTTTGGGAATTGCTCCGGCTCTACTCCTTTCTCTCCCCCGCTTTCCCCTGCTCTCTCCCGGCAGAGATGATCAGTAGCACCGCTCTTGATGGTACGTTTCTTTTTCTTTTTTATTGTACACTAGCTTTCACTTTAAATGCATGACGGGTTTAAATGATGATAATATCTGCGTGTTGTGACAGATTACCTACCTGTTTGAGTGCATTGCAAGAAAGCGTGTTTTAGATCCGATAAAGCGTTTGCAGTGTGATTTATTTGCTACAGCCGTGTTAGATAAAGCACTCAGCGATCCACATGCAGAATCTCTGGACATTAGACTGCTTCAATAATAATAATAATGATAATAATAATATGATAACTAACGTATAAGAGGAAATAACATATAACTGTTGTTATTATTATTATTATTATTATTATTATTCAGTTTGCATATTGTGTTGTGAATGACCATTTTATTTTCATTTCAGTGAGAGTTTAGGTTTTTTTATTTTTTTATTTGCTTTTTATATTTTAACTATTTATATTTATTTTCGTTTGAAGCCTTAAATTGACTCTATTCATCATTCATTACTACACTCAGTCAGTATAGCTCATATTTGTTCTTGGTAATCTTTCTGTTTTTCTTTTTTCCTTTCTTTCTTTATATATATATATATATATATATATATATATATATATATATAATATATATATTTTTAATAAACGCTGCAGGCCCATAGTCCTCTTGCAATTATGGAACAGAAGCAAAACAATGCATACAATACATTATAATTATAGTATTAGTTAAAAGTTACTTTTGTGTATGATGCACATACACATTTCATTGTTGTTGTTTTTTTTTTAACCAATTTAGATAATTTTTTAATACCTTGTGAATTATCATTTTGTACACGATGTAAGTGTGTGTATGTGTTTGAGAAAAGTTTGCAGGACAGTTAGCTGAATTCGGCTAAATACATTATTCAGCCTGGTCATGTTGTGTCCTC